>JAODLD010000052.1:13488355-13530225 GCA_026781065.1 Mormyrops boulengeri | reverse complement strand
AAGCAGAAAGGAACCAAAACACGCCTCAAATTAAAGTGGGGGCTGAACAGGAACTGGGGGGGGGGGGGGGGCAGCCCTCATATGGGATAGACAATTTACAGTTTCTTTATTTAGTAGATACTTTTATGCAAAGCCAAAGCAGAGTCTGACAGACCCTGGAGCATTTAGGAGTTAAGGGCCTTGCTCAGGGGCCCAAAGCACTCTGCAAACTCTAGGATTTGAAGAAACCAGCGACCATAGACACAGAGTCACATATCACCCCCTACAGTAGTACTGATAGTACTAATATTTTATAGAGAGAGGAAATATAAGCCCACCGTGGCTAACACTCATGTTATTTCATTTTATCTGGTGAACTGGAGGAAGTCTGTAGCGTCAAATGTATCTGAAGGCTCAACTTCCGCAGACCAGTCCCTCAAACCTTCAGGACCCTTTTTGAAAAAGGAACTCTTTGTTCTAAACTGATCCCGAACTAGTTTCCAGGTCTGAACTTGTGTTCTGCAAACCTCAGGGGGGTTGAGTCGGACCGTGACACCCTTCAGCTGCCTCAGGGTTCATGGCAAAGAGGCAGGGGTGTTTCTAACATGTCCCTGGACACTGTCCCTTTTTGCATCAGCATTATAAGGACTGGACTGATATTGTGACCCTGGGCACACATCGTTGCGGTGAGATGCATGTTTAAACAGCCCCCTGAGAAAAAGGAACGTTCGGTGACCATGAAGAGCCCTCAACTGTAAACAGAAGTACAGCAAACAACAGGAGGCCTCCTGTCAAACGTTCCCCTCACACAACACAAACTTGGCACACCTCTGGGGGCGGCGGTGACCGGAGACTCGTATGTGGAAGTCGGACGGCGGCCGCGTACAAGAGCACAGATCCTCCGCGACTGAAGTGGTCACTTGGCAAACCCCAAGCGAAACAAAAAGCACATTCCTGGGATTGGACGGGAAACTTGTTTTGGGCCAATCACAAGCTTGTTTATGAAAAGAGTGGCCCCGTCTGCATTCGTGTGGGCGCGTTTGTCTGTGCGGTCACTAGGACGTGTTTCTCCCATTGTGTCTCCGGCCACTTATATGTGCAAGGCCTCCAACGCCCTCCCTCGACAGCGAGACGCTTCACGGGTTCCTGATGAGAGGCTGTTTATTTTCTCAGACCCAGAGCTGAAACGTGGTGTTTACGAAAACACGGATCACGCATCCTGATTTTATCTCCGCGCTGTTTACGGCAGTTCCCACAATAAACGGCACCAGATTCGTCCAGACGGCCCAGTGTGTTTCTTGTCATTTGCCCATATACTAATTCCCCATCATCATCTTTTTAAAGTACCTAGGGGTCGGTTGCTTTCTAATTAAGGTGGCACGCTGGCAAGATGGCCTCACAGGCCATGATTTACTCGTCCTGTGTAATTCTGGTGTGGGGATGACAGGACGATCCCCGGCCTGGGAACACTCGCTCTCCAGAATGATGTTAGGCCGCTTGCTGGCTTGCACGTTCGTTCATACTCACTTGATTTGATTTGTGTGCATGCGAAACGAAGTGGCTAGGGACTGTGTGTGCGTGTCTGCATTCATAATCTCAGTAAATCAGTTTATATTCATCTGTGAGTGTGTGTGTCTCTGCCTAATTCTGGTAATAAGTGTGTGTGTGTGTGTGTGTTTGTCTGTGTGTTTGTGTGTGACTGGCCTGCTGTCCTCTCTGGCCGCAGGCGACAGCCCTCATGGGCGAGGCAGAGCGAGCAGGAGCGTGTGGGGGATTTGGGGCGGCTGGGCAGAGTGGCGAGCCGCCCACGGACTCTGGTGTGAGCGACGGGCGGCGTGACGGCGGAGTGCTCCCAGACCTGGCACTTTTCTGGCAGCTGAGCCACAGCCTGATGCCACAGGCTTCCAGGAAGGGTGACCACAATCACACAGGGTGACCGTTCCCACGGGGAGGGGTCCTGCGGCCCCAAGAGAAAGGGGGAGGGGTCGGTCACACACACACAGCCGCTGCCCGCCCGCCTCCTCTCCCAGGCTGTGACGCAGATCGTAATTCATATTTGTGAGGACAGACTCTGGCAGCTGGGGCCCAGTTTGTAACTGCTGACCTGTATGTAATGAGACCAGGAGCCCATTCATGAGGACCCTGGGTTACCCCAATCATAAAAGGCCTGAAGAATGCAATCCGGCAGTGCAGAGTTAACGCAAAAGATGAGAGTGTGGCCTGTGAGAATGCCTTGCATATTTTAAACACTGTAATACCTACTCTAGAAATACTACTCTAGAGTCAAAAATGCCTGTCGGAAGACTTCTTGTGTCCGTTTTGCGTCACAAATACACTTGTATCGTGTCATTTAAAGGATGACAGACATCAATCACAGTGAGAGCAGTTCTCACAGCTGTCTGTCTGTTGTACTGAACCCTCGAAATTGCCATTTTCATGACTGTACAACAATGAATAAAAAATAAATGAATCTCTGAAATCAAACTCCAAAGGCACTATACACTGACCTCTTGTGGACAAAAGAGAAAACGTTTTTCGCTCTACAAATTCATCCATGGATGCATCTTCCAGCCACCCAGTACAGGGTCATAGGATGTGGACCTGGAGGCTACTCCAGGGAGCGTAGGGCACGAGGCAGAGACCTTGTCATATTTAGAGAATCCTGCTTGTCAAACTGCACTGTGGGTGAAAACCAGAGTACCCAGTCGACACCTGTACAACCTGTGGGGAAGAACCTCCAAATATAGATGCATTGATATTCCTAACAGCAAGGCGTAAATGTGTGCCTGAAAATAAGTAAGTGTAATCACATATATAGATATCCTAATATTATATAAAACAACTATATTGCAAGATAAGAAATATAATACTATCATAAAATTATATAATCATTTATTACCTAAATTTGTAATGTAGGCTTGACAAAGGGGAGTCCAAAGTGAATCCACAGAACTTGAAAACAGTTGCTAAAAATTATTCCACTTTTTGGTGACAAAAATGTTTCTGCTGAACACACCTTGATCTCCTAAGTTTCTGTCCCAGGATAGAGCAGAGCTGGAGACATGTATCTCCAGGGTGGCGCGATACCAGGCCCTGGCCCCTCACTGCATCGTGATGACACATGGCGACTCTCTGGTATTCTGCTATCTCTGGCATCAGCAGGAGATGCCGTTCTGGATCCAGTCGAAGTAGTTGGGCACACTGGTGTACACCCCCGGCTTCTTTGCTTCACCACAACCGTCCCCCCAGCTGGTGACACCCATCAGGTACCACCTGCCCTTGGCTTGGCACACCAGCGGGCCCCCGGAGTCTCCCTGGGTGTCAAAGTAAACTTGGCATC
Source organism: Mormyrops boulengeri (assembly GCA_026781065.1). Taxonomy (NCBI): domain Eukaryota; kingdom Metazoa; phylum Chordata; class Actinopteri; order Osteoglossiformes; family Mormyridae; genus Mormyrops; species Mormyrops boulengeri. The sequence continues at coordinate 13,526,906 of JAODLD010000052.1, read as the reverse complement.
ACTCCAGGCTGGTGACTCTGCGAGCTGTGACCCTTGACCTTTTCTTTGCCAATGGTCAGGTGACAAGACCGCACCCCTACTGTACCTGACAGGTGTCGACGCCGCCCTCCTGGTACCCAGCACACAGCATGTTGCTGTAAACCTTGTTCTGCAGCAGAAGAGAGTCACAGTCTTCAGGTGTGATGAGCGGTACCTGTGCTTGCTGGAGGACGTCAGGAAGGGCACCTTAGGACACGCAAGAAGCAGACGCACTGTAAAATCACAGGCCAGGGGCCTCAGCTAACCTTGATCAGTGTTGCTATTGGCCAGTGAGTGACTCAATCATAATGTTTTTGGCTGCTGATTGGTTGACAGCTTTTACAGTCGCAACCCTGCTCCCCCCCCTACACACGACCTGGGCTCGACTTGGACTTGAGGGCAAATGACTCGAGACTTGACTACAATGTTTTGACTCGAGACTTGACTCAGACTCGCCAAAGAATGACTTGTTCCCATCCCTGGCAGAAAGCAGATACAGTGAGTCAGTTGGATACCTGAAGCAAGTTTTCCCCATCCGGTGACCGTACAGCTCTGACCCCAGATCTCTGCTTCCTTCTCTTTATCTGGGAGGCAGATGGACCCCTGCAGAGCTGCAGAAATAAAAGCCAGCACTTGAGCATCCATGGCAATTTAGTTGTGGGTTAAGCAGAACAAGATGCATGGAACACGTTAGGCAGATGTGCTCCTGCACAGTGTCACCACATCGGCCACAAAATAGAGCGTCTGCTTACAGTAACTACTCAGGCAGGATCTCCTATATGTCACCTTGAAAGAGACTCCGCCTGAGGTAGTTTAAAGTTTCCCAAGTAGCAAAAAAGAACGAACCAAGGGGGAGAAAGTGAGGCCATCTTAAACCGGCATCCCAAATGACAAAAGCGAAAGAGGGAGGATTCCCCTCTGCATCAGCTGTTTGCAGAAGGATAAATGTTAGAACACTCTATCTGTGCAGATTTGGGTCTCATGATTAACTGGGCTTTTGGTGAACTTCTGGTGCAACTAAAGATTTTATGAGTACAAATGCCTCAAACAAAGACTTAACCCTTGTTGGGTCATTGACAGCCAGGGCCGTCCAAAGGGCCGTCTCATACAATAACAGTTATTTTAGCAGAGACATTTATCTGAAATCATGTATATTTGTGAAAGCAGGGTCAGACACCCCCTAGAGCAATCGGGGGTTAAGGGCTTTGCTCAAGGACCCAACGATGGAATCACTCTGCTGACCATGAGACGTGAACACAGAGGCCTAACCAGCAGAGGGACACACTGCTCGCACAGCCACTGTCTCATACCAGTGTATTTAAGGGGTGTCTTCAGTCTGACGAGGGCGACGTCATTTTCGAAGGTGGCCTCCTTATAATCAGGGTGCTTGATGATGAATTCTACTTCGTGAAACTCTGCTGCCTCTGACAATTTCACCACTCCAGCTGATATTCTGTAGTCCGACCCATTAGTCCTGCAGTAGACCAAACCAGTTTAGATGAGAACATAGGGGACCAGGTTAATGAGCAAGTTTATGTTAACAAGATCAGTTCAAACATGCTAGGATATTGAATAAATTCCATTTATTTTTTAATAGCACCTTTCACAGTTGTCCCAAAGCACTTGACTAATGTATTAAACCTGTCATCGGATCTGCATCTGCATGTTTTTGGACACTTGGGTGAAGAGAGGAGCTGAGCTGTCAACTGATCACCACCTGATCCTGAGTGGATCTGACAGCGGGGGAAGATGCTGGATAGACCTGGTAGACACCTGGTAGATTATTTTATGGACATAATTTCTAGACGTAGCCAAGGGGCAGAGGGGGTCTGGCTCCGGGGCCTCAGGATCGCAGCATTGCTTTTTGCATATGATGTGGTCCTGTTGCTGTTGTTGGCCTGTGACCTGCAGCAGGCACTGGGGCATTTTGTGGCTGAGTGTGAGGTGGCACACTCAAGACACGCTGGAGAGATTATGTTTCTCGCTGGCCAGTTAAAGTAAAACGAATACTGAGATCGTTCTTCGTATCATCCGAGCAGTTACATATGAGCAGCATACAATGCTTCTGGGATCTGTTTCTGGCAGAGGTGTTGTGGACGGGTGAAACTTACCTTTCCAGACAATGAGCAGCGGTGACGATCCAGCGCGGGCTGAGAATGGACCCTCCACAGATATGGCTGCTACCCGATCTGTGCTTCAGCTGCAGGGAGACTTGCCAAGGCCAGGCACCAGGGGCCGCGTCACGACCCCCCAGCACCTTCTCCTTGCTGTTCCGAACCAAGCCACACCTGGGACCTTCAACAGACGCTGAGCAGCAACCCGATAACTGTGAGGACGAGCTGAGGGGAGCCGGTCAAACTGCTACAACACGTGGATTATGCAGAATTTTTAATGGTAATTTATGAGTATAATGAAGTCAGAGCTGGGAACGACGTCACACCCGAGTTAATCGCCATCCAGCACAACAGGTCGGAAAGCCATATAGCGATACCAGGGACCTGTTTCAAACAGTTGGAATTCTTGCTAAGCCGGAAAACTTGTTGGACTTAAGGTATCCCATGGTTTACATGGACTTTATCGTTGTTCACTTACTTTTAGCCCAAACTACCTTAAATCCAACAAGTTATCTGGCTAAACAAGAAATCCTGCTTTCTGAAACAGGCCTCAGGTCTAATCAAGTTCAGTGTTAGCCATTGTTAGCAACATCAGTTGATAACAGCACATTACATGGTAATTTGAGCATACGAAGAAGGGCAGCCATCTTGAATTCTGATGTCGGGGTTGAAGAGATTCCTCCGACTTTCCGAGTTGTAATTCTGATTTCAGGGAACGTTCTAGTTGAAATTTGTGACTGGGAACTTGGAGTTTCCAACTTCCAAGTTCAAATGCAACACAGCTTAAGTTCCTGGTTACAACCAGCTTCTTAAGATTCTTCAGTAAAATGTTGGCATGAAGAATTATCTCTGGCCCTCACCTGCTAATTCCTCCGTTGGCCCTTTTACAGTTCCTCTGTCTGTCAATTTGCAGTTCCTCAGGTGGAATCCAGACACCAGATCCTTCTTAAGGGCTATTTTTGCCGGCAAAGGAGCTGTAATGACCTGCTTCAGGAAGCACTTTGGGCTGCAGAGACGTGCAAAATCGAGCAAAAACATTCTCAAGCCAATGTACATGTTTCTGTCCATATCTATTCTTCCTGAAAGCATTGGACATTGTCCATCATGTTGATTCTGTGTGTGAGTGATTATCTTTGCCTGATTTTGTGGTAAATACAGACTAGTAATAAATATTCTTGTGCAGAGAAGTGCTAGTTATACTCACTAAGCTGGCACTGACCTGGCAGTGATGGTATTATACACAAAGGTGTAGAACTGACAGTCTGGGTCGGCTGTGCAAGCCTCTTCACACGTCGCAGGACTGTCCAGCTTCACAACCTTCTTGTCGGCCCCCATAAAGTTTATGTTCTCGTATGTAAGTGTTGCACAGGCTGGGAGTGAACATGACAGTGTTATAGTCATGTGACATGGACAACAGGAAGTGACCTCACTGCACAATCCTTACCATTTGACGACTGACAGAAACGGGCTGGCATCCCAGACATCACATTATCTTTGTGTGCAGAAGGTCGCTCCTCTACATTATGCTTCAAAAAGCAAAGCAATTTATACCTAAAACACAAGATATGCATTATGTACTACTATTTATAACTATATAATCATATTCATATTTACAAGATTGTCCATCATAAACTGAGCAAAGGAACTGAGGACAAAAAATATCTGGGTTTAAGATCTGAGTCAGATGTTAATCTGAACATGTGTCAGGTTTAGTTTCCCTAAAGGGGACCAGAATTGCCAAAGGATATAATTCACTAATTAGAGATCAAAAGGCATCTGCTAAACAAATCAATTTATTTTACCATTAACTATTATCACTGCTAACCTATACTGGACAATCTGTTATAGAAGATGGATGAGTGGATGGATGGATGGATGGATGGATGGATGGATGTTTAAGCTCCTGTTCGCAATTCATTTCTTCTGCTGGTCAACTGACAATGTGTAGCATGGATGTAGATTTGGGTGCGGTTGGTGGGACCATGTCCTTACCAATACTGTGGGAGTACTGTGAATGTTTAGGGGGGGGGGGTTCCAGGCTGATTTGGTCCCTATCAGTGTTGAAACCAAACCTACGTCCTTGATGTGTGTCCTGTTTCCCTCAAAGAGGCCCGCTCTAATAGTGACTTGCACCTCTCTCTGCACTGTGGCGCGCATACTTTTCAGAGGTCGTCTCGTAGCTGGCGGTGGTGTGCGAGAAGAAGGTGCATCGAGGATGGGCCCTGCACAAGATCTGGCAGTGCTCAGGCGAGGGGGCCGGAACTTGCTCAATGTCATTTCCAGGAAAGTCGATATCCCTCAGGATCTTTGACCTGCACTCTGTTTACACAGCAGAAAAACAAATAATCTAGTAACATACTACTGACATCTACAAGATCACAGAAAGTATGTATGTGTGTGGATTTGAGTTTTATGTAATATTGTTTTTGATACAAGGTGTGTGTATAGATTTACTTCATTTGTCTGTGTGTGTGTGTGTGTGTGTGTGTGCGCTTTCCTAGTGCCACATTATTACACTTGTCACCATGTATATGTCACTATGGATGTCTGAGTTACCTCTGTCAATGCTAAACAGGCTGCAGAGTTTTCGAGAGAAGCCAGACACCATGTCCTTCCCCACCATGACCACAGGGGGCGTTGGGAGTGTCCTGCTATACTTTAGGTGGCACTTATTTCTGCAGGGAGGGGTTGAAATAAAACAGTAAAAAGCAGAGGCTTTTAGTCAGGGGTGGATTAATGTATAGAATAATCAAGGACCCCAGCTGGCCCCACAATGGCAAAAAAAAACTGCTAAAATGATGAAATCTGGCCGGTCGATACACCTCTGCCTCACCTTAAGGTTTACTGCCTCACCTGCTGATTATTGATTCTTGACAGTGAATCTTTTTATATTCTTTCAGCTAGATAAAACAGCACGAGTAGCCCGCTTCGGGCCCCCAGAGAAATTGACCCTCCCTCTAAGGTCATAAGCAACACAAATATATAAGGCATTCGGAAAATTTACAGTGAATTTCATACCCAAAAAGTACAACAATTTTAAAGGACATAGTTCCTGGTTTTCTGCAGTATTAGTAATGTCCAGCTATAGTCAGATTTGCCAGCTCGCCAAAGGTAGAGAGTTACCAGAAGGTTCCAGTGCAGACTCAGGCGATCTCCACTGAAAGTCAAAGAGCTGATCCGGTAGGGCCTTACCCACTCCAACTCACCGGTACTTAGCAGGGGAATAATTATCTGTGGTGTAGGTGAAGAACTGGCATGCTGGGTCTGCCGTGCATGCCTTCTGACACTCCACATAGCTGTCGGTGAACAGGGCCAGGTAATCCTCTCCAGGGAAGTCCACATCCTTGTAGACTGTAGAGAGGCAGACTGCCAAAACATGGCAGGCCATATTATTTCGTACTTTTATTTTAACTTTTAGTTATTAATTTTACCATGGCATCTGAATAAGAGAGGGGCCATAAAATTATGTCCACTTGTCTCTCAGAAATAACATATTGATTTAAAAACATGGATATAATTCAGACTTTTATTAATAAAGTTTTATCGATTTGCAGTAAATTATCTGTGGGTATTTTTTTTGTGACTTATCATTAATACCCTCATAAAGATAAGTTACCTGGTTACCAGATTCCTCTCCTCCGGGTCCATGGCCCATGAATTATATTTGATATTAATTTATTAGAACATGCCCTTTCTTCCTCAATGCTCACCCTCTCCGCGTTTATCAGGACAGCGTCTGAGTGAGAAGCCCGAGGTGGCCCCCTTCAAGCCGCTGACTGTCAGTGGTGCCCCCAAATCCGTGTGCTTCAGGTAGCAGTAAAACTGTCTGGCGGAATGAAGTGAGCAGATTCTGCTCTGATGTCATGCACATTTTTTTGCAGTTCTAATATTAAACAATCCCAATATTTTCATTAATGTCGCAGACATACTAATTTGTGATTTCATACAATTTTATACTTTATACAATCTCACGACATTACAGGAAATGGCTTCATAAAACTTCAAAAAGGACACATCAGGCACGATGCACTCTGGTCGAAGATATTTAAATTTTCAGTAAAAAAAAGTCACAGATTAAAAGGGCTTTACCTTATATACAGTACCTTATAATTTTCTAGATTGAAAATTATATCTAGCTAATTTCTACTGCTCTGGTCCATATAAACGCTTCACCTGGTGAATAACATACAGATATAGATTGATATAGATAGATATAGATATAAATATAGATTGATATAGATAGCTATGGACTGATATACTGTAGAGAGATACCGGTTGTCTCTGTTCCAGTCAGATCGAAGGAAGGTAAAGAACAAACACATGTGGTGTTGGGTGCAGGCCAGCTGGCAGTGATGTACGTCCGGAGTCAAGATCTGAAGAATGTCACTGCCAGGGAAGTCCACATCTTCTCTGAGCTCTTGGACACATTCTGGGAAAGCACAAAGATTTCTCCAACCCTTGGTCATGTATTTTTTAAAATATCACAGTCTTTCTGAAATCCTAAGCCTTTTTAAGCAAAGGAAAGGATGTGGAATACGGATAAGAGAGCATATATTCCTCATCTAATGACACTTCAATATTTTTCACCAGTAAAATCAAAGTCTACTTTATTGTCATCATGCTTATGCACAATGAAATGAGGCAGTAGGCTTAGCATCACACATACTGATACTCAATCAAGCTCACAACTGTATCGTCAGAAAATATGAGAGAAATCACGCATAACCCAAGTCCCAATCCCTAATCCCTACCCAGCCCTAACCTTAACCATACATAACCAAACAAAATACAAGACTTTTGGCATTTTTAGTTTTTGGATTGCATTCAGAGATTTTTTTTAAATTGACTTTCCCTGGGAAAATGTCCCCGCAAGGTCAAAATAACAAGCTTACATCCTTCATCCTTGTAATGTTTTTGTCAAGCAGTAATATGATCCATTAAATACGTATTAACTTATTACAGGTTCAAATGTCATCTGCAGTCACTTCTCTTTGCTGCCACTAAGCAGCATAACGTCTGAATCAGTGCAATCCATCTCAAAATGTACTCAGTTCCAGCCCAGCACCTATACAATGCCTCTGCAAAGTTTGAAAAAGATTCATCAAATAGTTTTTGAGTTATTGCCTTAAAGGTATCGAGTGTCAAAACTGCCCTTTTTTGATATCAGCTTGTGGTTCAGCTTCAATTTTGTGGCAATCTATCTTAAAATTGAATCAGTTTTCGTTCCTCACCCATAAAATGCCTGTGCAAAAGGTTGAGAAAGATCCATCAAGTGGTGGCGGCGGCGGCGGCGGCGGCGGCGGCGGAGGCGGCGGCGAAGCAACAGCACTAAAACCATCTGTATTCCCTAAATTCCTGGGAATGCAATAAGGTGAACCAACCACTAGTTTGAGCTCCTGCCCAGAGACCAGCCAAGTACAGGAACCACAGACACTTTTTCATTCTTGAGTTGAATCTGCTTGTCGCTTGATGTGAGCAACTGGAGGAAAAGTGAATGCTGAGGCCTTTAGCTGTCATTAGAGTAAACAAGGTAGGAGTAAAGTGCAATTCTCTTTATCACAGCCAACAAGGTTACAGTTACACAACCATACTGTTTAAAAAACTACCTATATTTATGGCAAAACACTGACAGCTGTGGTTGCCAGAATTTCACATTAAAAATGTGGAAAGGGTGTATTCTGTTTTACAGCCCTCTTTCAAAAAATTACAGTCGAAATATGTAGATTGCTCCATCGAACGCCACAGGAAATCCCCCCCCACAACCCCCCAGCCATCAGACTACCAACGTCACTCATTCATAAAATAAGCTACCCCCCCATTACTATGTCTTTTGGTATGTGTTCCTACATACTTCTAAGTTTGTGCAATAACTGGCCTGTTGCCACTAATTGGTCCAGTAATTTCTGCAGTCTTGCTGATTCTGCAATATTAATATTACTAGGTGAGCAACTAGGTGTTACCTAAAGAGTTATACTGTACTACTTTATTTGATACCTGTTGTCTTTTCTTATATTTAAGATTTAATTTAATTCTCTTTTAACTTCTGTTTTGTCAAATTACTTGCCTTCCTGCTATATAGTGTTCATCATGTCTAATGGTGTCCAGCTGTCTGAGCAGTTGTAGCATGAGCAATTTCCCCATGCAATCAATAATGTTTTTTTCTGATTCTGATTACGGGAATTTAACTGTAAAAAATAGTGTACTCTGTGTACAAGGGTGTACTCTGTTTTTCAGTCGTCTGAACAAACAAACTAATAATAAACTGTGAGGTGCATAATCAAGGGGAGAATATAAGACTAGAACTGTCAAGTAGATATTAAGTTGTCTAATTGCTTGAAATAGAAGCTCCTTCTGAGCCTCTCAGTTCTCACTGAGACAGCAGAAGGGCTTTTCAGACCTCAGCCTGGTAAAGAGGCAGCTGTTTGGGTGGGTTGTGTCCCTGTGGATTCTGGCAGCCCTGCTCCTGTGTCGTCTGAGGTTCATGTCCTGCAGGGAGGGCAGATCAGCCTTGCAGATGCGTTCAGCTGAACATACCACCCTCTGCACAGCTTTATGGTCCAGGGCGGAGCAGTTACCAAACCAGGCTGTGATTACAGGCTTTAGATATGACTTGGTACATGACTGGACCAGGAGAGGCCATCAGACATAAACTCTGAGATATCTACAGGGGTACACGCTGTGAACTGGGACCCTTAGTCGTTAAGAGGGTTGTATACACCGGACTGCTGACGCCTAAAGTCCACCACCATCTCCTTAGTGTCTTGATCCCTAGGTCTGACACACTGTTTCAGACGGTCCGCCTCGTCCTGGTCGGTATTCTATTAGTTATTAAAAATCTCGTACTTCGTTTCAGGGTCAAATGAATCCTAAATGAAAGCTACAGTTACGTTTACGTGGTGTCGGAAACATTTTTTGAGACGAAAAAAAGTCTGTTTGGAGACTTATCGGTCTCCGTAGGATACAGCATTACTGCCGGGTCAAAGGCCGAAGGGTAGCTTCCGGGCAAGATGGCGGCTACTAAGCGTGTTCTTTATGTTGGTAAGCTGAGAACTTGCAATAACTCTGAAATACGGTTTATTTGTTTCAGTTATCCAAGGCGACACCTTGACATTTACGGGCACAATGTCATACTGTGTAATTTAAATGCATATTCCTAACGATATTTTCAAAGGTAGCCGAGTGAATTTTCAGCCCGATTATTACCGTGAACTTAACCGCTGTAAAGCTTTACCTTATGAATGAATGAATGAATGAATGATGGATGGATGGATGGATTCATACATTACTGTTGTTGGGTGAGTCTCGCGCTGAATGCTGTTCCCCATAGGCGGGCTCGCGGAGGAGGTGGATGAGAAGGTCCTGCACGCGGCATTTATCCCATTTGGAGATATCACGGACATCCAGATACCCCTCGATTATGAGACAGGTGGGGAGGTCTATTTAACTTTACGTCTCCTAGTATTAGGGCAGGGACACTGCATGTGTGTCATGTATGTATTGATCTCTCCCTTTAACGACTGTTTATTCTGGATTCTAGAAAAGCACAGAGGCTTTGCATTCATCGAGTTTGAATCAGCAGAGGTGCGTGTTTATTACACAGTAGACAAATCTACTTAGTGCACTTTAAACCGGACGTATTTGTTTTTAAATGTAGGTAAACAGTTGCCTTATTGTTTCTGTAATAGATTTTCTCTGATCTAGTAGTTGATTTTTAATCTTGCTGTGCATTTTTAAACACTGTTGCAGGATGCTGCTGCAGCCATCGATAACATGGTAAGTGACACTTCTCATTTGGTCTAGAGCAGGAAAACGGCACTGCCTGCTCTTCAAGAATTCTCAGAGTTCTGGATCACATGTCCATGTGCCCAAGGCCACCGCTGACAGTTTTTCGTTACTGATGGAAGTTGCTTGTTAAGCTCCATTAAACTAATCTTTTCCTTCACAGAATGAGTCAGAACTCTTTGGCAGAACAATCAGAGTGAACATCGCTAAGCCCATGAGGATAAAGGAAGGTTCTTCTCGGCCAGGTGACCGCCTGCTTGTGTTTCACCACCGGTTTTCGTGAGGTACTTGGGGCTCCTCAGTAATGCATGGCTCTCCGCTCTCCTAAACAGTATGGTCAGATGATGATTGGCTGAAGAAGTTCTCTGGGAAGACCGCAGAGGAAGCAGAGGGGGCGGAGCCAGCAGGGGAAGATGTCAGCAAGGAAACACAGGAGGTATGGAGCTGTCGGTTACTTGTCTGTGAATGTATGTGGCTGATGGCTGGATACCCACCTCTCTGATGTCACTGTGTGCAGGGAGAGCCCCCTGCTAAGAAGGGCAGGAACAACCCCCAAGTCTACATGGACATCAAAATTGGCAACAAGCCAGCGGGCCGCCTACGCTTCCTCCTCCGAGCTGACATCGTTCCCATGACCGCTGGTAGGGCAGCTCCCAGTCAATGGTTGAGAATCGGCCCATTTCAGACACACTAACAATTTCATGACATGGTTGCCATAGAAGCTAGTCAGTCTAATTCTATTTGGAAAATAGTCATCCTGTGCATTCTATCAGCACCCACAATGTTAAATAGGTCTATGTATCATAAAAGCTATATCAAAGTACAACTATGACCTAAGAATGTTTTAGTCTCCCATAAACCACTGATGGGTCAGTTGGTTTAGATATTCTTTTGAATGAACCATTTGCTTTATTTGAAATACTGGGTATCCCTTTATTATTATTGTTATTATTAATATTATTAGGATTAGATGGGGTAAACATGAACTGCTGATTTTCATGTTTGAAATCATGAGTTCCCCACCCTGGAGTTGATCACAGGAAGGAGGTCTAAAAATGAATGAATGGGCCCTTCCTGTTCCCCGTGACTCATTTACCCATAATACCTCTCTGCACCCCCAAAGAGAACTTCCGCTGCTTGTGCACCCATGAGAAGGGCTTTGGCTACAAGGGCAGCAGCTTTCACCGCATCATCCCGCAGTTCATGTGCCAAGGCGGAGACTTCACCAACCATAACGGCACTGGGGGCAAATCCATCTATGGCCGCAAGTTCGACGACGAGAACTTTGTTCTCAAACATACCGGCCCAGGTAGGAAGACCCTATCCTGTGAAAAATTACTCTAATTGCGGCCGTGTGATTTAGATTCGAAAAATGCACAATGTATAAAATTGTTGTTGATAAACATCAAATGGAACACCTATCACTGCATCTCAGTTGTTCGTTCCTGATGTTTGTGTCTCTCGTGGCTATGCCGCCAATGGCTCTGCCCATTTTCCATACATAAGTATCATGGAGCGCCTGCTTAACCCTCTGTGTCCTCACAGGCCAGCTCTCCATGGCCAACTCAGGTCCCAACACCAACGGCTCACAGTTCTTCATCACTTGCGACAAGACGGACTGGCTAGACGGGAAGCATGTGGTGTTTGGAGAGTTGATGGAGGGTCAGGAGGTGCTGCGAGCCATGGAGGTGAGCCTGGATACGTCCCCATGCGACTGCACCATCCGCCACGTCGGTCCTTGGTCATTTCACTAGTGCAGTGGTTCTCAGCCTGGTCCTCGGGGATCCCCAGACAGTCCACATTTTTGCCCCCCCCCCCAGCTGCTGGTACAGGTGTGCTGGGAGCTGGGGTGGGGTGAAAATGTAGACTATCTGGGGGTCCCCAAGGATTAGCTTGAGAAATACTGCCTTAACTGTTATTGGTGAAAATTCTCCAGTTGTTTGTGTTGTATGTATATATTTTTATATGTGTGGGTGTATTTGTTTTAGGCACAAGGTAACAAAGATGGAAAGACCAAGCAGAAGGTGATCATTTCAGACTGTGGAGAATATGTGTGATGGGGGTCGTGACCTGACACACCGACGGCTGGGTCACAAGGTACATCGGATGGTTCTGTGGATACCGGACCTGCTACTGCTGCCCCAGGAAATGAGCTCAGGAGTCCATGGGGATCCTCTCTCCCTTCCTGGGGGGCTATGAAAGCCATGTAAATATTTTGTGAATAAATTTTTTTTATGCTCACATGAAGTGCCCATTTTGGATTTATGGGAAGAGCATTTCACCTGCCCAATTTACACAGGTGCCTCTAAAACAGAAATAAATACTTAAAAGTGTCGCTGAGCTTGCTGACGATGTGTTTAGTCATGATTAAGTGCATAACCTTGCCCATAAAATACCACCTAACAAAACACAGGTAACTTCTGTATTTGGTCGTTTTATTTATTTCTAGCAGGTTTTAGCGGTTTTAAAGAGCTTTTCCCTGTACAGAAAGGGCCTTTCTGAGGTTTCCTGTTCCATGTTGACATACAGTCGTCCACGCTGCCCCTTCATTACATAGCCAGCTAAGGTGATGAGTTAGCACACGTCGGCACCAAGGCTTGTTCAACTGTCTGCTTTTGGGTCTGGGAAAAATCTCAGGCCCGCTTTCTGCAGACGAGACAGCAGCCTGAAGAGCAGCTCGTGTCCTGGTACGCCAGAGCGCCGCGAGCCGTGGAAACGAACGGCTTCACGAGGGCAGCGTCGGCTTGGTAAAGGACCGGTTTCGCAGCTGGAACTACAACCACATGCGTATCACCCCAGGTTTCTGATTCCTGTGGCTGGATTAGTGGGTCAGAACCAGCAGGGGAGTCCAGCAAAGCTTCGCAGGTGCAGGGCTCTGGACCTGTCTGAAATTTACAGCGGTTGCATCGAGGCGTCATGAACTAGCTCTGGTTTGTTTGCCGGTAAGGGAGAAGGGTGAATCGGTTAAGCAGCACTGCAGTTATATTAATGATTTCAAATTAAATTTGTGTCAGTTTGGCTTTCCTTAAAATACCTGATGGGTATTGTTTATACAGATTAACATTTCAATATAGTACATTTCTTAAGCTACAGCCTTGCGCTAAGGATACTGCAAAAGTTTAAGAAATATATGACGACTCCTGCCCTTCGAACAAGTGATATTTCTACTTGTACCTCCCTTTGACACGGCACAATCCTGTTTCCATGGCTTGCAGGTTTAAACGTCAACCACAGTAAAGCTTTATCTGTTTGCCATAAGTTCTGGGATTCCGGCAGAGGAATTAGTGAGGGAAATGAAAAATTAAGGCATTAATTTTTGAAAATGACTTCCTCTACCATCCCAGACCTCCAAACACACACTCCTCATTCATTCATAGATTCTTGTTCTTTCATAAGAACTTACTGGAATGCAGTATATAGAGATTAATATTGCCGTTAATAGTAGCATAATTACTATAGATGCACAGTGGCCTCCATACCACTAGAGGGTGCAAATGGCTTTCCGTGCACCACTTCTGTCTGTCCTTGAATTATTCAGCCCTCAGAGCTGGAATATGTACAAGTGAATGCACAGCCACACATTCCCACTGTCACTCCTCATCTGCTGCCTCCGTCTTTGACACATCCTGCTCCCGGCTCGCCGACTGAGGAGCCGCTGGGAGAGTCATTACCGGCTCCACAGCCAAGGGACCTACGTCTGGGTCAGCATCCTTTTCAGAGGAGATTTCTTCCTGTGTGAGACCAAAAAAAATTATATACAGATATATATAATCAAATCTATAATACATATACATACTCAAAGCTGCCCATTGTAAATGGTTCTGTTATGCGGTTTGTTTCATGTTACCAATCCAGAAGAAAATGGAAGTAAATTCAAATACTAACCGAATACTGGCTAAACATATTTTCACAGATTAACATTTTTATTCAATTAAATAGGGTTACCCTGTGGTCAAAGGGAGGCCCCCTGGACTGACCTACTTGGTATACTCCGTGGTCTAGGGGAGGCTCCTCAGACTAGCCTGCTTGGTAAACTGTACAGTGGAGGGCAGGCCCCCCGGACTGATTTTCTTGCTATGGTCCGCGATGGAGCGCAGGGCCCCCGGACTGACCTGTTCGGTATACTCCGCGGTGGAGGGCAGGCCCCCTGGACTGACCTGCTTGCTATACACCGTGGTGGAGAGCAGGCCCCCAGGAGTGATCTGCTTGCTGTACACCGCGGTGGAGAGCAGGCCCCCAGGACTGACCTGTTCAGTATACTCCGGCACCTCAGCCTCCTCACAGGTCGACTGACAGCTGGGACTGGGAACCTCAATGCCGTGGCTCTCCAGGATCGCGGCCTCTGAGAGCGAGTGGCGGGTTACCACAGAAGTTGGACATAAGTGCAAGACATGGTACACGCTGCATATTTTAAACTATTTTTTAACCGTATTTTTTATTGGATCTTTCTGCCTGAAATTTACAGCGGTTGCGTCAAGGCGTCTGTGGTTTGTTCGCCGTTAAGGGAGAAGGGCGATTCCGTTTTTTTGTACAGATTACCATTTCATTGCACAATGACCAGTAAGATCATTTCATCTCAGTTTGTGACCCATGGATGATATAGCTGAAGATGACAAAGATACTTTAACATCACATGAAATGTTACTATGTGGCCTTTTCGGGATCCTGCAGGCAGTATCAGGCCAACTGCACTTAGAGTGACCTTTGACCTGAGGTAGTGAGACGACGAGGGGGTGCTACCACCTATGTTGGCCCGTCTTTTCATCTCCTTCCTGCGATTGGCGAACCAGTTGTACACCTTCAGCGCAGTGACACGCTCGAACTCAGACAGCTTGCAGCCTGGAACATGGAATGTTACTCAGCCACTTTTCCAACCATTTAATCCAAAAAAACAAGTAAAAGCTACATATTCTCACTTCATATAGATGGATATTTTTATTGGCAAAGTTTGGGTTTCGTTCTTAAACCAGCAGGTTTAACAGTTAACCTGCATCTGGTGATTCAAAATTTTATTTATATATAATTCAGTTTGGCATCAACATGTTCTGTGCTCTGGCGTGAACAGTTACTGGCAGATGTTTCGGTAGGAAAATGACCCATCCTGTACCTCTGGGGAGAATTTCATTCTTTCTCCTATACAGCCCTTCAGATGACCTAGACTGACCTGGTTTCTGGATGGCAAAGTTACAGGCGTTCGCAATTTCCTCCCTCTTGGCCTCATCTGGGTACTGGTTCTCTATGAAGAAACTGAGATAATGGATCACAAGATAACATCAACCGCACTACGGGTCACCATAGCAACCAGACCATTAGTGGCAGAAGCGTGTCAAATGTTGCATTTCACTGAGAAATATTGAGTACAGAGAAATCCCTCCCTGAAAAGGTTTAGTGATTCCTAAATCTGCTCCGGGGGGGTCATGTGACCATGATTATCGAGTCATGGCTTACAGAGAGGCCCCTAATTAGGCATTTCATCTCTGTCCCTACACATTCCGCTCCAGCCTGCAGGTAACCGTTTTCAGTATAATGAATACATGTGTTCTTCAAATGCTGTCAGCAATTAAGTGCACCATTATCCTACAATTTAAACACGGGTAAGTAATTAAGCCAGTGTTTCTCAACCCGGTCCGCAGGGACCTCCAGACAATCCACATTTTTGCTCCCTCCCAGTTCCCAGCAAATCAAGAATATCAAATTCCTGGTACAAGTGTGCTGGGAACTCAGAGTCTCCAAGGACTGGGTCAAGAAACACTGAAGTAAGACAATCAGCTGGAGCAAAAAAGCCAAACAGGAAGTTACAGAGATACCAGCCCACTCACCTCTCCATGATGGACTGGCACTCCTTCCTCCAGGTGAAGCGGCTGCCCCTTCTCAATCTCAGAGGGCCCCCGCCAACCCCACTGCCCCCAGAGCCAGGCTTCCAGTCAGGCTCCTCCTTCACACAGGAGCGTGCCGGCACAGCAGCGGCTGCAGCACCTGCGGGGGTTGAGGGACGCACACGCTGAGAGCTCAAGTCACACTGACACATACTGAGATTCCTCACTTTAAATCGGGGGTCTTGGCAGCGGTGCAGTCTTGCATTCTGTAATTCTGTACGGGAAACCAATGACGGACAGTACGAGAACTGGCAAGCCAAAACCGGGGGGGTGGACAAACACTGAGGGCTCAAGTCACACTGACAAGTACTAAAGTCCTTCACTTTAAATCGGGGGTCTTGTCAGTTCAACAGTCTTTGCATTCTAACAGGCAGTACGAAGGCTGGCGAGCCGATAGTAGAGCGCCGTGTCGTTACCTGGCTGCGGAGGATGCGCACAGTACCATGGGAGCAGGTGTGTCAGCAGTTCCCTCTGCCTGCACCAGGGATGTTCAGTCCTGGGCCTGGGCACCTGTGCATGTTGACTTTCATTCCACCTACATCCTAATCAAAAGAACATTAAATGTTAACGACATACAGTACTGCAGAAGCTGTTAGGCCAAGGATGGAGTCATGACCTACAGCAGCCCCCAGCAGATTCCCCACAGTGCCATAACGGGGGGGGGGGGGGCGGGATTAGGATGATAACAAGAGCCTCCAAGTGACAGGGGCCATTAAAATTTGATAAGCATATGATAAGCCTTCATGGAGCCCAAAATATCCAGCGCACCCCCCTCCCCCCCGGTGACAGCTACAGAAGGACAAGGGGCAATATTAAAAAATAAATAAATAACTTAATATTTGTTATGCAAGAACAAACCCAAGGAATGTAAAGTGGCAGAGCTCTATAACGCAGGAGATTAACCCGTAAATTAAAGCGAAAAGAGCTGAACATTCCTGTGACATAAAAAAATGTGACAGAGGACACAGCGGACGTTTCGATCTTAGCTCACAAGAACAGAGGGCGCAATGAATGAAAACCTCAACATGCTCTGGAGGAGACCTTGAAAATCACCATTTTCCACGGTAGAAAGTTCAGGTTCAGAAGGTAAAAATCCAAACCAAGATTTTGTTTCAACCAGTCAGTTGAGTAGGAAAAGTCAGTCACAGAGTACCCAACTGGTTGGTTGAAACAAAACCTGGGTCTGGATTTTTACCTTCTGAACCTGAACTTTCCACCTCTGCCACTTTCCACTGTACAATTGTATACAAGTATTTAGAACAACCTGGTGAGCTTTAATTCAAATACACTACCAGTCAAAAGATTTTGCACACCACAGGGCTTTACCACTTTTTCATTTATTTCATAAACTGCTGATTTTGTGTAAAAGGAGTTTCCTATATAACATGGATAGAGGATGTAACAGTGCATGTCTGACACCCTATTAACTGGTTGACGGCATAGTCAGATTCTAGTCAGTCCTTTAACTTTAAATGCACTAGTTAACTGTTTCCTCCCATGAAACCGAGCAGTATTTAATGTCCTTTATAGGAAGAATGTCTCGAATTTACTCTGCTGTTATAAGTGCTAGAGGAGGTTACTTTGATGAATCAAAGATATGACACTTTCTTGCTAATAAAGGTGCTCAAATGATGAACATAATGTATTTTTTATCAAAGAATATCAAGTGTATTTTTAATAAATGTTAAGTGAATGACATGCAAATGTAGAAAATCTCAGTGAGTGCAAAAGCTTTTAAATAGTGTAGTTCCCTAACATTCTTTCAAACACCTTACAACCATTTGAGGTAGGGACACAAAACCAGGAAATAAAGTACTTAGGGATGGGGGCAATGCATTGCACAAGGAGGAGTCAAATTAAGCATTTCATGCAGTCCACATGAAATACCTTTGGTTAAGTAGCCCTACATGAGAGGGATCTGTCAGCATTAATAGGGCACCAGTGCCCAGGTTCAGCCCATTGCAGCACTGCTCTCCTACAGGAGCCCCAACCTCATACCTGGGGTGTTGCGCTCCAGCAGGTACCAGCGGTAGAAGGCCCTTCGCTTGGAGTCGCTCATCTCCAGGCCCTGTTGAAGCAGCCACTGGGAAATGTAGCTCTGACTGATCCCTAGGGAACCAGAATGGAGAATAAGCCTCACCACGGCCACTGAGCGTTCTCACGACGGCAGATCAGAAAGGAAATACCGCACGGTTTACACGGAGCGGTTAAAGTCTTAGGGCCCTACTCTGCTTATTTTTGTGATGTATGGTTTCCCCCGAGATAGCTTGTGGGCAAGGGAGGGGTGAGGGAAGGAAACAACTGAGAAAATAAGCGCCATTTCCCAGAATCCCACGAGGGACTGAATCCCCAGGCCTATTGAACTGTGAAAGTCTGGGCTGGGCAGGAGGAGCTAAAAAACAAGACGTTCGTTTAAAAAAAAAATTTTTTTTAATGAAAAAACAAAACATTCCTTAGTAGTGCTAAGATGTAGTTTAGGAAAGCAGCCTTCTGATTGGTTACAGCACCTGTCACCTGCCCCACGATGGCTTGAGAGATCCTCCGGCTGTTTAGGAATGACTTGATCTCCTCCTTCACCAGATTGCTGTCTTTTCTGAAATCAGGATATATAGAGAGGCATGGGTGTAATAAAATAATCAAAACCAGCCAATACCACCCCTTGGACCCTTTAAATGGGTGGTGACCTCGGCCCCCCAGTGCTAACCCCATAGTTATGCCCTTGTAGAGATGCTACAGAAGATCCCAGACATAAAGACACATACTACCCCCCCATTAGTGATCGGTTAGCAAATCATTGGTCTGCCCACCTATGAGTCTATGACTTTTACTGTAACCCCCCCAGTGTGCGAAATACCCATCAATATTCGGGGGGGTCCCCATGTCCCTATTGTTGCGGAATACCGATCTAGAGATCCCCTTAAAATTTTGCTTTTGAGGCTTTCGGGGGGGGCTCATGGGTTTATCGGGGGTTTTTGGACCCCCCGGTATTTCGCACACTGAAGGCCCCCCCCCAGAAGACAAACGTAGTGCTGTAGTAACTTCACATCTTCACCACACTTTGGGAGACGTCTCCATCAAAATTCCATATTTAAATCATAACTCGGATAAAACGCGTACAAAACGCTCCAGGCCGATGGAAACTGCACTTTAAAGGGATCCAGTATCACAAAATAGGCACATAATGTTCTGTAGGTCCGTGAGATAAAATTAAATGGACAGGCTTATTAACAGTTTATCCTATGAGGAGCACAGTGATGTGGAGCCCGTCTTGAGATATGTAGGGTACTGGGAAGGGTACATTCTGAACAGGACACCAGTCCATGGCAAGGCAGTTATGGACCCCAATCGTAAGTACCATAAATCACACACTCAGATATAGAAGCAGGATTCGAACCCACAACCCTGAGGGCATGAGGCAAAAACGCTAACCCCTGACCCATCAAGCCACAGTCCCACTCCAGGCTATAAATCCTGTGTGGAATTCTACAGTGACATCGCTACGACTATTACAAGAAGAGGTAGAAGCTCATTGTACGAACTCCCATGGCCCAGCTGACTCCAGAGGCTGTCAGATCTATGTTTAGAAATGTAAAACCTACAAACTAATTTAACAGCTTAATGGGGCGGCTGAAAATACTTCACTCACATCCCTAGAGATTTTATTTTTAAGGCAGGGTATGACCTCTTCAACAACATAAAAACTGTAAGGAAACTTGTGAAACGTAGATTTTCGCAGACTTGAGGCATACTGTCTTTTCATGAAGTCGCTTAGTAGATTAATCCAAAAAAAGTTTTTTTTACATTTATAACTGCATCTGCTTCATAAATAATCACTAGGCTACAACAGAAAAGAGCTCCTTATGACTTTAACCTGCTAGTGTGTGCTGACAAATTTACTCCCTTAACCATTACGCCACCTGGTGGCAGGTCAGATATTCAAACAGGGTTGTTACCTCATGTATTCCTCCACTTTCTGCTCCAAATCCCAATCCTCCTCAGTCAGGTCGTAACTGAATGACCTCTGTGCCCCAGTGGTGGGGTAGAGGGGGGGTGGCGAGGCCTCGTAGCTGTTGCTGGGTGACAGGGACGCATCCAGGTTTGGCGTCTGCGTGGTGGCGGAGGTGAGAGACGAGGAGGACGAGGAGGAGGATGAGGGCGCAGCCGCCGCTGGGGCAGCGTTTGGGGTGGCGGTGGAATCATAGCAAGGCTGACGGTGATGTTCTGAATCTAATCTCTCCAAGGACTCGAGGGCCTGGACGATCTGGGGTTTGGACATTCCAGACAGGCGCAGGCGCTGAAGGAGGTCTATCTGCTCTATGGTGTAACGTGGCTCCATCTCACAGTCCTCCACCCTCTCATCTGAAGCACGAGGGGCATACCGAACATCACTTACAGTGTTTTTACCATTTCTCATCATGAAAACCAATTATTCAGACAGCAGAGCCCAGTCAGTAGATACTGGAAGAGTCCTACATAGTCTTCCAGATTCGGGCTCTCTGACTGGACTTTTGTTTGGGCTTATTGGGTCACGTTGGGACGGATACCTGAGCTTTAAGTCACAGCAGAGCAGCCCAGAGGACACAACACACCTGCAAGCGGCGGAGACAGCCTGTCGGTCAGGAGCGGCTCTGCGCCGGGGGCCACAGCCGGAAGGCACCACTGTCGCATGGCTCACGGAAACCGGAGAGTTACTGGCGGCGGGCCAGCTGAAAGAGCCAAAGCATATTTACCGACGCAGCCACCGATAAAAATAAACACTGAACCATAGATTAATATTTCCCAATGTCAGACATTAATCAGTTATTAGTTACTATTAACCTTACCGACCTACGGTATTAGATTTAAGTTACAGATGCGCATTACCGGTCAAGCGCCCGTTTCTGTCCCGCAAATTCCGCATCTGCCTGATCTTGAGAACTAGCTACTCGTTAATTTCATTTACCCACTTGCGCTTCAGTTGCAATCAATCAGATCTACTACCCAGTATGCGAAACCAACCATACAGGCATCTAGTACTGGGACGAGGTAAATGCATAGGAAAAAAATTAAGCCATCACGGAGACTGTCAGCATCAATGCGTGCACTGTGCTCGCCACTTTCTCCATGACACCACGGATCACGGTCCGAGGGGCTGCGGTGAACATCCGAGCAGCTCGCTGCCCTTACCTCCAGCCGGGGAGATGAAGCGTGCGGCAGCCCGTACAGTCACCGCGGTGCCCGGAACCTCACACACGCAGCAGCGCAATCAGAGCTGCAGCGACCGCCCCACTGCCCGCACTGGCTGCCAGCGGTCCTCCCAGCTACCAGCTGTAATACCGGGGTCACATTGTCCCGGGATGCGACAGCCGGAGCCTCCGGGAACCGCCGTGTCTGCCTGACCTCTCACCCCATCTCGTCCCGATCTGCAGCAGGAAGTACTAGTCTGTATTCTGCGGAGGGAAACTCAAATCTGAAAGTCCAATAAAATATCTTATTCTGCCACTGATCAGCACTGATTTCTTATAAGTATGAGCACAATTTTGTACGCCGATCAGCCATTCGATTTGTTGTCAATTATTTATGTTTTAATTCGACCCTTAAAATTAATGAGTGTACTGATATTATACAGTATTTGTTTATCTGTGTATAATGCATACGCGTATTAATCGTGTAGTAACATAAGGCCGACTATATGTATTTATTCTGAAATTAATTAAATTATTTATTTTATTTTCAAACCTTCCTTTATATTTAACATACTTTGTTTCATGACCTTATCCACGGATTCGTGTACCGTATGCATTTTCGTCTTTTAGGTATTTCATGTGAATTTCATGTGAATTCGTGATTGTATGCCTCCCCTCCTGATCGTAACGCGTTATCGCGTTTTTAAGCAAACAGGCGTTCCTAGCCGCGTCATTGTCAGCTATGGAGGGTGTTACACGCTGACGTTTACCTATGAGCTGATAGGGTGCGCGTTTCCACCTTTTAGTCCCTATTGAAAAGGTGTACTGAGCTCTCTCTAATCCCATTTTAGAAAGTGAAGCTTACTGGAATGGGTTCAGAGCACCCCTGAGTCTGTTCAGCGTTTGGACCGTCGCATTGGTGCACGATGAACTGGGCGTTCCTCCAGGGCCTCCTCAGCGGGGTCAACAAGTACTCCACGGCATTCGGCCGCATTTGGCTCTCCGTGGTCTTCATCTTCCGGGTACTGGTGTTCGTGGTGGCGGCCGAGAAGGTGTGGAGCGACGAGCAGAGCAACTTCAAGTGCAACACGCTACAACCTGGCTGCCTCAATGTCTGCTACGACGAGTTCTTCCCAGTGCTGCACACGCGCCTATGGGCCCTGCAGCTCATCTTTGTCACCTGTCCCTCACTGCTGGTGGTGCTGCACGTGGCATACCGCATGGACCGCGAACACAAGCACACGCTCAAGTACGGCGAGGGCTGCAGCCACCTCTACGCCAATGCCAGCAAGAAGCGCGGCGGCCTGTGGTGGACCTATCTCCTGAGCCTCGTCTTTAAGGTAGCAGTGGATGCCGTCTTCATTTTCCTGGTCTGGTACATCTACAAAGTCAAGTTCTTCCCCCTGCTGGTCGTGTGTAACGAGAGTCCCTGCCCTCCGAATGTTCACTGCTACATCTCCAGACCCACAGAGAAACGCATCTTCACCATCTTTATGGTAGTCACCAGCTTCATTTGTATCCTGCTAACCCTCTGTGAGATCATCTACCTGGTGGGGAAACGCTGCTTCGAGTGCCTCTCGAAAAATCGACGCAGGCATCCCTTCATCATGCCCACCTTTCCGGCCAGCAAGGAACACAAACACTTCGAGTCGCAGCAGCTGAAGGTTGCCAACCACAGTGATGTGGAGGCCTCAGCTCCCGTGTGTAGCACAGCTGTCACCAAACTTTAGCCAGTGACTTTTGGATTGATTCTAAGCCAGCTCAAGGGTTCTGTCTACAACAGTCAAGGGGCGAGATTCCTGATCGTTGCTCTGTTTTGTTGTGTCTATAAAGCCAAGTGGTCTTCTCAGAATAACAGTGGAGATAAAACAATGGTGGTGTGTGAGAATGGTATGAATGATCACTGATTTATCGCTTTGTATAGGGTTTCGTATGTAGTGTCACTCTTGAATTTTTTTTCCATACATAACATAATTAAGCTTTTCTTCAAGATTCAAGATTCTTTATTTGTCAGATGTAGTTATAGCTGCTACAACATACAGTGAAATGCTTCAGGAATATTCTTCAGGAACTACCTAGGACATTTAGGTTATTTGTAGGCTATTTTTCACCGTGACCCTCGATTGGATAAGCAGAAAAGAAAATGAATGGATTCCATATATGATTATTTGTTTTAATTTAATTTTCATTTCATATAATAATATGATTTGCTATGACTCTCCTGAATGTTAACTGCTCTTTAACCAGTAGCAATTTCTATCAGATCAAATCTACAAATAAAATTTGCTGTTAGGCTTCTTTCAGCACCACAATCTCTTCTTCTGCAGCCTTTAATAGGCTTCCTGCAGCACAGCACAGCACAGCACCATCACAGCACAGCACAGCACAGCACAGCACCAGCACAGCACAGCACCAGCACCAACACAGCACCAGCACAGCACAGCACCACCAGCTGCTTTTCTTACTGTACTGTTGTATACGTGTATTTTGTGTTGTTATGTAATTATTGTCATTTTCTATTCCTTCATAAGATCTAGACAATGGCTGATAATTGCTGGCAAATGTTTTACATTAACTGCACTTTCCCAAGGTTTCTTCCTTCTAGGGAGGTTTTCCTTGCCACTGGCGCCTCTGGCTTGCTGACTGGGGGCTTTGGGTGGGGATAATGTAAAGAGCTTTGAGACAATGTAATGTTGAGAAAATGCACTACATAAATAAATTGAATTGAATTGAACTGAACTTTCATAATGCCTTTACAACGCATTTGTAGATCATTCAGTGCACCTTCTGAAGGCATTCATAGAACGTTCATAAACAGCATGTGAATATACCTTAACATCCTAACACACTTTAACAGCTTTATTATACATTAGTAACAAACATTATATGATAATAACAAACATTACAATTGTACAATGTTTGTTATTAATGTATATTAAAGCATTTAAGGTGTGTTAGGATGTTGAGGTATACTTACATGCCGCTTGTTCTATGAATGTGCCGAATGTTCTATGAATAATGAATGAATAGTGAAATGAAATATGAAGGTACAGTTAATGTAAAGCATTACCAGCTGCTATTGTTTATTAAAACTAAACAAGTTAATACAATACATAACTCTACTAACGGCACAATATTATTCACTTGTCTTTAGAAAATAAAATTTTAAAAAGTAATCTGGCATTTTCCTTGATGAAAATTCTTCAAAATCAAATCACATTATTTGGACACATACAGCAGATCAGAACCTTCCACCCAAACCCAAAATTCTCTTTCCACATTGGCTGCTGCAGATCGGCCTCGCTCCATTATGCCCTTGGGGACCCATGATTTTTAAATTTAATTACACCACTTAAGACAAAAGCGAAAATGTGTCTAATGGATGCATTTCTTGCCAACAGAAACATAGGAAATCAAAATAAAAGGTTTTAAAAATTCTTGTGCAGACTGAGCATACAGTCTTAATACATCAATGCCTGTTGCATAACTACATGCACCTTTGGGTGTTTCATCAAAGCAGACACATTCATAAGAGAACAGCATTAGTCATCTAAATACATAAGAAATTTACAAACGAGAGGAGGCCGTTTGGCCCATCAAGCTCGTTTGGGGAGAACTTAACTAATAGCTCAATTAATTTATTAATTGCTTGATAAAGTTAATCACGTTGATGACTCTCTGTTCGATGGATGTTAATATCTTTGTGATGGGAAGGCAACTAATCTGAAACGCTTTTCCACCTTTTACCTTAGTCTTTGTAAGGTACATTTAAAGACAGGGTTGGCCAATACAAACCATCATAGTGAGTCAGGCCTTATCTCAGCCCTGTCTGCTATCTCTGATAGGCTGGGTGGCTAAGATTGGGGAACAGGGCGCGCCTGTGCCAGATGTGTACCATAGGGGCAGTGACCGTGGACCTCTCATGCGCTGACAGAGTACCTTTTGTTGCTAAGTGAGGCCAGAGTTTCAGTGGTTCAGCTTCACCGATTAAATATAGGCAGGACTCAGGGAGGGTCTGGAACACCCTGTGTGCCTCTTCAGGTGCCGTTTCAGCCTGCTAGACGTCTAGTGATGGTTCACCTTGGCGATGACGCAGGGCGCCCGGGTGACCAAACCGCCTGGTCACCGTGAGTTAGACGTCTCGGCGCCCCCGGTCACCCATCCCTGACATCCTGTCTGATCTGGCCTAACCCTGCCCCCAACACACACACCTGCCCCCACAGTGACGGAAGGCCGATCGCTGACTTCTCATTCATATCTATTACCATGGGCGTCAGTAGGGCGGTTTTGGGGCTCTGTAGGGAAGCTGTAGGAATCTCAACCCCCGGGGTTGACAACTTTTACTATTGTCACCCCTGCAATCACCACCCCTCCTTTGGTCAACAACTTTTACCACTGCTACCCTTGGCGTCGCCCACCCCCTAGGGAATTACCATTGCGTCCCTCACGGCTCACCCGCCAGGCAGATATAATGTGTAATGTGTTAAATGTGTAACTCCCCCTTCTTGCTCTCCATAGCACAGGGGCAGCCAGCATGTGGCGCCCCTGTAGCTGGGGGTTAAGGGCCTCGCTCAAGGGCCCACGGACATGTGACTGTTATGCTGAGGCTGGGGCTCAAACCAACAACCTTCCGATCACAGGCACAGAGGCTTAGCCGGCTGAGTAGGAGTTTGAGGTTTAAATGGCCCCATCAGACTTCCTAGACCCCCCCCATAAACCTCTAGCGACACTCCTGTCTGATACGGACACGTGAGCTGCGGTGTTGCACAACCAGAGACTGCCCCCCTCCCTCCATCCTGTGGGTTTCTGAGCCCCCTGACACACAAAACTTCAGATAGGATGAATTCTCAGCGCAAGCAACGTGAGGGACAGTGAGACTGCTGAAAGACTATCCCGCTGGTCACACGATCACCCAGTCACCTGAAAAAGAAAAGTTCGAAAACCTATCTGGCAGCTAATTTAAATCCCTTTTCCTCCACGGTGGGGGCACCTTCAGAGGCAGCTCAGCACACAAGAACAAGAGCTATTAATTCCTAATATTATTTGACCACGCCCCCTCAGACAGAAACACCCGAGGTATGCCTTAATCCATCTCAGATATAACAGACCAAGCAGACTCCACCTGTAAGGAAGGTGGTGGAAACCAGTCGAGCCATTATGCACTAGAAACACGCAGTACAATCCAATCAAAAGCAAGACAGAGGTGAGACATTTAGGCGAAAGTCACCAAGGGGTTTCTGTGAGTATATATCATTAAATAGCAGTGTGTCAGACACTCATGATGAAAAAAGGAAATTCTAAAGTTTTTCAGAATTGTCAGTTTGAAAGGTCTTTAGATCGTGTTCATGTGACGGCATGAAGTGAGAATTAAGGTGCAGGTTTGACAGCTTCGTTATTTCTCACAATTTGCTTCAGACGTTTCGTTTGAAATGCATTCATATTACTTTATAATCCTGTGTGGGTATGAAGGAAGTTTGCGAATAAATGGAATTGAATATTTGCTTAAAAGAAAGTTAAGTAAATGATGCAATATCATTGCCATTCCCCCAGTAGCACACCTACCAAGGCTCCGCACTAAATATAACGTTTAATGTGCTCAGTGATTTTTCATTTTTCTTCATTATGACTTTATACACTTTTCTGTGTATAAAAATGTATGGGTCGTGATTTTGGAAAGTTTGAGAGTGATTTTGATTTACATGCTGAGGGTCCTTTTCGGTAAAATCCAAAGGGCGAGGAGGTAAAACCTTGAAATGCCACAGCTTTTCATGTCGGAACAGAAAGTCAGAGGAAAAGTAACGAGAAGGTTCCGATCTCCAGAACAAACGGTGCAGCTCTCGGTGGTATAATCAATAGCCCAGGAGTAAAGTAACAACATGTCAAAAGAAGTGCGATTTCGTTCCGGGTAATACGCCGCTTCAGCATGTGGTTCTGGAGTCGCTCTCATTACAGTCGGCCTTAGGGACACTTCAGTCTCACTTCATCAGCCAAGAAAGTTCCTTTTCAAACATTCTTATCAAGTCAATATGTGAAAAGAACAAGAAAATAACAGAGTCTAGTTTCGGGGGCTAATAGATCTATTCACAGAGAGAAATAGCTTCTTCCATCATTGTTTCAAGAGTGATTCTTTCAATATTTACTCTACAAAGAAAACATGTACCAATCTTAAGCTTCCTCTTTACACAATATGATTTGATATATATTTGATTATGAAAGGTACTTTTAAATCTTTATGATTCATGTGTTATATTACTTACAGCAGATAATCCGTATGTGTTATTTTGTGTCTCCTCGTGTTTTGAAAGGGACTTTGTAAAGCTACTGATAATTTATAAAGGCCATGGATTGGAAGACTCTCCGGGACTTCCTCAGTGGGGTGAACAAGTACTCCACTGGCTTCAGCCGGATCTGGCTGGCGGTGGTCTTTGTGTTCCGGGTGATGGTGTTCGTGGTGGCGGCAGAGCGCGTATGGGCCGACGACCAGAAGGACTTTGACTGTGACACGCGGCAGCCAGGATGCCCCAACGCCTGCTACGATCACTTCTTTCCCATCTCGCACATCCGCCTGTGGGCCCTGCAGCTCATCTTTGTCACCTGCCCCACCTTCATGGTGGTGCTGCACGTGGCGTACCGTAAGGACCGCGAGCGCAAGTACCGTGCCAAGCACGGCGAGGGCACGCACCTCTACGACAACCTGGGCCAAAAGCATGGTGGCCTGTGGTGGACCTACCTGCTCAGTCTCTTCTTCAAGACCGGCATGGAGATTTCCTTCCTCTATCTGCTACACATCATATACAACAGCTTCTTCCTGCCACGCGTTGTGAAATGCAAACAGTGGCCCTGCCTTGGAGAAGTCAACTGCTACATCGGCCACCCCACGGAGAAGAACGTCTTTACCTACTTCATGGTGGGCGCCTCTGCCCTCTGCATCATCCTTAACATCAGCGAGATCTCCTACCTGATCTTCATGCGCCTCCTACGTGTGGCCCACAGGGGGAGCCGAAGCCATTTACACCAAGGGTCCAAAAGCAAAGAATGCAATTCGTGCGGCGTCTCCGCCACCCGGCTGGACTTGAAAACCGACCACCAGGTTAAAGAAAAGCAGGACTCCTCCTGTGCCTAGGAACTCTGCAGTCTCAAAAGACTCAAAAATCTTTTCCATTAT
The DNA here is from genome assembly GCA_026781065.1 of Mormyrops boulengeri. Taxonomy (NCBI): domain Eukaryota; kingdom Metazoa; phylum Chordata; class Actinopteri; order Osteoglossiformes; family Mormyridae; genus Mormyrops; species Mormyrops boulengeri. The sequence continues at coordinate 13,498,786 of JAODLD010000052.1, read as the reverse complement.
TTTGTTTGAATTCTCCAGCTGTGTAGAAATTCAGTGGTGGTTCTTTATGTTTTGCTTCCTACTTCTCTTCTTGGTTGTCCCTTGTTAAAGAGGAGAGATGTTTCTCTGAGTTATTTTCATCCACACTGTACATGATGCCAAAAGAAGCAAAATCTGTTTTCAAAACCGTATAGTAACAAACATCTACACACATACACAGAAAGTTTACCTCTATGTTTTCTAACAAATTAATCAATTTACTTCATCTTAGACTGTATTCCTGTAGAAATGCCAACATTAAGCAAATATTTTAGATTTAAATGAAATCACACAATAGATTGCCTTATGTATAGAGAACGGAGAACCTAAAATTCACACAAGATAATTTTTTCTATTGTCAAATGAGAAATATAGAAATTCATTTCTGCCACACCTGTTAATGTTGGTTATTTAACAATAGCAATAAAGGGAAGTTTGTTTGATGCTTTCATCATCCTGAGCAAGGTACTGACCCCAATCACTCCTCCCCGGCTGCCGAATTAGCTGCCCTCTGCTATCTCACATATGTTTTAGATGAAGGGGACACATTTTGTTGTTGCGCTGTGGTGTGCCATCAATGACAGCTCATCACATTCATACTTCATTCACACAAGTCTTTTGGTATCTTCACTTTCTTGATAGCAGTTACAGAGTTTTATAAAACTGAGTTTCCTCTTGTGGGGACTGAAAAAATGGAAATAACAGGCTTTTATTACATTGTGGGGACATATGGTCACACAAACCCCTAACCCTCAAAAATATCAGGTTTTATTACATTGTCGGGAACATTTGGTCCCCACAATGTAATATAAACATAATCCACACCCACACACACAATCTTAACATCATATTATGAAAATCGTCATAGCAACATATGACGATAACATCTGAATTACAAAATAACCCCTGTGGCTCATTCCCTTTTCTATTTGGTTATATATTCAACTCTAAATATTCAATAATTCATGGAACAGTATCAAATGATGAAGAGAGTCTTCCATAAATTACAGATCTGGTTCCATGAGTCAGTGCAGGGGGGTGGGCACTAAACAGGACATTGTCTCTTTAAGGAGGAGATGACTCTCTCTGTGTTATGTTTGTACCTGGGAGGGGGTGAATAGCTCATGGACACCAGTACCCAAAAGACCGTCTAAAAGATTTAAAAATATCGCTCATTGACAATGGAAAACTTAGGTAAGTTTCTGTTTAAATGTCCTAAACTCAGCAGACTCCGCAGAACTATGTTTTCGCACAGGTGTTTCGGGGCAAAGTCCATATTTGTAAGGACCATTTCAATGTCTATGTTTAAACTGCAGGAAAATAAAGGGGCAGGTTTCTGGCATGTTTTAACAGCGTTGTTGAAATGGGATACATGCGTTTCAACATCACATTTAGAGTTGCATCTCAAAACATCCAGCCAGCCTTACAGATGTTGATGGTGTGAAGGAATTCTGATGAAGTGCTGAATCCAGTTCTAAAATCCATTGGCCTGGGATTCAGACAGGAGACCTTGTCAGTCCCTAATGAGTAAAACCCTCGCTTCTCTTCCAGTTATAAAAACATCCAGAATTAATACTGGGCAGCTGTTTTGACTGTAATACTCAGTTTTGAAGCAGGATGATTCTCTGCTTCATCAACAAGCTGCATATTAAACTCCCTGCTATTCAGTCAATGACAAAGTATTTAATTGGTTCCATATAACGCCCATCTGTGTAAATGGTTTTGAAGTTAAATTCCAAGCTACTAACAGTTATTCCCGAACAAAAATGTCTGCCACCAGCAGTGTAATGTGATCTTAATACCATTACATGCCTTCAGCCATGGAAGGAAGCTAATTGGCTGTTTTTTATAGTTAAGCCTCCTGTTTTTCACCCAGTTTGCAAAGCAAAGATTTTTTAAGGACTGTTTGGGAGCCACAAATATAATGCAAACAATGTAAACATTTTACAAGATAAATTATATTTGGATGTAGACAATCAATTCTTCAGCTCCAGCCTGTGTGACAGTGTGAATGAACAAACTCGCCTTAATCTTGCCCCCACGATGACAGCATGGAAGCGTGCCACCGTCAGTCATGCGTGTGAATTTCACTTGTGACGGTCCGCAGTGGAAATCTGTGAATGGCCCAGAAGCACCCAGCACGCTTCGCTTATGTCACCGGAGATTTCTGGATTGTTCCAGGCACTGCAGGGCTGTTTATTTTTTCAGAACACCTGCACTTCTTGGGTCGACGGCAATTAGAAGGATAACCCGGTGAATCGGCCCTCGTGCTGCGATGGAACCGAACAAAGCGGCTCAGTCTAGGGAGAATAAGCCCCCTCGGTTTTGGGGGCCCCCTTACTCCTCTGTTTACTACTCTTGAGCAAGATATTCCATTTACCGAGCGTGCTGTGTAGCCGCAGGGGTGTCGCTGTGTGTTACGCGGGTAATCATTTATGGCCGCGTGATATTTCGGTAATCATTTATCTCCGTCGAGCTGTTTACCTCAGAACCAATGCAGCCAATGAAAGGGCAGTGATTGTTAGCCTACCAATTCAAGTTTTAATATGCCGTGCGTGTGCATACAGGAACCCTGCTAAGCCAGCCCGCCGAGGGTCTCCGGTTGCTAGGCTGGTAAGCCCCCCCCCCGCCCCCAAGAAGTCCGAATTTATGCTGAGAAATCTCAGCTAAATGGAATGTTAATTTATCCAGTGCGACATCTGTGCAAATTTGATGTATCCCCACTTGTTGCGGATGGATTGAAGCAGCACTGTTTCGGGTTAAGCGTCTTTCTCAAATGTTAAACCCAGAGGTGAAGCCTGAGGCACTGATGGGTTAAGCTGAGGATGGATCTGAATGTGCCCTGAATTATTTGTCCATGCCTGTAGTTTGGGAACCAGGACAGAGCCCTAGATGTCTTAAGATCCTACTAATGGTTAAACCAGAGACAGTTAGATCTCAAGTGCAAGTCTATGGACTGCCTGCTGAAGAAGAGTCTCCCTGGACATTGGAGAGTGTCAGCATGTGTGGACTTTCTCCCTGTCATTATTCTATTGTCTGGGGATGTCGTTAATACTTTGGAGCGGTAGCTGGACCAAGCTTGGAACCATATGATCCGTGTAGCTCTTGACAGCCAGAAGCTGTGGCACTTTATTGGGACTGTCCTTGTCGAGTGTCAGCCCCCTGTCGCACCATCTGTTACCTCGCTCTTGTTCCTCTATACCCATCCCCTTATCCTGCCCTCCCACAGGAGTTGGTCACAGTGGTGTGGCGGACGGCACAACCTTGATGAGGGCAGGACTGGCCATGGTAGTGGTGGGCCACGTGAACTTCCTGCTGGGGGCGCTAGTGCACGGCAGCGTGCTTCGACACATCAGCCTACGCTGGCAGAGCCAAGCTGCGGTGTACACCTGCGCCCACGTCGCCGCCCTGGTGGCTGGCCTCATGGTGAGAGTGCCACCCCAGCCCTGCAATCCTGCACATTTTGGAACTGACCCTCAGTACAATTAAGTCTCTGAGTCTGTTGAAGTTTACTCTGTCAACCGTTTCAGAAATGATCACATTTGAATTATACTCATATACAGTAATGTGCAAAGGTCTAAGGCAATCAAAGAAAATGATATTTAAAGGATCGCTACGTTGTTGTAAAACCATAATGTCTGTCAAAGCGTGTCAGCTTAGCTATTTTAAAGTACCGCCCCCAAGCACTGCTCCCCGGGCGCTGAATTAGCTGAATTAACAATGTCACATATGGGTTAAATGCAGAGGACACATTTCGTTGTTGTGCACTGTGTGCTGTGGTGTGTCAACAATGACCACTGATCCATTAATTCTACTTTGGCTATTTAACTATTAAAATAATGAATGAAATAAGCTGGTGATAAAATGTAAGAAATACATGGAATGGCTTTAGAACATTTCCTTCGACCACCTAAAGCCTTTGCATAGCACTGTACTTAGCTGGGAAATCTCTCACCTGTGTGTCTCCCCAGGGAATCATTGTCGGAGTATCAACCCTTATCATATCCAGACGGAAGAGCAAGAAACTAGTGTGTGTCTGGTGATGTATCATTTAGCCCTGAAAACCCCCCCCCCCACACACACACACCCACACACACACACACACACACCCTTTGTCGTTTTCTATTCAACACCATCTTATCTCCAGCTATACTTTTCATGGGCTGTCCAATCACAGTGGAGGCAGATTGTTCCCTAAAATTAGCTCATTTCCCGCTGCTCTCATTTGCCATTTGCTGCCCCTGTATTGTTACTTCCTGTCGGCCCTCTCACTGCCTCGCGTGTCGAAAAGCGCTGAGGTCGCTAGTGTTGTTGAAGGATGTGAAAGACGTGTAGAGACTAATGATCAGAGGAGAAAACTGAGTCAGTTTTAGCTCTGTAAACCTTTCTGTCTTCAGTTGTAGCTGGTTGTCTTTATATCAGGATTTATTTAGATTGAGTCATAGCTTGACTTCTGCTCTTAACCCAGGTGTTTGAATAAAATACAATGTTTACTACAAATGCATATAATTATGTGTGTTTGAGAAATTGTGGAAGCACTTTTTAATTTATTGGATAGTTATCATTTGTAGTTGTGTGATTGGTACACGCTGCTGACTAAATGGACTTGTCCGTAGCTATGAAAAGGATGTTACTGGTTGACACAGTGGCTGCCGTAAGCCCACTAAAACATGAACTGAGGACTAGATATTGGACGCTGCTTTCTATAGTTCAGCTTCCCTGACAATCCCCCTCTTTCTTAATCTTAATTGTTGCTAACTAAAGTAGCTATTGTAGCATCAGCTAGCTAGCTTTTTTTGTGTTATCGTACGTCCTTCTGTCTCTGGCTGTGTAGATCATCCTTGCTCTTAGTGCCTTGTATCACTCACGCTAAGACCTGCTGGGTTGAACAGTAGATCGCACTTTTAGTCTTGACAAGACCAGTCTTGGTAACTTGGCTCCCAAGAATGAACTTGGGGTGCAATGAATCATGGGATTGTTCTCGTTCAGCAAGGATGCAACCGATGTATCCTTGATATTTGGGGCGGAGCAAGAACAACATCCAGGGATTTTTACCGTCCTCTGTACTTCTATTCTTAGTATTGAAACTGGTCTTTGGCAAAGGAGGATGACGTAAAACAGGTACAAGATAATACAAGTACGGTCAAGTACACATATTGAGAAACACCCAGTATCTATGCCTTGATGTCTTCTGTCAGTAGATGTGCTTCCTGCTGTGGAGCAGCCTGCTCGGTGGCCTCCTGGCTGCCGCCTCGGTCGCAGGCCTGGCTGTGACCCTGGGGAGGGCCATTGCTGCCGGGCCCCACAGCCTTCTGGCTCACTGCAAGGTCCAGGATGCCTCTGGCAACCCCGCCATCGCCAACGAGTGCCCCTTCCAACCCACCCGCATCTACGTGAGTCTGCTGGTGTCTGTTGGTGGGCAGAAGGGGGCATAGGGACACTGGAATGCTAGCTAGGCCAAAGTGATACGATGGATGCTTAATTAAAAGTGGTCACATCATCACGATGAGAACGACAGCGATAATATGACCAAACCCAAGGTTTCCAAGGCAATGAGGCAGGAGGGAATCTCTTCCTGCTTTCTTGGCACCTGTGTTCAGCCCCTGAAGACCTTCTAGAGCAAGGGTATAAAACTCCAGTCCTGGAGAGCCGGAACCCTGCACAGTTTTTGGTTTACCCTCATTTAACATACCAGATTCAACCCCTTGTGCTAATTATCACACCGCTCTTGAGATGAATCATTTGTGATGGAACAGGGAAAGAACTAAGCCACACAGGGCTCCGGCCCCCCAGGACTGGAGTTTGACACCCCTGTTGTAGGGTGTATAAGACCTGCAAAGAGCTTGATCTCCACTCAAAGGATCAAAGCTCACCGAATCGTACTGAAACCAACTTATCACACTGATCAGCCTGAGGTCACATACTGCAGTCACCCCACAGAAGTGCAGCCCACAAGTTAAGCAAGAAATACAATGGGGTGGCATGCGGCTCAGTACATTAGGACGGAAGGTCCTCGGTTCAAATCCTCAATTGCTCCAGGGACTGTCTGATCCCGTTTTCACAAAAAAATTACTGCACTTGGATAAAAGTGCTTGCTAAATAAGTCAAATGTTGGTTTAGGAGACAGTGTGGATGCTGTTGTGCCTGACTCAAGGAAGGTGCTATCCCTACAGAGTGCACACACACATCCGTAAAAACAAAACTCATATGTCATGTTTTCCCATTGCCAGGGAACAACCATTGTCCTCTGGGTTCCTCTCATTGTGTTATGCATGGTGGAGTCCTCCTTCTTGGGGAGGAATGTTGTGGTTTGTGTCTCCTTCCTGTACTTCCCAGTCCCCCGCCGGGCCAATAGGAGGACCATAATTGCCACACAGGTATGACTCATCTCCCTATAAACTTGTAAGTCACCTTTTTCCCTGGCTGAATGTTCATATTTTAACTTTAAGTCAGATGTGTGGGCATGTTTCTCAAGCGGATTCTTCTAACACTAGCAAACAGCAGTTCCTGTTTCATTTCAAAGTAAGTCTGTATTTCAGGTGAGAGTGGCGAGCCAGGAGGAACTGACATCGGCTTCCTGGGAGGAGCCTAGCAAACAGGGGGAGGAGCCTCGACAAGGTTGGGCGGGGCCTTCAGAACTGGAGGCAGGAGCTCCAGAACAGCCCAAGCTGCGAAGCTGGCGCAGTCAGTTTGACAGAAGCAGCCTTTGGATCTGACTTCTGTAGTACCTGTTATATAACTTGCCACTAAAAAGGAAAAAAGTTTTTTAATATTGATAAAAATGCTTATTTGACCAGAAGAGGAGGTTGGCAAGGTCACACCTCCACACATGTGATGTCATCTTAAAGCACTAACTAGCTCTTTATGAACAACAAGACTTAAAAGAGTCGCATTTCCGATATGAGAATAAGCAAAAAACCATAATGTCCTCTACAGAGGACAAAAATAAACTGCTGAATCTCAGATAGATGTATAACTAACTGGTATTTGTTAAAAGTTATAATAATAATGCAGCAGGAGTTATGTTACGCGGCTACATGAATATCGCAAACCGTATGTTTGGAGCATCGATTTATTTAGACTGTGTGTATCTATCAGAGCTCATGGCGCCTTCCTGGCAAACCCTGTCAGGTAAAGCGTGTGTCTTCTTTACATGTTCCCCAGTTGACATGGCACGGCGCAGCACAGTCGCTTCCCTTTCCGTTGTTTATGTTTCTTTTCGTTTTTCACTTTCATGCTTAATAATTCAAAGCTGTGCCTTTTCAGGATCCCACACAGTAAGTTTGCACGAATGTGCTCGCATCTCTGCTCACCTCACCATAAAAGCAATAAAAATGTCGGTCCGTGAAATGTGTGTCTTTAAATACCCCAACCACCCGCCCCCACCCTTGTCTGTGCGTTGGGAATTGTCCTTCACAGAAAATGACAGTATTTTCCACTTTATAGCTAAAATAGTAAGGCGCCGAGTTAAATGTATTGTGTGTCCCACGAGACAGGAGAAGCCCAACTATAAAGAGGACAATGGCAGAACGTCCTCTGTACTATACGATAACAGCACTAACATCCTCAGTGGGTTTTGTACCCTTAACTGTAGATTCTGACATCTTAATTGGCAGCACAAAAAGCCTGTTAAACAGCTCAGAATAGATGTGGATGTGGCCTCCATTTTGGCATGTTACCCTGCATTTGTGGACAAGCCCAGAATGAGTAGGAAGTCCCTCTCAATATATTCAAGGAAATTGCTTGGGTGACACGCCGATTTGTGCAACAGGTCTCTACAGATCCTAATCACTGGCATAATGAAGGCAGTGTCATTCTGGAAGTTGCGGCTTCTCCCCTTTCTGAACTCTGAGAGTGGTTTGTACTCACAGCACAGATGCTGAGCGGAGAAATGGGACTGTACCACTAGCGGTAAGCAGGGGAGAGTAAGTTCTACAGTCATGCTTGAATGTTATGATATAGTTATGATTCTAAAAATTTTTCAGTTGGGCATAATAGGGACCATAATCCATACAGTGGAGTTGACCAATGAAATGTTTTGAATCAGTGAGTGAGAGAGGAAGGGGCCATTCTGAGACCAACCATCTTTCAGCTAGGTCTGGTGCCCCTGTGTCCCCACCCCTTTATATAACCTTATGATGATTACAACCCTTCTGTTACCCAGTATCAGTTCAACGTCTCATTTGACTCCCCCAAGCTAGCGCCAAGGATCTCGACCAGGCTGATATGTCACAGGAGCATCTCGCAACCATCTGATCTCTTCCATTCATACGTATCAGTCCTTTTAAATAGCATCAAATAACTGGTGATCACCATGTTTTGATTGCAACAAAAGGAACAGTCTGAAATGTGTAATTGAAGTATATTTTCCATCAAAAGAGGTAGGGAAGGGGGAGGAGTAAGGGGGGGAACAGAACTCATGATTATCATGCAACAAGAGAACAAAAGGAACATGTGTGTAATGGAAGGTTAGCTTGACAAGCTAGCATTGGAGCTCCTTGGAGATACAGTGCCTCTGCAGCAACTGCTACCTGTAAGTGGCCCCTTGCAGGCTCCCCGCAGCAGCAGGAGTGTGCTGTGCCAGCAACGTTCCCAGTGAGCGGCTCATTGTAAAATGGGAGCATCGGCGCTAACACGCTAACGTGCTAACATGCTAACACGCTAAAGTGCTAACAAGCTAACGGCAGATCTGCTCTCAGTGGACCGAGTGCTGTGTAAGACAAAGAATCTGCTTCCTCCGCTGTTGTTGGATTAAATGTTTTCTCCTGCATAATGAGGGGAAAAAAATCTAAACCCATTAGAAGGGGTGCATGTGTAAACAGGATATTTAATACATTCTCTTCCTTGTTGAGCTCTAATATCAGCGGGTGCAATGTATTCATGAACAAACATAATGTTTCAATTTTTTTTTCTTTTGGTACACAATGCAGTGCCTGGTAAAACACACTGATGTCACTGCTAAAAGTCATAACAAAATTCTTGCGGTGTTCAGCTTTCTCCACGCGCACACGCATACACACACACACTGCGCACAAGCAATGTGCCCTCAGCTAAATTACTGCTTTTGCTAATCCTACATGTACGGTTCACAGGAAAAATAAAATCCCCTGCAGCAAATCTTTCCCACAATTCAGTGCAAAGCTTGGTAGAATGGTAAAATGGTGGAATTACAGCCCAGAATGGTAACTGGATGAATGCCGGCAAATCAGTCTTTAAGTCTTGCTTATCCAATGACTGCAGGATGATTATCATCCTCTGAAAAAAAGCACAAAAATAAATACACTAAGAAAATAAAATTATACAAAACAATGACCAAAAAATGGGGAAAAAAAACAAACTGTATCTTCAGCCTTTTTTTCTTCCTTTTTGAGAAAATCATAAACTCCAGTCATAAAAAGTCCAGCAACTGCTTAGCTGACATTCACCTGCCTTGGGTTCAGAACAGCAAATCTAAATGAATGCGGCCTTCATGGTGACTGCGTACATAAATACATATAATACCGGGCTTTGGGATGCATTTGCATTTCATATACAGGTGAATATGAATATAAAAGTGGATCGAAATCTGTGCATTAAGGAAACTGAGCAAAAACAAAGCGGTCCATACGTGGATAACATAGCGAAACCGTCACCCAGAAATACAGATCATGCCAAACGTTGCCCTCTTCACTGTCCAGTTCTCCAACTTGCGATTTCACCATCCACCCATCCATTCCTTGCTTCCGGAGCTTAGCAGATGACTGACAGCCGACAGGTGATGCTTCAAACGGTCTCTTAATATGTTCCTCATTTTTTTTTGAAAAATTTAAATGATAATGCTTTTGTTTTTCTTTTGACTCTTTCTTCTGGTACACAAGAAAAATAAGACAGGAACCTTCATGCATTTTGTGTTTGTTTCCCTCTCACAGGGGGACACTCAGAACTGTGACGCGCTGCTGGGGTCACACTGCAGTAGCCTCACAATGGAGGGGTCGCTTTTGGCACCTTTGATGAACTCTTCCAAGGACAGCTTACCTGTTGGGGGAAGGGGGCAGAGGAAGTGAGCAATCAACCAATCACAATCTGTTTCACCTACAAAGTGTGCAACCCTATCAATCGCAATCCATTTCATCAACCATAGTGAACAACCCAGCAATCACAATCCATTTCTCCTACCTAACTAAAGATACTGCAAGGGTTAGCCGTTCGGCAGGCGACAGTCTGATCAGAGTCGGTTTTCTTCAAAATCAAGACGAGTGATCTGATTGGTCGGCACAGTTAATTAACTCACCGTCATTGTTGAGGTCCATCTGCCTGAAGATTTTGTCCGTCCTCTTTTCAGGAGTGGACTCGTCCTCTGGCATCTTCATCACAGATGACACCATCTTGTATATGGCCTGGATAAAGGGGGGGGGGGGGGGCCGGGCCATTATG
>JAODLD010000052.1:13459024-13477057 GCA_026781065.1 Mormyrops boulengeri | reverse complement strand
CAACTGGCAGACAAAGAAGCGTGGTTCATCACTCTGCAAAACATGTTTCCACTGCTCCAGAGCCCAGTGGCTGCGTGCTTTACACCACTCCATCTGACGCTTGGCATTACGCTCGGTGGTGTAACACTTGTGTGTTTTGTGCTGCCATTAATGCCAGAGGAAGTTTGGAACAGTGCAGTCACTGAGTCAGAGTGTTGGCGAATTTTACGCACTCATCGATCCCGCTCTGTTACTTTACGTGACCTGCCACTTTCGCGGCTGAGTTTCTGTTGTTCTTAAACGCTTCCACTTTGCAATACTAACACTTACAGCTGACCGTGGAATATCTAGCAAGGAAGAAAATTTCACAAACCGACTTACTGCAAGGGTGGCATCCTATGACAGAACCACGTTTGGATTCACTGAGCTCTTCAGAGGGACCCATTCTGTCACAAATGTCTGTAAACCTAACTGCATGGCTACGTGCTTGATTCTGTACGCCTGGGGCAATGGGTCTGAATGAAACACCTGAATTCAGTGATTAACAGCGGTGTCCTAATAGGTGTATCCACAGTGTATATCGTATGATATATGTAGAATTTGCAGCATGGCACTCACAAGGGGAAATTCAATTTTATGAAAACAAACTTATGGTTAAGGTTAGGACTGGGTAAGGGCTGAGGGTGTCACTGCTGAGATTAGGGTTATGCCCATAGAAATGAATGGACGGTCCTCACAAAGATACTGTAAGAGTAGAAACATGCGTATATGGGCTCGTGTGTGTGTGCGCGCGCGTGTGTGTACTCCCAGACAGATGAGTGTCTCTGTCTGCATTTGGCCCCACGACGTCTGTGACAGATTCCAGGTCACACCCTTGACCCTGGACCAGATACATGTCTGGGAAATAAATGGGCCTGTTCTTTAAAGGACAGATCGGCCTGAACAAAGCACAGATATTACAAAAAAAAATGATAATAATAACACACTGGGAATAAAAACTTACCTCTCCATGGTAGGCTGTTATGGCTCCTTAGTATGAATGCAAATCCTTGACGCAATGCTATGGCACACACGTTAATCTTTAATTCTCCATTCCAGTTAAATGATCTAATTAAGTCTCATGGAGAAGCCTGGATATGTTAATCATGCCTCCAAAATTAGGTGTCCATCGCAGAGACGGTTTGACGTCAGACCATTATGGGAGACACGATGTGCCGATCCCAAGTGCATCTTGGATCACCATTCAGAGAACTGCGACCCCTACAGGTGGGGCAAAGATGACCACAGTGCCAGGTATCCAAAGTGCTGTATGTAGGGAGTAATACTAAACTTTCCTGATCATTTACAAATCTTATCGCTTTTTTCCTCAAAAGGCACATATTGATTGTCTTTTTCCCAGAATAGATTTTGATGTGACGCTCTTTCGCATCTGTATGATGGCTCTGGGTTTACATTTACATCTCTGTTCTCAGCTTTCAAATCAAGACACAATTCTGCTGATGAGGTAATATCCATTTATGTAATGGGGCAGTTTTCCAGTGCATTCTGGAAAAGAGGTTGCCCACAGCAAGCACATCGCATAGCGCCTCCGCGACTGCAGCAGTGCGTCAGTAACGCAGACCAGCATGGGCCGTATTCCATCGCGGGTAAGCTAGCGGCACTGCCGCCATGTCCCGTCTGTCCTCATCTGAGAGGGAAGCGTTCGCTGAAGACCACCCCCACCCCCATTATGCGACCCAGACGAAAAGGGCGACCGACGGAACAAGCGCAGGCGATTATGGCATGATGACCTTAATCACCTGCTCTCCAATGGGCCAGTATTTCAGTTAGGTGTGGAATCTGACTGCAGTGGTGACGCATCAGCTAGGGGAACATCTCTGAGTTGACACCCCACCCAAAGGGTCCCCCCCCAAAAAGGAATGAAGTCAAACAAACAGAAATACACACAGATCTTCTCAAATGGCCATACCATGCTCACAATAAGCAAAATGATTGGAACCATGGAGGGCACGATCGTAGTTTCACTATTTAATTCTCTCATGTTCATTGGATAGTAGTTTTCTACTCTTGGACATTTCATTTGAGACATTTCCACACAAGAGTAAGAAGAGGACCTTCTCTCGCACATCCTATGACATAACATGCCCCCAAATGCCTATACCCCAACGTGCAAGCCCTGCATCTCCATGGTAACTCCACACCTGCTCCTCTAGCACCATGTCAGGACATCTATGGATGTGAGGGTTTCCAGCATCAGGAGTTCAGGGTCCCATAAAGATCTACTTCCGCTCCTCTGAAGGAAAACCTCTTCCATCTTTGCTGGTCTTCTTCCTCTCCTCATGTTGTCCTCCCGTAAGCCCACTCGCTTCCAGTTCCGCCTTCACCCTCACCGCCTTTATCCTTCCTAGCCACGCCCCCTTCCCGCCTCCTCTAATTGTCGCTGTATCACTTCCTCCTGCCTCGCCTCCCATTCTGCAGGATCATGTCATATCAGTGACACATGACCTGTACTGTCCTCTAAGGACACAAAACTGCAAACAATATCCCCAGTGCTCTCGCCTTTGAATCCTCCGTTACTGTGCACATTCCCCCATTTTTCCACTCCCACTGCCATATCCTGCCCTCTCGATGCCTGAACACTAATCTAAAACCGCTATATCTTCATTTAGCCCACGTGCTAAATATTAGAGCCGTGTTAAATAATCCATTTGTCATCATAATTAACATTACGAGCAGTGGCGCACGCATGACGCATGGATAAGCGCGTCTGCTAAATGATAACATGCTAATGAGCGTCATCGCGGGGTGACAGGAAGGGCACCTGGGTGACGTCAGCCCTGCAGGCCACAGCACAGCCAGGAGCTCCATGAGTTGGGAGCTGGGATCACTTTCATTCTCAGTGGGCAGCTTGGGACCCTGCAGGCTTGGAGACCACAGCATCCTGCGTCACACACACACACAGAGGGGCACAAACTAACACCCACACATGTACACAGGGGACAATCCAACACACGCGCAGCCAGAGGCACAAAAGTCACACACAAACTCGGCTCTGGCTAATGACCAATATCATGCTTGTTTATTGACAATGACTGTTTTTGTCTCTATGGTAGTAAAACAGTTTTTCCACAATTGTTGACACACAAACAGCAAAACAAAAACAGCAAAACAAAAACAAAAAAACACAAAAAAGTCAAACGCCTTTGGAAATGTTCAGCGGTCAAGCTAATGAATCCCACACAACTATACATTTTCCTCTTCGCAACAATCGATCCCAATTGTGCCATTTCTCCTTACAGTAGATGACAGGCCAGACCGAATATCACAGCACAAACGCTCACTTCAGCTTCGGAAGAATCCAGCACTTTCTCCATGCCGGAAAACCACTCATCCTCGAAGTGAAAAGCAGTCAGTATGGAGCCACGGGACACATTGATTAAAAAAGTAACAAGGCAATTTGAAAAGTAGAGCGAGATACAAAGTCCCTGACTGCTTGAGACCAGCAGCAGAAGCAGTCCTGACGCTACCATTGGTTAAAAACTTTTATGTTTGACCTTTGACCCATACCGCCACACTACTGTGGAGACTTGGTGTACTATCACTGACAGAATTTGTGGCCAACCTCTGCCCAGATATCAGCCAGCAGAACTACCATCCCCAGATAAAAACACACTACCAGGCTGAGATCAGTGCATTTATTACAGCTAATCAAATACCCATTTGCACCATAAATGTACAGACTTTCCCTTTAGAGATTTGGTTTTTAAGTTTGCAGAAGCAGCAAGGAGGCATTTTCATTAAATACACACTTGCCCAAGCTATTTTGAACCCAGCTAACGTCTTCTTGTAATGTCGTGACGTTAACGTAGGCCTCTAACAATCTGAGACCGGTTGCCTTCACCCTGAGCCTGCTCCACATTTCCAATGCAGGGTTAGGGTTAGGGTTAGGTTAGGGTTAGGGTTAGGTTTAGGATTAGGGTTAGCCAGCTGAATCTCCAGGGTGTGGATTAAAGTAGCTCACAGCCAGAGGCGCATTAACCTAGTCAGAAGCTCCCGAACTTGGGCCTGTTAGTTTGGTTCTATGTACTATATACTGTATACTGGGTTGGGACGGCTTTGACTTTCAGAACTGGGTACCGTTACAGGGCACACCTGTTCACCTGCCAAAATGCAAAGAGCATCTCTGAGAATCAAACTCAACAATCGACCGGTGGCGACACTCGATCAGACGTAGTGGCGTTTTCCTTCTGGATGCACGGATTTCGGAGGCAAAAATGGCTGTCAGTGAGGGTCCAGATGGAGATTAATTATCGAAGACGGGAAATGTCTGCACAGACGTGTTACGCACTGGCTGCCTGAGAGTGTGGTATGCTCTGGCAACTGTGATCCTCCATTGTGAGGAACGGCGTCCAAAGTGGAGCTGTTGAATATGTATGTTAGTTTAATGGCCTGCATGATTACTGCATTCCATCTCAGGCTTCATCCTACAAATTCACAGGCCGCGTAGAGCCAAGGCTCACCGCTGCCCAGTGTCGGTACCAGAAAAAAGTTGACAGCCAGGCTGAAGATTTTCATGGGTGAGGCACCAGTGACATGACTGGGATGCCATCCTAGGGTAGGAGGAGGGGCAGTAAAAATTGGCCAGTTGTCGAAATGAATGGGCCTGCCCTTACTCCCCCGGCCCCCACGCGGCACTAACTCTGCCCTTTCCCGGACATCACTCTGAGCTGATCTTAATAGGGATTTAATCATACATCGCAGACGGCCCAAACAGTAAAATGGTAACAGGTGCCCAGGTATCTTAACAACACACCAGCGGACCGGCTGGCTGTCTGATCCGAATCGCTGCTCCGAAGCTCGTACCCCGATCCTCTGATCTAACATTCCATCCCCAGATTCCTCATCCATACGACACAGCGGGTAAGGGAGGCCTATCCCGGTCACTGTCCACCCCCCGTCGCAAAACACTCTCCTTGATTCCAACATAGCTGTCCTCATCAAGCGCCACCCAAACTGTTTATAAACCATATATTATTAAGGCACCAGCTGTTCATATTGTTAACCTCGTCACAAGCAGGCATCCCATACCTACATAGCACCAGTTAGTAAACTCCTAAGCTCACTCCTACTCTCCCTCCTACATTTGAGTTAAAAACCTCAGAGATCAGCCAGTAGGGGGCAGTGCTGAGGAGGTGGGATTAAGGGCCCCACTTGCTGCTGGACAGCTTGCGTTCATGTCCTTAATTGCTTGGCAGGCACTTGTGAAAACGTGCCCGTTTATAAACGTGTGAGCGATTACGGTGAAGGGGAGTCGTCCCCTACCAGGGGAAGCTGCACGTTTTCAATTAAGTGGCTCGAATTACTGACAACGAGGATTCAGAGAGTCACACGGGGCAGACCATACATCTCCACTCTATTAGTGCAGGATCGGGGGGGGGGCAGGAGACAGGAGCACTCAATTCTGCTGCACCGTATGCCAGATTAATAAAGCGTGCAAAGTTTTCTTTCCTGGTTCCTCCCCCCAATCAATGCCCCAAGGGAGCAGATCCCTGCAGGGGCAAGATGGTCAATTGTCTTTGGCGCCATCTACCCAGGGGGTCACGCCACGCGTGCTTTTCCCCAAACTTATACTGCAACTCTCTTTTGTTTTTCATCCCACCCATCTTCACCCCCACATCATGCAACGTCACGTGCCCCCCTGCCCCATTACACAGCATCCTGCCCAAAGCTCTTCCCCCCGTATCCTTCCGGCACTTTCCGAGACAGAAGAACGCGGCAGTGCTGCTCTCATCAGCATCCTCGTCCCTCCCCGACCCTGGAGAGAATTGCTGAGCAGACAGCGGTTCCTGTGGTTCTGAATGGAGCGATCCCAGCACACAGGCTAGGGGGGGTTGGGCAGCTCCCGGCCCGGAACCCCAGGGCGCCATCGAGACGAGGCGTGCTGCCGGTAACTGACCCCCCTCCACCAATAATTCAGAGACTATAAAGGCACGATTCTGCTGAGTCAGAGTCGGGTGGGGGTGGAGACTGCACAGCTGCTGACCAGGCAAGGTGCTGATCTGTCCGATCCTTTAAACGGTTGCGGTCTGGCCCCTGCCGGGGTCCACACTGACGTCCCTTCTCGTGTCGTGATCGTGTCGTCTGCAGCTCCGTTTCACCCATGGATCTCAATAAGAAGCATAAAGCTCATACATCTTTTTTCTGACACCTGGCCACCTCAAAGGTGGACCCTCCTCAGTGTCTCGCATGTATACTTTAATACCAGTAGTGGGCGATGTGGAGCGGTGGTGGGAACCGTGGAATTTTTCATCTCTCAATGAAGGTCTCACTCATACCCAGTGTCCTGTAATATTTAAGGTTGGAAGCCCATTTTGGGCAAGTCCACTCTGCATATGTGACAATGTCAAACCACCGAGGTTGGAGAAGGCAGACCTACAGTAAGAGAGAACCGCCTGGAATTTCATCCAAATTCTGTCTAGTAAATGGAACGATCTATGACATCATCACCCAGGTCACATGGCACAGCATCATATGGATCTTGAGAAACTGTTGCATACCCGAAAGGCGACTTGAAAGGAACCACCCCCAAGCACTGTCTACAATATTTCAGGATGGGTGGAAAAAAGGGGAAAATGATCACCACTGTGGCAAAACGGAACCCATTTTTGCTGCTAAATGGTGGAAGACAGTACATTTCATTTCACCCCTGACAGCCATGAACACTTCTTTCTATTACTCATAGAAAACCTTCCCATCTTTCAACTGCTAATTTAGTCATGTTCCACACCATGCGGTGACAGATACCTCCTGCTCTTGCAGAAACTTCTCACTGATAATCCGATAGCAACGTTATGTTAATAAATTGTATTGACTGTCCCTGTGAGGTTGCCTGTGTCGAACCTGCAGCCAGCAGAGCAGTTGGGTGTGGAAGTCGCTCCACTTATGCTCAGCCTGATCGCCAGATCCATCTGTTTCAGCAGCCTCCGCTGGAGTGATTCTAGGGTCTGACCCTTATGGGCGCTCAGCGCTCAGTAGGGTTGCCACTTTCAATCTAAAGAAATATGGGGCACTACCCCCCAACAATAAAATTTGTACGAAATTTGTACAACCACATGCAAAAGATCACTAAATGCATCTGAATAATCTGTGACGGGTCGGTGCCCCGCCCTCGGTTATTCCCAGCTTTGCACCTGGAGCTTCCAGGATAGGCTGCAGACCCCCACGACCCTGCAAAGGACAAGAGGGTATGGAAAATGGATGGATGGATTTGACTCATTTTTATGATGGGCTGATAGAAGCAGTCGGGTAGCTGAAACCTCCTTAAATTGGGTCTATGTGCCTTCTGGTGCTTCGAACCAAGTTGCTCTGTTTCAAAGCCTACAGAGTGAGATGAGTTATAAACACTTCTTCAGAATTTGGGACTATGACCTCAATCTGCAAATTCCTCAAGGACTGGTTGGTGTTTGACTCGCAAGGTCTGGAATGTTGACATTAAGGAGAAACCCCTGTGGTGGATAACGGCCTTCCATTGATGAGCTATAAGCTGTCAAAGGCCAAACGTTATGTTAAAAAACATCTGACCATGAAGATTAAATATTATGACCAAATAAGGGCAAAGCATCCAGCTTGTGACTCTGTGGAGAAAATTGGGCCACACTGACTCTCAAAAGTCTTGGCTCCATTTCGAAAGTATGCGTAGTTCATACATGAGCATACGCATTCCTGTCTATGGCGCCTAGCAAATTCCAGGGCGCAAAAACCGTCGAGCCCCAATCCAGACATTGATTGTATATTTGTCGGATTATCATGGGACCCGGGGCAGCGCCCTCGGATCCGCGCTGCGCCCAACAAATCCATTCTTACGCCTCCCCTGTGCTTGCAAGGCATCCAAAGGTTTGCCTGTCCGTCTCATTTGTGGTGCCACAATAAAGATTATTGCCGTCGAAGAGAAGGCGTGTTTATAAATGGCAGTGACTAGAATTACATTCGTCGTGAAACGAGAGGTATAAATTCTTCTACACAGACTCAATTAGGCAGCAAGTGCTACAGCGATGCCTCGTAGAGAGAAACGTTGTTCCTGGGAGCCTGGAATTTGAGTGCTCACATTCCTGCAGGTAATAGATTACATCTTTATGGGTTTTTCCAAGAGTTATCTCCGTGGGCATCTGGGCGTTGTTTATGTTAATGGAATCCCGCTCCGGCAATCCTTTGGGGGGGGGGGCCTCGTTCAAATCTGTACCTCATTACTGCTCTCCCCATTCCCCCCGCTTCGTATAAGTAACGGAAGCATTAAGGCTTGGGCCCAGGATTCAGGGACGATGTCTGAAACACACGGCGTCGGGCCCACCTGCGGCAGATGGCCGGTGTAAAGTAGGCCAGCCAGGTCATGGGGCGGCTCTTTATTGTTTCTCATCCATGATGAATATTTTCAATCAGTTAAATGCTGTACGAAGCATTTTTCCATCATGCTGTTACACTGCCACGGTGCACAGACTTCATTATTGCTAAAAATATACAAAATGCAAAGGTAAAGCAAGATATTCCTCAGTAAACGTAATCGAATGGGGATACTAAACTGTTTTCCCCTGAGGTCCAAATTCCAGTAACACCAGCTCCAAGCCCAGTGTGTGTGGGGGGGGTTTCCAACAATAAAATTTTCTGGTGGTGGTGGGGGAATGGAAGACTGATCATTTGCAGAGTCTGAGTTAAATTGTATTTGGTTTTAGACCCCTGAGCACTCCTGCACTATAAGGATGGCAACACACACAGAAGAGGGTGCACACACACGCACACACACACACACACACACAGGTATGGCAGAAATTAGCAAGTCTCCAAGAAAAGGCTGTGTTGGGGTTCACTGACGGCGCCGGACGTAAAACCCAAGAACACTTCTGAGAGGCCGCCTGACTCCAGAGAGGCGTCTCAGCGACAGGAGAGTGTCACCGCTGCTACGAGGGAGGGAACGAGCGCAATGAGGGTGCCCAGGCTGGGGCACGGCTAAAGGAGCGGCCTAGCTTAGCGCTGATGCTAACGGCACAGAACCAAGGTGGAGACGGGGAACAGCACTGGACCTAATGTCATTCCCTGTAACACTGCTGACTTGGTTCGTGAACAGGAAGTAACCATCAGAGGGAATACATTTAAAAATATTGTTCATTATTAAGTTTTAGAACTTTTTGAAAAATTCTTTCATATCTTGAAACATGCTCACTAATCCACAGTGTGTCACATCCCAGGGTGCATTGCTGGAGTGTGTCAATGTCCACTGACGCACACACTCTCTCACAGCCATCACGACACTGCCGCTTCCTTCATAAATTCCCCCCACCAGAGAGAAAATTAGAATCGGCCACAAGGCAAGCTCAGAGGAGAGACTCAATGCTTGTTAAAGACAGGAAGTAGGAGGAGAAGCGTGGACGATTCATGCAGTGAAACACAGTGAGGCCTTTGTGGGTCATGGATGGGGGGGGAGGGCACCTCCGGCTGCAGGGGCTCCCTGGGAAACCTGCCAGGCAGACCAGCACTGCTGGGTGGAGTGAGACTCACCCAATCTTCTGAGTAAAGCCACAAACTCCTGTGCCCTCAAGATGGGACAGTCTGAGAGGTGAGCAGTGTGACTTGGTCATGTGACCAAAAACCTGTCATATTCAAGTAACGAGAGGGGCCCAACCTCATATCAGACCCTGAGCTGTGCTTCTGACTGTGTGTGCAATGTAAATACATATCTAATGACCAGCTGCATATATATACACAAAGCATGCAATCTAAATATCCAATAAAAAATTCTGGGGACACCTGGTGCCCAAAATAAAGAAGAAATACACCGAAGTACCAAAGAGAAGCCAAGTATGTATTTTCACACAGTTTGGCTTCAGTGCCATCGCCACAACGTGAAGAACTGCAGGAGCGGAGAGTGGCAAATATTAAAGACAATACGGCCATTTTAGCCAGCTTGGTCACGTTATGTAAATCAATCACTACAGCCTGGGCAGTAATGAAACATAAAGCCCTAGCAGAATGTAGACTAACCAATAAAACCCTTTTTTAATTTCATCACTGTTCTGAAATGGACACAGCGCCAGCCATGTACTAAACGGGAATGAGTCCCTTATGTCGAATGACCGCAGGAGGCCAGCTGTCAACTTGGGGGCGCCAGTGAGCCAAAAAACAGAAGGGTCTGAGATCACAAAGGTCAACAATAGCTTGATGGAGATGGCGACAAAGCTCACTGAAACGCAGCTGAAGAGACGCACTGCATGCACTGCAGAAGGTGTCACGACGAGGTGTCATCATAACGGTACGATAAAACACTGGCAGAGAGAAACTTCTCATTTTCGCTCTGGGTATTTTTTTCCCCAGCTGCCTCTGAATTTTCGTTGCAATGGAACGAAAAAAAAAAGGTTCATTTTTAGCCCTTCATATATTGCAACAGTTATAAATGAATCTATTCCGTAGATGCGGTAATTTCATTCCTTAGGATGTTTGCCATGGATTGAGTTCCCAGGCATGCACCAAAATCCAATGGCCGAATACGGCTACGAAGGAAGATCCCACAGTAAACCACAAGCAGCCACACCACCGATAGTTATCTCCGGGTCACCCACGGCCCCCCTGTCTCGTGCTGACCCGTCCTGGACGTTCATACAGAGCTCCCATACGGGTAGTCTGAGTACATTGCTGATTTTCCCGGGGAAGCCTTCATCAGATCTATTTACATAACAACCCAACTCTCACCACCAAAAAACAAAGGTCGGCTAACCGAAACGTGACACCGGAGTCGGTGAGGACAGCGATGGCACTGACGGTGCAGGTCTCATCTCAAAGCGACATCCGTCAGAATCGCCGCAGCCAATCTGAGCTCTTTCCTGTCAACAGGTTTTGGCCCCAAAAAAGGTAACCGGAGATGGGGACTAAAACGTGCCCTTCGTGTCTACAGGATGGGGGTAACGAGGGAGGCTGGGAATTGGAGATGTCCTCAAGGCTTCCATGCAGGTATAGATCTTCATATCAGGGTCGAAGATTCACTTTACTTTTTTTTTAGAGAGGCACACTTAATATCAGAATTCACCAGTACTCAACGTACTATAAAATAAAAACCTTTTACAAACATCCAGACAAAACATTAACTATTACTTTTCATTCATGCATATAGGTGTAGAGACGTATCGTCGCACTTCAGAATTAATAAACAAATAAAGTTTAAGGCGATTTGCTTACACATATTCATATTGTTAAACGTAAACACATTTTAATGTACTTTGTGTGGTAAAAGGTTTGTAACCGCAAAATTAAATTTGTGTGATTAGAAATTAAATTTTGTGTGAAAGCCAATAGATGGTAATTAAATAGTACGTGTAACAATTGGATATTTATTTGTACATCCATTTGTAATATTATCTGCTTTATACCTGCACAGTAATATATATTTTCCGATGGAGAAATATATGATGCCGTCAACCAGTTAGTGAAATGTCTATAAATCCCATCTCTCATGGTACTGAAGCAGACCGTTAACTACTTCGGACTATACGGCGAGCATCGATAAAATGATAAATCTACTATTTAAGATCCGCTCATAAACAATGAGCCCCTTCAGGTTTGGTAGATGAAGAGATGAAGCGGTGCCACGATATAGCAGGACCCCACGATCAGTAACAAAAGTGTCGTAGCGAGCGGTGCTTCCCAAAATAAGCTCCGTCTTCTTTATTGTTCATGCATTTCTGGATCTGTTCATGCCTGAAATATTGCCGTGCAGCGGGTAAACTGCCGATCGAGATAACGCACCGTTTCGCAAAATTGAATAAACTCTCAATCGCAGTCTACGGCGCTAAACAATAAAGTTGAGGCTGACAAGACTGCCGGCGCTTACCGGGAGCACCGTCGGCTTCCTGCGATAAGCTTTTCAACAATAGCCCCACATCCCAGATGGGAAAGAAATCAGGATCACAATTCCCTGCACATGCGTGCGGTAATGTTTCTGCCCCGTTACAGCTCGGCATTTAATATTCCTCTACCCCGGATCGCAATCAGCGTCCAGCTGTGTGTGTGTGTTTTTTTGCGTCAATGGAAAAGGATAATTAAAAAATAATAAATAAAAATAATCCGCACAAAAGATTAGAAATGAAAGCAAAACTGCATTCGCATGCGACGCATTAACAAATGGGACAGGAGCGAATGATGATAACCAAGCTACTCATTGCGGAATGACAATTCAGAAATACACGCGATGCAATTCAAATAAGATTCATATATGTATATGATATTTGTTCAGCTTGTGAATGCATGGTCTAGGGGAGCGATATGAAATTGCACAGAAATGCGTTACCCATCTAAAAGCACGGGGAGTCCACCGCACTTATAAAGAATAGAATTTAACTACTGAATAGACGTATAAATATTTCACACCGGCCGATGGCCGTGATGTTGCGCGATCCGTCCCTACCTTGTGCAACTAAATCCGGCTCCCTGTCGGCGTGCGGGCGGGCGGGCGCGCGTGCGAGTGAGGGCTGCAGCCGCGCGGAGGATCCTCCTGGAGTGGCTAGCGGCGCCGCTGCGCTCCGCAGACCATGTTACCGTCGAGTGCCCCGCGGGAGTACCAGGCTCGGTGCGCGGCTCCACGGGGCTCACACGATCCTGATCGGCAAGGTGAGCCGGGAGGACGGATTTAAGGCGGTGGGGAGGGTGCAGCTTGGATTACGTGCTGCTGCGACGATGTTGCTGAGCTGGTTGGCATGCGGCGAGTAAACGCTAACGTGCTTCCTCTGACCGCCCCCCCAGGGCCATGATGCGTCCAAGGCAGTGCATCCATGCAATTCACTCTATAGATGCTATGTTTGCATCTGATGGGGAAACTGTACTAAAATCTCATTCCTGTTTCCGTCCTCTTCTTTTATTAGTACGAACTATTACTTATTGTTATTTCGAGTGATTGAAAATTACATGAAACAGACGGGATGGGTTATAGTGGGATGATTGATGGAGATGCGCTTCTGACTTTGTAAACAGTAACTAGTAAATTAGATAAACCCAGTTTATGATACTTTGCGTGTTTATTTGCAGCTGGTCAATCTATCATCATCTAGCATACACTGAACACAAACAAATACCTGAGTTTTGCATGATTGGCATTCACATTTTGTTAATATTCCTGTGATCGCGAAGCATGTCCATAACTGTTGTGATAAATGCTGATAAATTACATTGTCTTCAGTCCGACAAGGCGTACGACAGTGATTAAGCACATGAGCCAGGTTTTAACAGGCTAAATTTAAACTGTTCATCAACGGCTTCTGAATCCTATTACATAACACTGATTGCTGTTGTAATTTATTACACTTTAGAAAGTGTATGCTATGCAAAAGGAAGATGTTTGATAATTAGGCCTAACTGCCATTAATCAAACAATTTTTCATTTAAAGAAACTTAAGGACGATTATGATCGCAATGCTGCGGTTTATAGCAGTGATATTTAGAGGAAGAACAGAAATGCCTGTGCTTTTAAGATATTGTGTGATGTTGCATGCAGTTGCTTCTCTGCGGGTTAGGACTCACTTTTTGGACCAGCGTTTGCCACATAAGCAGCTGTTAAAAGAAAATCGATGTCTAGCTGGTTCGTGTTAATGGTAAAAGACTGCCACTCCGGTTTTGCCTGTGAAAGTGCGTGCAGGTTTATTTTCCAACATACGTCTTTCCTTTATAGATACTGCTTAGCCAGTTTCACAACAAAAATTACGTAATATATTTTACGCGCGTACATAATTTTACGCGTTCTGCAGCCCACAGAAAATGCTCTCTTTGCGCTTCTATAATAAAATAAATATCAGTGAGAAATGCCGAGAAAGGACCGTAATGGGACCTTTAAAAATAAATATTGCCGCGAGTCTCATAGGTCAAACACTGTCTTCCAGTGTCAGGTTTAATATGTATTAACACGGGCTATATTTTTCAGGAGGCTTTCGTGCCCAGAGGCTGCCTGTGTTCCATCCCTCTGTCTCCATAAGTGCTGCTCTGTCTCCCTGTCTCACACTCCTGTCTCTCTGCATCAGGTACCTTACACGACTCCCTGTGCTAGGTGTCACGTACAAAGCCTGTGGTCTAGTGTCACCTGTGGCTAGAGACCTTTTGCACCCCCCGCCAACACCCCCGACACTCTTGTAGGGATGTGTAGCCTCCTGAATTTCCTGTTTCAAAACCCTTGTTCCCATATCAGAGAATGAATAGGGAAGAAGCCTATGGAAGTACAGCTTGATATGTTCCTCATTTCTGTTTTACGGTATTAAGATATGATGTGCTTTTCGGTGTACACGGCCTTTGGGGTAAGATATAGGGCAGCTGCAGAGTTCGGGTCACTTTCCGGTGAACTGCTTTCCAAAGGAAAGAACAGGATTGACAGGAATATAGAAACACAAACCTAACATATAACCTCATCAAAAAAATTATGGGGGGTTAGGACTCTGTGCCCAAGATCAGCGAGTGCAGACCCGGCTGACTGATGCAACCGTGGGACCCCTGAGGAAGGCCCTCATCCCGCAACTCTAGGGGCCCCACACGCCAGCGGGCCCTCTGCTGTGACCAGGGGTGCTGTAGGGTCACGGATACCCTGGCAGATTCTGGGGGTCCAACACTTTACAGGGGCCCTGGAATACTATATGGAATTTTACATATATATGAAAATTATATGTAAAATTGAGAGGAGGGCTCTAAAGTGACATTCCTGAGCTGTGACCCCCCAAGCTTGCTCTCACTTGTGTCTGTGTGTCTCCTGGAGAGCAAGGTGAGGGACACGAAAAGAGAATTTCCCCCAGGAGGTCTCTAAAGTATCACCCTTAGGTCTGTAATCTAATATACTTATATGTTAGCTGCAAATGGAATCCATGTCAAATATAGCTGTACGATTTTGTACATTCTGCGTGACCCAGACCTGAGGGTCCATTTTTTCCAGGCCCGCTCAGTACCCCTGTGCTGAGAAGAATAATGCCACCATAGCATGTGGCCCCCAGGCTCCCGTCAGTCTGGGTCTCAGGACTGGGGGGCTAAGGACGGGTGTTTCTCCTTGGGGTTAATGGGCAAGTAAACGCTCCACTGAGCAAAACAGTACCTGTGAATGCCATCCGGCGTGTGTCCATCTGGTGATGGAGCTGTGTGTGTGTGTGTGTGTGTGTGTGTGTGTGTGTGTGTGTGTGTGTGTAGGTTTTACAGTGCAGGGCTGTCTGTAGTGAAGTATTTTGAAGGAAACAGTGAAGGTTCGCTTTGGTTTCAGATGAGATACCTTCCATGTTTTCCTTCCAGAGAGAGCACAGTCTGAGCCCAGCTCTCACTCTCTGTGCCATATTTAAATTGCAGGGCCTCAAACCGTCCTCTCGTGTTTAATAGGAGGTCAGAAGAATCCAGATCCATACCTATCTATTTACACAATGTACTGTGGGGTTGGTTTTGTACCTGGCTTCGTAGCTCAGTGGTTGGAGTCTTGGCTTTGTAAACCTGGGCTTGTGAGTTCAGTCCCTCATGGGGCTTTCTTTCCTTTGTTTTTAGGAGGTGGCATGTGGGTTAGGACCCCTATGCCTATGACCCGGAGGTTACTGGTTCAAATCCCAGGGTCTTGTAGAGAGATTCCACCGTTGGGCCCTTGAGCAAGACCCTTAACCCCCAATTGCTCCAGGGACTGTCTGACCCTGCTTTCTCAAAAAAAAAAGATAAAAGAAATGTATGCTGTTTGTAGAATGAATTATCTGTTAAATAAATAAATTCGATTGTAATCAATCAACATGCAGGCCTCAAAGTTACCAGGGAAACATCTGTTTGGGCTTCTTACTGTGGAGGACACGGTCAACAGTTGGTTGTTGAGTTCCTGGCACTTTGCGTTTGACTTTCCCAGCAGTGTCAGGTGCGTGTTCAGTCATTTGTTGACGTTAGCTATGTGGGGGGGAAGGGGGGGGGTGGCATCCATAAATCCTTACCTGGCTGACACCTGGGCTCAGGTGCTGGATAAGCAGGTTGAGCTATTTTGGGAAAACTGTACACACAGACCATAATCCTACCAAGAGCCTGACCTCTACTCTAGATGGCGTATGACCCTCCCTCCATTTGTATACTCTGGGTCCCTTACAAATCTCTAGCCAATGAAGAGAGACCAGCCTCTAGAATGTTCATGCACAGGAACACTCTGTTCCATGAGGGGACTTCTTGATGCATGCATTTATGCAAATATCGTCTCTTCCTAATACACTGCCAGATGACGAGGCCACCATCGTTTTCCCCCCAGCAATAACAAAGTCTTGCAGGGATCAGTAGATGAAGGTGCAAACGCGTCGGCAGAAACATCTGGCTCGACGCGCAGGAGCCTGTCTCGTAATCGCTTAGCCTCACTTGCGCTTCAATTGCGTTCTCATTTTTAGATTGGCAGGGCGGCAGAAAATCTGCAGGACGAGGCAATTAGCTCATTTTTCCCCCCTCTGAGAACAGATTTGTCCTGGAGGTGGGTCCTGAAATCGCGGTGTCTTCGCGAAGAAGTGGGAAGTGGCGTGCCGGGCCGGCTGGTGATGTCACCGTCCTGGCGACACAGGCTGGCATCGACATATCATTTTTTATTGCGATATTCCCTGGCTGTCGCCCTGTGGAGCCCGGCTGACCAGCATGGGCACAGACACAGAGACCCGTAGCCCTAGGAGGCCAGATGGCGAATTCCCGGTTCCCCGCTCGCCGTGGTTGGGGGAGGCCTGGACGGCGGTCAGCGGCTTTGGCGGCGGCGTGCGGTGGAAGAGCCGTCTGCTCACAGTTACATAACACGCCGCCATGTCGCCTGCATGCTGACCTGGCTGGCTTTCGTTAAAAAGACGGGACCTGTTGAGTAAAAGTCCCATGTCATTCAGATAAATCAGCAGATGCAGCATTTAACACCTTGAAGGTACATGGCATCCTGTACTTGACAGTGTACTACATCCTTTTTTTGTACAGTAAACAGGGTACTTATTTAAAAAGCTATGCAGTCAAATTCACTAATTGTAAACAGTCATGCATCACGTAGCGACGGGGATACATTCTGAGAAATGCGTCGTTAGGCAATTTTGTCGTTGTGTAAACATTTTAGTCACAAACCTAGATGGTATAGCCTACTGCACACTAGGCTATATCTATCTATTTGTCTGTCTGTCTGTCTGTCTGTCTGTCTGTCTGTCTGTTTGTCTGTCTGTCTGTCTGTCTGTCTGTCTTCATCCACATCTCGTACACCTAAATCAGTGCAAAACGGTTTTGCGGGTGTCAAAATTTTGATTATAAATGGTGATGTTGAGAAGGTCCTGTCTCAATTGCCACATTTTCATTCCAGTTGGTAGCAGTGTAGTGGTTTCACTGGATGAGGTTGTTAAGAAAAGACTAGGAGGTCATCAGCTGGAGGTAACCTTGATCTGACAATATTTAGCTGAATATGCATAAATAAAGATCCACCCACTTAACATAAAAATGTGCTCATCATCTAAGAATTAACAAGACACAGATCTATGATTTTGCACAAACTCCCTGTTGTTCAGGAGGTGGGAAGCTGTAATTTTTGATGGTATACTGTAATTAGCTAACCTTTCTCTGCCCCCCCAAGGTGGGGATATCCTGAGTATTTTTAGATTCCATTTCCGGGGGTGATAAACACACGCTTCATCATTTTGACACAGCTGTTAAGCAGAGTCTGGTTAGCTTGGAAACACCTGGTTTTAACACACCTCTTTTCGCTTCGGTTTGGAGGCCTGCCGTACGTGTCGGCTTGGGCCCAGAGGAGCTTCCGCTTTTCCTGATGCAGACCTCAGGTCCTCCTACTGACCCTGGCAGTTTTCATCCCCATTCGCAGCTGCACTCTGGGCCTCCAGAAGTCCGGAGCTCCTGCAGGAGCTGAGGTGGGGTTTGGTGAGCAGATCCGGCCTGCTGTTGTAACGTGCCGTTCGACCCCTGAACCACCAAGGAATCAATAGCACTTCATAAAGCAGATAGCAGATAGCAGTTTCATTCTAAACGTTGTGAATAGACACTAAAATTGCAGCGGCTTCAGGTGCTCTGTTTAAGACA
>JAODLD010000052.1:13445525-13455662 GCA_026781065.1 Mormyrops boulengeri | reverse complement strand
CCCATTCCCAGCGCAGGCGTCAAGCGCCGACCAGAATGTTCCGGAAGCACCTAGGCACCCGGGCAGCAGAAGAAATCTGACGATGTAGAAGATGATGCTGACAGGCAGCTTCTCATCACTTGATGCCCCACTGTCTTGGCCTGGTGAGGGAGGGCCCAGGCATATGAAAGCATGACGCCCCTCCCTTTTTCTGCTTCTGGCATCATGCCTCTGTGCTGGACTCATTTTCAAGGGGCACCGTCTGTTTGTGTTTCTCCTCCATTTCCCTGATCAAATGTTTTTCTGCACTTGTGTTTTTTTTTCCATTGTTCTACAGGCGTGGTTTTGGACCAAAGCTTCAGCAGAAAAACATTTCTGCTTGTTCCCGCCCCTCCCCGTAAAAACACGGTTTCGCCAGTTCTGTAGCTGTGCAGCACCTTTCTGTTTTTCTGCTGCAGATTTGCACAGATTATCTCATAATCATTGCAATCCCTGTGTTTTTCCATCAATCTCTAATCGTAATTCGGACTGCTGCCTCTGCCCCCCGCTTACCTCAGATTATTTCATAGGGCATCCAGCGCGGCCCTGAACCTTAACGCCAACATGCGCCCTGGATAATCTGAGAGAAGCTCTGTACGCCAGTGATCTGTGCCTGAACCTCTAATAGTGGAGGTACTGTCAGTGTATGGACTCAGCATTCTGGTTTAACTTTATGTATAAACCACACAGGTGCCATACTTTTTCATGTACATATTTAGAAGTAAAGCGACAAACGAGCGAAGCAAACAGCACATTGTGAACATATATGCCGTTGAGGCATCAACTAGAAGTGCAACCGGAATATTCTGGGGATGTAAAGAGGCGTCAGGCCAGTAGACCTTGTACCTCCAGTACAGTTTGCATGATTTCTGTGTGGGTTCCTCCCGCGTTTTCTGATGTCCTTTCTGTGCTGTCACAAAATTGCCCTGAGCATGTGGCCCTGCACTGCAATGACATCTTATCCAGGGCGGTCTGTGTGCTGTGCTTCCTGCAGTCTCAACCCTCACCTGGAATTACAGTTTAGGCAGTTGGGTGGATAACATCACTGCTTCATACCCCCCCATATATTTCATTAACTCTCACTTCCGTTCGATGGTGTGCTCAGCAATTTGCTGGGCCTGCCAATTAAATTTAAAAAAAACAACTGTGGAAACAGAAATCTCTAGAAAGCACCTCTAATTTTTGCTGTCAGTCACACTAGTGATAATCATGAGACTGAAGTCCAATTTGAGGCTCACTTCACATGGGAACGATTCAATTAGTTTAGATTGCATTCTAATTAGCCTGCTTGTGACAGCCTTGGCTTTGCAGGACAAAAACAGGACAGGCACACAGGCAGAATTCCCCACAAGGTATATAGGTCTTTTATTTTTATTCAGAGGTCAATTGTGTCTTGCCTGAGCCACGTAGATTTTTAGAGCTGCCGATGTCTTTGGAGGATAAATTTGGCGTCTCAAATGGAATGAAATGGTGCTTTCTTAACGCCACCATTCTTAGAAATCGTGCTTGATTCTGTACGTCTGCTTGAGATTCAGCAAAAACCGGATTCATGCGCGATGTGCCGAATTCCCCAAGGAGGGAGATGAAGAATGAGCAAAGCAATGTTACAGAATCCGGTGGTGTTTCTGCATGGGTGACCAAACACACAGTTCAACTTCTATATTGCCTCCCCCCAGAAAGGACATTTTCAAAGATCCTTGTTTCTCTATATATTGAATGGTTGCGCAGGTGTAGTGGCCGTAAAGGAGGCTTTCCAACAATGCTTTAGAAGCACAGCTCTGTGCTGAAGAACAAGAGACCCAGGTGAGACAGACGACAGTGTCATAAGTCAGGGCAAATGTATCGTGACGGTGTTGACAAGCGTAGAACAATGTGATCTGGCTTATGGCGACAGAAGTGCCTTCATTCAAGACAACAGAGGCAGGTGGGAGATCCAGGGTTGCTATGGAAACAGAACCTGTAGGTGATTCCTTTTGATTTGTCAGTTAACTTGTTTGTCTGTTTGTTTTTAGGAAAGTCTTATTCAAGGCAAGATGTTAATCACAGGGGAAACCTTAAGTGGTCGTCTGCAAGGAACCTGGGTGTGTGTAGGTGTGTGTACATACAAAGGTCTATCTGTGCAGGCCCTTGGACTCTCTTCAAGTGGGTTTTGGTTGGTAAGGACACCATCACGCCATGGTCTGGTATGAGCTTCACACTGACGCAGTGCCAGAAGGAGCAGTTGACCAGGGCGTGTCACATAAGCGATTAGAGGTTAGACGATTCACACATGGCCTGAGGACGTCGAGGAGTTTGGTAGTGGTGCATATGTCCTGTCCTGTGGAATATGTGGTGCCCTACAAAAAAGATACAGACAACTGTGTTTGATGTGTATCAGTCATGAGTGGCTCGGGACTGAACGGTGACCCTGAGCATTGTGGGTAATATCTTTCCCTCATGGTATTTTCCTGTAGTTCTCTTGACATTTACATTATTCAGCAGTTACCCCTATATAGATGCACATTCTCGAGTTATCATGCCACGAATATATCATATAACTATCTGTAGCTCTAGTACTATTTTGCACTTTTTGGATTAGATGCATTTTGTTGTCTGAGTCAGACAATAAAATTGAATCTCATATAATCTAATGTGTTTTATGGTGTACCAAAATGTACCAAAATTTTTGGACTGAGACACGGTATCGCCCCTGTGGGTTGACAGTTTTATGGAGACTTCACGTTTTTATGATGCCTCGCTGTCCCCTCCAAATTTTACAGACGTTTTATCACCCATCTCACCGTCTTCACTGCAGCTGGTTTGAAGTGCATGCTGGGATATGATGCTCGGCATGGTGAGGCGCTCATTAAAGGGTGGCGGGCATCGATAATGCCGTGAGCTGAAGATTAAGACACTGAGCCGTGAATTATGAAGCGTCTGTCACATTTCTGTGCTACTCTTGACAGCTGTGGAGCCTCCCACAAGCCCCTGCTAGTAACTGTGCCACTGCGCCGCGTCAGGTATGTGCGCGTACCTGCCAACCTCCGGAATAAAATAATCCAAACAAATATCGCCTTCAGAAATCGTCTCCTTGGGTCCCTCTCGCGGCCGTGTTCTTAGACAGACACCTAGGAGATGATGTGACGCTGGCTGTGTACTTTCAGCAGGGGGCGCTTTTATGAATGAAACCTGTGCCGTGGGAACCAGACTCGTCTTCTCTCTCCTCCGTTTCCATAGAGACGAGAAGCAAGAAGAAAAAACGGCTCCCTCAAACGTACAGTAAATTGATTCATAAAAAATGGCTGACAACAAAAGAGGTGTTTTTTTGGCTTTTATTTTCGTCAGCGCTGGCATGCAGGTGTGCCTCGGGCAACCGGCCGGACGACACTGTGACACAACCGAGCTAAAGGGTCCTTAGAACTCAGCGATCCGATGAAAGACGAAATGTGAGCACCTGTGCTCCCCTTCCCAGGCGGACACCATGACTCTCTAAAGGCTGCCATATCTACACGGGGCCCATCGATTCATGCGGCAAAGGGCTACATTTTTAATGCACTTTTCAAGAGTCGAAGCCAGATTACCTTTTTGGCCAATCAGACTTGCAGGTTCTCTGACTTGGGGGCGGGGTTAAGGTCCTAGGATTACAGTGGTCAGATGTACTACAGGGTCTCAATAGGCTCTCCAAAGCTGGAAACAAAGGCTTACCCGAATGAGGGGGACAAACACTGCAAACAGTGAATCGTTTATAATGGCAGGATCCCATGTTTGTGCTTCTAAACAGCAGCTAAATCACATGTGCAGTGATATGGATTTGAGAAGCTTTGGGAGATTTATCTCATGCAAGAGAACATAACTCACCCCTGCAGAGAATCCAAGAACAGAACGTTGTGACATCTCTCCCTCATTTTCTGTGTCTCTCTGACTTAATTTGTTTTGTGCACAAATAAAGTGTCTGAAAGAACCAAATACTAGGCCCCGGCACACAGAACAATTTATGCCAAACAAAACCACAGTTTTGAGACTATGGTGAGCAAAGCTGGCTCACACTCCAGTGGGTGGCTTGGCAAGTTACGACGCTGTGTCTCTGATCAGAAGGTCATCAGTTCAGTTCTCAGGACTGTGTGATTTCCCTGTCAGGCCCTTCAGCAAGGCCCACAACACCTGTCATGCTCCGTATGAGACCCTGCTTTCTCAAGCACATGCTGCTCAAAAGTGTCTTTTAAATTAATCAAATCAAAATTAAATTTGGACCAACTTCAGTGGCAGCCCATCAGCAAGAATCAGTCTTCCGTCTGATTATCCACAGCATGTCATCTTTTACAGAATGTTACTTGTTACAAAATGTGTTACAAATAACAAATTCAGGTAATCATAAAAGAAATAAATATTTAATAATAGATGCTGAGAACCAAAACACCTGGTTTCCCATTGGGGACACGGAGTACAGGCTGGCTGAGCTGACACCCCGAGCCTGTGGCGGACCATCGCTGCCAGTAACATGCTTAATGATTCAGTCTCAGGCCTCTTAAATACACATTCGGCTTCCAGATCTTTGTTCTAAGTTCAGGTTTTTACCCATTGGGCCACCCTGGGTTAGTCTGAAGCGTTCAGGTATTTGCTGGTGTACATCTGAGGCAGTGGGGGTTGCAGTAAATACAGCAATGTACCCCCTCCCACCCTGATACACACACGAGCTGTGAGGTATACAGGGCATTTAGACCCACGAGGTAGAGGGCCCCTCAATCAATGCTGTGGGCATTCGGCACCCCATCGGTTGCTATGGGAACCCTGACAAGGTGTTGTCAGTCTGATAAATACTGCAAAATCAACACTGATTACCCCCCACTCCCCTCCCCACAGCACCCACTCCCCCCGTCTATACCATGAGCCGTTCTAGGCCTGTTGCCATGGTGATGCCTTTTCCAAAAGTGACCTCTAGTCTTGTACTCCAAAAAAAAATTAATAAAAAATTTCAGCCATTTAGAAGTTTAAACACTGCAGTTTTTTCTCATACAGAGCTGTCTCCGAGCTGCCACTGGGACAAACGATGCATTAATATGTAAACTGAATATATTATACTTTGCAATAAATCAATATAACTCTTTCCCTATAGTGTGTTTATTTCTGAGGGGACTCAGAGGACGCAAACTGCACTGCTCCATTCCAGCACAGTTGAAAGGCGTGAAGCAATCAGTTATTTAGCATCATGTTCAAATCAGCTAATCCAAGAAGGGCTAAGATATAGACATCAGAAGGGCAGACACAATCCACCATCCCCTTACCAGTAAACCTAGTTGAAAAACACTGGTTAAAAGGTGCATGCTTTGCACTTTCTGTCTATATGCACTGTCATCCGTGGTTTCCGTACTTACTTGTACTGTTTGAACTGAGTCGTTTTTTTGTTTTTATTTACACCCTCTACCTCCCGATATTTATTGTTCAGCTGCTCTTTGTTCTACCTGTCAGATTCTCTAGATAATCGCAATCTTGTTTTTACGTGCGTAAAGTGACTAGACCGTAGGAGTCCTGATAGTCAACACAACATCTTGAGACGTTTTGGGGGGGGGATAGCATCTGCGAGCGTTTATGTGCGACGCGGGACCAAAGGGACTGTAAGATAATCGATATCCCACCCGTGATGCCGCTCGCCCGGTCCAAATGTTCAGCAGACCGGCCGTCTCTCCCTCCCGCCCCCTGCGCTCGGAGATCCCGCGGCTTGACAGTACTCTCCCCACCCCCCTTCTGTTTTCTGCCTGTAAAACTCAAACGGTAATTGGCAGAATATTGTTCTAATGGTTGCGGTCAGCATTACCGAGGTCCTGTCAAGCATTTAGCACAACTTAAGGCAGAACATCAACCCCATAACAGCAAACCTAGCTATCGAGCTCCATCAGGAAACATTTATCCGTGGTTTCCTGCGGCATATTTAAGATCAGTAATTTCCGCCTATGAAACCTAAAGGTGCCGGAGCTGATTAAAGTTTTTCTCCCTTGTCCTCCCTGTGATGGACTGGCTTCGCATTCAGTCTCCTGCCAGATTTACAGGGCTGCCATCTCTCACGCATCTGGCGTGACACTTTCAGACTCTCACGCAAAGAAAAAATCTTACAGTAAATCTATAGGCCTATTATTCCTTTATAAACCTTAAATTAGCTCCATCAAAAGCGTCGTGGTAGTTTGCAAACCATACAGACTATTTACAAGGTAATAAAGCTGTCACATACATGTAAATTGTAAACGTGTGTGCGTGTGTGCGCACTTGTCTCTAATTGTAAATCTCACGGCAGCCAACTAACCAAAGCTGTCAACCCTTGTTTCACTGAGACCCTGGGCTGTGATACCTCTGGGGGTACAATGTGCACTGGCTACCCCCCCCGATCCCGGGCAATATACAATATACAAATAAACAGTAACTTCTTGTACAGAGATGTTTTCTGTTATGGATGCATTTCCTTCCGTTAAGCCCCCAGCCCCCCCGGTTTTAGGCTCCGTTGTTCTCGCCGGTCTTTCATTCCGCATGCAGCACCGCCCCCCCTGGCCTCGCGCGCCTGTCCCGGCCATAAATTATGCAGCAGCGATAGAGGCGCTCGCGTGCGTCTCGGGCGAGCGTCACGATGTCGCGGGCGTGTCGAGCACGCCCTTACCGGCACCCCGCCGCTGCCGCCACCCCAGACGCCGCGGAGAGCCGCTCCGATCGCTGGGTCTGACACACTGGCGCAGCGCTACCCCGTCCGCTGATAAACCGCCTCCGGCTGCATGACGACTTCTGTGTAAATGCAATTAAATGTCACGCAGGTGACAGGCGCCGGGTCCGGCGCTCAGACGCGGTCTTGCATAAGGGAGGGATGTTAAACTGAGCCCAGGACAGCAGCAGAGCGCATCCCTCAGGCTGAACACAACTGCGCTGGAGCATATAAATGCCCGCATGCATGAGTATAGGGCGCGTGGACTTGGGGGGCATTCTCTTTGTATTCAACCCCTTTGACAAGAGCAAGACTATGAATACATTGATTTTGCCAGCGGTTCCATGAAAGCATATTATATTGGCCCCGCCAACTCAGATCAATAGGATTATTTTCCCCCTTTTTTTAGGGCCGCATTCACTCGGGGCCCTTGGAATCCCTCCAACTTTCCCCCGCTTTGCGGCGCCTATGGTTGTCGCATATAAGCGTTATACAAACATAGGAGTAGACATTCAGTATGAATGACTTAAGCCGTATATGGTCATACTGCCCTGCCAGGGATCATTATGTGAACATCACAGAAATCGTGAAGGCTGTACGTTGTATATGCAGCATATTAAATATGTCTCTGGAAAGACAGAAGTGTGTCCCTCAGTGATCAAAGGCATATTTGAGTTGTCTGAGGTTCTACAAGAATACGTCCATTAAAACTCCGCCACTAATAACCAGCAAGTGCCCTATAATCAGCTGGGAATCGGAGACACTTGATGCGTCCGAACAAATAGACTCTCCTAGGGCTTTGTTGTTGTTAATCTTTACTCGGGTTTCTGAATAATATATTTTCGCCTATGATATAAATTATACATCATATATTCACCAAGTAGCACGGCAGAACAAGTTTGCCAGAAAGTCCCGTCAGTGATGTTCCCCTACTGACATCTGGTGGATAAATTAGGAAATACATTTTTATGTTACATAACAGAAAAGGGGAAAAGTGTTGTGATGCCCGGATGTGTCTCATTACTGAACTATTACAGACACATTTCCAGTTCACTGTTACACACACATTAACTAGGAAATTATTTTCCTTCTAATATTGTGGACATGTGGCAACCGCCTCTTCCTTACTGAAGACAAACCTCAAAATCAAGTCTAAACCATTCAAAATGGACTGTCAATAACATGTCTTTCTCCCGAAAAATGACCTGGAGCAAAGATATTAATTTTTAAATATGAACACGCTCTCCTTGGCTCATGTTTTTCTTGCCACTGTTTTGAAGATGACTCTCAACACAACTGATTTCCCGACTCTGACACACAAACACACCTGTTCCATCACCTCCTGACTATTTCATATCTGTTCCTGAAAACCTAGTCACACATCTAGGAGTCACACTGGCCCAATACGTAGACGCTGCCCTTTTCTCCCAGTGAATCACCCAGCAGAGCATTCATTCAACTGCCATCTTTTCAAGAACCACCCAAGGGCTCATTTTGTACCTCATAGGTAAGACCCACCCCTTTTGCCAGAACCCACCCCTTTGACCAGGACCTGCCACTTTGGCCAGGACCCACTCCTTTAACCAGAACCCGCCCCTTTGGCCAGGACACGCCCCTTTGGTCAGGACACGCCCCTTTGACCAGGACCCGCCCCTTTGACCAGAACTCGCCCCTTTGGCCAGGACCCATCCCTTTTCCTATTGACGCTGTGTGCACTGATATTCACCATAATCATCTTTCTTCTAGACTGTAGTGCCTCCCTCCTGCCTGAACTGTTGCCATGTGCCATTCGGCTCCACATCACGCCCACCCACAATTGTACCTCTTATTGTTGATATAACGCCTTCAGATC
This sequence comes from Mormyrops boulengeri, assembly GCA_026781065.1. Taxonomy (NCBI): domain Eukaryota; kingdom Metazoa; phylum Chordata; class Actinopteri; order Osteoglossiformes; family Mormyridae; genus Mormyrops; species Mormyrops boulengeri. The sequence continues at coordinate 13,447,131 of JAODLD010000052.1, read as the reverse complement.
TTGCAGTCCTCAGGGTCTCCTCCGCCTTGCTACATTTTGGGCCCCATAAGGCTTTAACACTTTGATCTCTAAGTAACGTCGGATGAAAGCATCTCCTAAATAAATAAGCCTAGATGCACAAACATTTTTGAATAAAACAACACATGTTCCGCATCAGCTCATATAATCAGCAGCGTTGGGCTCACAACAGTAACTGGCTTTCAGCTCCACACAGAAGACAGCTGCTACAGATCTGATGCCAACTTATAACGACGGACTCCGTGTGGTGGCCTGGCTGTAATATCTGCTGCTTCTGATGTGCTTTTAGATGAAAACGATGAATGAAAGCATCGATTCTGCTTGGACATAAATGATAAAAGTGGCAATAACCCCCCCCCCGTGGGACCTTGGGCTCCTTATGTGCATCAGGCACCGTACAATATGCTGGGAATGGTCACTCGGTGGTGTTGGTGTCACAAATGATTCTGCACACTGTTGTCCTGCTGGATGGGGAAAGACACACCTTCAGAACCTATTGCCACCATCTTTACCATGTTCAATCTGTCAGTCCCTGACATTGTACCATGGAGGTGAGATTGATTTTGGAGACATCAACAGCACCTATTCTATTCTATTCAATTCTATTCCATTCCATTCTACAGAGCTTATGGCTGCCTAGGAGAAAGGAGATTAAGTGCTACATTATAACTTGATCTTCTGATTCTTCTCATATGAAAGTGAATTTGGACGTCTAGGTCAGGGCTGAAGGTACACTGATTCTCTGGTAGATGAGGTCAACCTTGTGCTATTCTGGTAGCTGCTCCAGGATCACTCGGGATACACCCCAACGTTTCTCAACATTCCCCCCCAACCCCCTCTCCCAGGAGCTTCCTGGTTGGAAACTAACAAAGCAGACAGCGAGAGGCTGACAGTGCACTCAAGTACCTTGGATCTTGTGGTTGGCTCGTCTTTTTGGCAATCCACACCTCTCACAGACAAGATGTTCACTTTTGCCAATGTTGCCTCCCTGGAGAAGCTGGAGGAGAAGGTGTTGTGCTATGACCTGGAGTTTCGCAGGTCCTGTGACTGTGCTTCCTCTAATCTTGGCGACGTCACCTTGACCAGAGCACATCCACTGCTGTGTGTCACCGTCTGCCACTGACAGCTGTGAGCAGAGAAGCTGCAGCTACAACGAGTTTACTAATGTTAGAGGCAACTACATGTTGGTATGTCACCCTCCTCATCCGAAAGAAGGCCTCACTGCTCCAGGCTGTTCAGCTTTTTGTAGTCTTGTCACGCACAAGAACATTTGGACAGTCTTTAAATGTGGTTTGACAATTTCCCAGTGTTTACTTAACTTCAGGCCATATGCAGAATTTCCTGTTCTGCACTTTGATCAGTCGTACTACGAATCGACTTCCCCTGAGAACGGGACACTCCTGCGTTTTGGGAGCTTACCCAGTGCCATCAGGGCTTCCGGATCCTTAGCCACTGTCATCTACTTCCATAGCAGCAAAAATAGCCTGGCAAAGGCAGGGAAACCTCTAGCATTTCAGAATGCTGAAGTTCACTAGAAATAAGTTTCTGAAGTGACATAACATGTTAAAATTCTTCACATTTTTTTTTG
>JAODLD010000052.1:13395118-13417529 GCA_026781065.1 Mormyrops boulengeri | reverse complement strand
TATTTGTTTTTACACCCCACACCTTTTTAAAAAAAGGTGGCCAATGTGCCCCCGTGTTTTTTTTCCTCTGGGGTCATTTGGGCCAACCCCCCCCCCCCCCCCCCGCTGCCCCTGTCAACATGATGTCTACAACCACTGCCAGTGGGGGAGAAGGTGACCCGGGGTGAGAGGTGGCATGTAAGGTGGGTAAAAGCAGAGGAAAGGGCCAGGGAAACAGGAAAGCAGCATGGGGGGGGGGTCTCAGCCACACCCCTTTGAACAGAGATGCCCACCCGCTGCTGACATTGCCCCCAGACCCTTCACCTTCCTGGACCGAGGGCTGAGCAGAACCGGCCCGGCCCCAGATCTCCTGGCTGTCCGCCTGCTTCTGTCTATTTCAGGATCTCTTTGTTTTGGTCTTTCCTCCAAGAAAAAGCCTGTAAACTGATTCCACTGCGGCAGCCGGCAACCTTTTTCACCCCGCCTCCCCCGGAGCTCCCTCGACGTGATGCCGGTGCGGAGAAGGCAGCATCCGCTGTAACCTCGCACCTTCTTGACTGTGGACTTACGCCGTGTGCGCCGCTGTAGGGTGTCGCCGTGAGCCGCTGTCCTGGGCGGGGCCATCCACTCTGAAGGCTGAGCTCTGACTCACCACAGCGTGTGGTTCTTTAACAGTACGTTATTTAATCTTAAGATTCCAAATGCCAACAGTAAGAAGCCGACCCCCTACGCCCACCCCCAGCACCACGGATTTAGAGAGATATACATTTTTTTTCTTACCATCAATTTTCCCCTTATCAATTTTGCACCACCGACTCACTCGCTGAGACTCTATTCTAAGACCATGCCCATTAATAATGTCCTCGAGTCAGAGTAGTGAGTCACAGTATGACAGCACCGGCCATAAACAGAAGGATCGCAACTACAGGCATCCGAAGGCATCGGTTACCTTGGAAACACCCGCTAATCACTCACCCGCGACTGGATTCCGTTTACGTTCTGTTGTTATTGTTGTTGCTCTTCTTGTTTTATACTCAAAAGGCCAAAATGCTAAAACAGACTAAATAACAGAAACACATGGGGAGTTATTGCATATTTTTAACTTGCCAAATGAAGAAAATGACAACAAAAACTGTAGATGATTTCAGGGTAATTTCAGGTCTTTTGGAAATCGGCAAATTGGTGCCTTCTTCTAGTACATGGCAAGGCAAAAATGCTGACAGTGATCCATAAGACCATAAAACTGTCACTGAGCGAGGGCCCTCAACTCAGAGAGCACACCATCCTGACCTCATACCTCTCCGATATCCTGGGATCGATGGGAACCTGATGACCCAGCCCGCCAGTATCTGCAAGGGGCAGTTTGCCTCCAGTGTCCATCCTTTGGCGAGATCAGATGAATTCAGCCCCTAACTGGATCTGACAGCATCTCCTATTATTGTAGCGTTGATTCATTACAAATTGCACTAAGACTTAGGTATAGTCTTTTTAAAGATGGCTCACAGAAGGCCGTGGTTTACAAAAAGGCACCATCTCAGAGCCACTAAGAGGAAAAATACTGCGAAACAGATGCTCCATTGTCTACACAAGGTTGTGTTGTTCCAGATGAGGTCCTCAAGCTCCGTGACTCTCTCTCTTAAAGCGTCTTCGAACCTCTACAGAGTGCTTGGTTCTTCTGGTGCCTCCAAGTTGCGGAGAGTGGCAAGGTAACAGCTCCGGGGCACTCCAGGGCCGACACTCCGTCACTGCCACCGCCCACTTGTGAGAAATCGCATCAGCTTGCATAAGATCATGGCAAAGCGTTATTCAGTGGGACGTGCAGGGGCTTAAAGTTAACAGACGGGATTTGTTTTTTTTTTTGCTTTTTTGTTTGTTGCTTTGGCCTATAGAAAAGTTTAAGAAATTATTCCTCCAGAAAGTAAGACAGAAAGATGTGAAGACCTATGACAGGAAAACAGTGGGGTAACAGATGTGGATCCATTTGGCTCTGTGTGATCTGAAAAGATCAGTGTGGCCGTGATTTCCAGTGAAGAGTGAAATGGTGATGCAGTTGAAGCGACACAAAGGGACTCCTTGGGGTACCGAAGACTTAATTCATGCGAGAAAAAAAACCTCAGAGATCCTGTGACGTGCATTGAAGCTTTTGTCAGACTACATTAATGAATGTTAATCGGTAGACTATTCCAGAAGACTCTTCAGTGCATTTTGCTTATACACAGGACTTTGGTGCCGGATCATTTCACGTCGATTTGTCTGGAATATCTCTCTGCTTTTGGGTAACCAAACGTCCTTTGCTCAGTGTTGATAAAGTCTCTCCCAGCATGCTCATATGTTGGGCATGTAAAAGGACAGCACACGTCCTGATGCTGGGGTCCAGTTACTCACTGGAGAAGTGTAAGTTGCATATATAGGCAAAGGCTGTGACCGCAGACACTGTCCTCATGAATGCAACATACACCTCCCTCCCATGCACCCAAAAACGCACACGCGCGCGCGCGCACACACACACACACACACACACACACACAGCGATCAAAGACCATTAGCGTTACAATTCAATTCATTAACGAACCGCTAGAGGAGAAGTTCCAGCCGCAAGTCACAGAACCATTACGGAGACGCACGACTCGCCGCCAGTACCCCGCAGGACTGATCACACCTGCCGACGCGCAATACACAGAAGCGCGGGGAGCGCTCAGCCTGTCAGCCTGGACACGAGACACACGATATTGGCATACTCCCCACAACGACCATTCTGTCGTGAGCCTTACAGAAGCGGCATTTCAGACACATGGGTGCCCTGGTCTCCGCTGGCGGGCGGCGCTCTCCACCATCCGCTTGCTTATGCGAGTCACAGGGCTGAGCAATGCATGCCTCGCTCCGGCCCCTGCGAGCTGAGAGCGCATCCCGGTCGGAGCACTGGCGGCGCGGCCGTGCGTCCCCTCCGGTCCCGTCTACACGTGTGTGTCCTTCCACAAACATGCATGATGCCACAGCGGCACGCGGGCGAGCGGCCGGCGCAGCGCGCGCCGACAGCGTTACACCTGAACACGCGGGGACACCTGTGCGCGCGCTTTCGAAAGCCATTCCCCAAACAGAAGCGCGAGGCGGCTGTTTATCCCCCCCCACCACAAACGTCCCACTCTATTCAGATGCAAGAAAAAATAGAAACGATTCTGTCGTTATGCGTCTCATACAAGTAATATATTTGCTACATATAAGCCAATTCTGTCATAATTGTATTACGTTATGCTCAAACTGAGAAAATCGACAAAGTTCTATCTTATGAAATATTAATAATTACAGTATTAAAGTGTTACTGTAAAATAACAGTTGCGCACAGCGCAAACAGCAATACTGCCACTTACCCGGATAGTTTAAGGAAAGTGCCTTCTGCCTGGATATGGCAAGTTTCTCCTTTACGGAGGCCCGCGGTTCTTTCACTGACAGCGTCGCACCAGCAGCACTCGGACAGGCGGAGAGTAGCCGATTAGCCTTTTCTTCCAGTCACCTGAAAATGAATGGACCGCTCGAGTCTCCCCTGCCAACACATTTGCGTAAGAACCGCCCACCGCGGCCGCTGATTGGACGCGACAGTGACATGTTTGCATTTCGCCAACTCTCTGTCTTGTAATTTGACGCCTGTCCCTGTCAGTCAAAGAGCATCTCCGAGCGCCGTATAATACCGCGTCTCGCCTGTTTCTTACCGATTCTGCTGGTATGCAAATACAGGGGTGTTCTCATTTATGCTGCTATACATATGTCGACACTGGTAACATTTAAATCAACGCGAGTTCTTATTTATTTAATAAACTCCCTAGAAATGTATTAAACATTAATGCATAAACAAATCTGGCCAAAACAGTCGTGTGTGGTGCTGTGCAGCTCAGTGGGTTAGGGATGTGTGCTTGTATCTGGAAAGTAGTGGGATAAAATCCTCTTGATGATAGAACAACCATATCACTGTTGGGCCCTTGAGCAAGATCCTTAACCCCAATAGCTCTTGGGATGCTGGCTGACCCTGCTCAATAATCCTTATTTGTACGTTGCTTTGGACAAAATTGTCGGCTAAATAAATGTAATTCAAACCAGAATGCCTCTCCAATGCTTGAGTAAATAATATAATATTGCATTAAGTCTTTCCTTCAGCAGAGTGATACCAATGTCATTAGTTCTGCCATGTATCAAGTTCCCGATCAGAGACTTGGGGAATTCAGGTTAACTCTTAATCACTCAGTCGATAAATCAGTTCTTGTTGTCACTGCACACATCAGAGGAACAAAACTGAGTTACCACTCCCTGAGTGGTGTAAACAAGAGCATAAGACAAGACTAAACAAACGTAATATGGACATAAACAATATGTACGAAATAGTCAATAAATCTGTAAGCGGAATTTGGAAGGGCAGAAGCGCGGATCCCTCTGCTTTATCTGTAGCTGTGTCACCAGCCAGCCTCCAGAAGGTGACATCACCGTGGAGCCAAATAGGGAATGTGACATTCCAGGTATTTTATATATCTCGCCAAAAACCTCACTTCACAGGTCTTGGTCTGCTGTTGATAAAGCATGAGAGTCTGGGAGTAACGATGGGCACACACAACAAATCTATATAATCTGACACTGCGCAAGGTTTTATTATGAAAACTCAGGCAATCCATGCTGTTTGCTGCCAGAGAGTCTTAAAATATCACAACATGGTGAGCTCTGGATCACAATTTGACCCTGTCTGGGCTTCACATTGGAAGAGTCTCAGAAGTTCTCATAAGTTCTTCTTTAGCGTCGGTCCAGCCAACATGGCATCGATTTTTTGGCTGTCCGTGTCCTGTTTCAGTCTTCCTGGATGACACTGATATTCCAGACTGTCATTTACCACTGTAATCACCAAGCAGGTTATCCAGGACTGTCGCAGGAGCTCTCATGATGTGCTGAAGCCTGCTGTTGGGGTGATGGCCAAGAAGTATCTTTAGCTTTTATGTCCAGGTGGGGAGGAACCTTTGTGTGCCTGGGCGACGTCCTTAATGCAGATGATCCCAGTTTACATCTAGCTGCATACAGCTATGGGTGGATGAGATACCCAAAAGCCTTCAGCTTCATTGTGCTCTGACATCAGTGGCAGCCAACAGCTCATCCTGTAAGTGAAGCCCCCCGAAGCCTGTTGCCACCTCGCCCTGCTCCAGTCCTGGAATTAGTCCCGTCCTCTCTGTCGTCCCACTCTGTGGCAGTTCTCTAAGCTCCAGTTCCTGAAAATATGCAGAGGAGTGTACCGCACGATTTAATTTTTCCTTCCTCTCACTCTATAAATATCATTTGAAAGTGAATCATGGTAGGTATGCAATAACACTTTCTGATATTATTTGTCTGTCATGCTGTCTTCTGACTTATAACAAGTTGTTCCGGAATATTCTCAGTAGCGCTGGCTAACTTTCGCACAGTCATGCTAAATGGGGTTCAGCGGCAGATCTGAACATCACGGCATGCACTCCTGCCGCCCCCGCTCCATCACCCTGCCTCATGAGTCTGAATCCACCCCGCCCCCCAACCCAAACAGGAAGTGGCTCATTTCACAGCATCACCTCTGTGCCACCCACCAGCTGGAGGTAGGTGGCTGTAGTATGACCCCCGCCACGTCTTGCTGTCTCTCCCTGCAACGAAAGACACTGGTGAATCCCCCAGTAGGATGGAGCCACAGCAGGTACTCTGGTCGATGAGAAGCAGTGAATGCACCATGGATTGCTTCTAACAAAGGTGGGGTCCAATCCAATACCAACACAACAAACTAATTCCAGCAATTTACTCACCAGCCTGAAGACTGACATCTGCTGACATTCCACAAGTCTTGTCTTTCTTTGCCTCTGCCCCTTCCCCACCTGGCGCCGCACCCCTGTGATTCGCCGATTGATTGGGCCGCGAGCCAATCCGCTGCCACTCTCAGGTTTTTCCCCACAGTGTACACCTGTTCCCGAATGTTAACAACCACAAAATGCCCCCCTCCAACTGTGCCTTTGTATGCTGATGCAGCCTGTAACTCAGGGCTAAAGGAAACGACGTATACAGAGCAAAATGTCTGATATCGCTTCAGTTTTGACAGTGTCATCATTTGATCTTGTATTGTTAGGATCAGTTTGATTAAACCCGGCCTAGAAATGCTTTTATCTGGATTTGATGCCGCTAGCAGTGACGGTTTAAGTGTACAGACTAACTGCATTTGCTCCTTCTCTCTCATCTATGACCATGACGGGTGTCAAGCCTCCGGTTCCCACCCAGCCGCAGCAGAAGGGGGCGTTTTCATGGATTAGACGACCTTTCCATCCGCCTTAAAGGGCACCCCTCTCCCCTCTCTGTCCCTTGCCATCTCCGTCCCCTCCCTCTCGCTGCCTGCGCCTCTTGTAGGGAAAACAAATTAATTAGCGTCTAGAGACGGGAAACTGCTCTGCTGGCTAATTACGAGTGGCAATAATTAAGCGGGAAGGAGCCGGCAAGTGGGGGAGCGAGGAGGGCTCACATTGGAGAGGAGGTGGAGGCATGAGAGCCGGTGCAGGGTGGGGCCGTGGCTGGAACTGGCAGAGTGGTACCGCAAGCTTCCTGTTACTCCCGAACCCGGCACTCAGCTATATCCATGACCTTTACAGCTCAGAGCCCCGCTTTTGTTCTCTGTGGCTGATTCATAGGACCTAGTGGGGGCAGGGGAGCGGGAGGGGCGTGAGCGAGGAGCAGGCTTGGGGGGGGGGGGGCTTGCGGAGCTTCAGAGATTTCCTGTCCTGTGTGTCCATGTGGCGACACATCCCTTAGCGAAAAAAAAAAATGTTAGCACAGATGCTAATGCTAATGTCATCGGCTTAGAAGGCTTACTGTCACTTACATTTTCACCCATTACAGATAACACATGATGGAACTTTACTGGGGGGGGGTTGCCACTCCCAGCATAACAGTTCCTCCTCAAACAAATAAATAACAAGAAAGTGTACAGTACAGCTCATTTCATTTTTTGATCTTTTTTCATTTCATTTTCATTCATTTCATTTCTTTTGGGTGCAGGTGAGGAAGGCCCATGCTTGCACACATCGAAAGTGTGTAACTCGATACACAGCTCAATGTTTCAGTAGAGCAATTATAGATAAGATTCCTGGCAGGATATCGCCGTGATTGGCATGATCAGGGACCTGCATGCCTGCCTTGATGGCGGGTGCTTCAGTCTGACAGAATAGATGTTCTACATAATCCAGGATATTGATCCAATCATCGCTATCGACCCTCTCGCAGCAACACGGCCTGGAGCTCCTGACGAGAATCACAGCTCCCTCATCATAGCTATGATAGGAGACTTGTACGATCAGTCGTACTTCCGATGAACCAAGTATCAGTATTTTTGATGTTACCATTTTTTTTCCTTTTATGATTCCCTGACTGGGAGTGACTGGTTAACACTGTTGCCTCACATATCTGAATACCAGGGTTGGAGTCTTTCTTCCAGGTTCTCCAGTGCCCCCCACATGCTAAAATCATGCTAAGGTGAATTGGACTTAATAAATTGTCCGTAGGTGTGAATGGTGAGTGTGCCCTGCGATGGGGTCGGCACCCCATCCTGGGTGATTCCCTGCCTTGCACCCATTGCTTCCAGGACAGGCCCTGGGCCCCCATGACTCTGCATAGAACAGGCAGGGTGGGCAATGGGTGGATGGCTTCCTTTAGTAAAATGCATGCATCAGAACAACATTCAAGTAAAGATGCTGGGCATTAAATACAAGCTCCTACAGTATATGCCTAGAGATTTGTTTATCGTCATTTCTGTAATGGCGTGCCCCCCAGCTACTGGGTCTGGGTGTCTCCCCTCTGTGGGGGGGTGATCTTAAGCCACACTGTCCTGCACGTCGTCTGCAGAGGAGGCCTCCTGGGCTCGGTCTTGCCCATGCGGTCCACTCCTGTGTAGGTTTCGTGGGCCTTCGCTCAGCATGGAAGGAACGGCACGCAGATTAATTGCTTGCTGTAATGAATTAGGGCCATCAGGGCTAGATGATTACAGCGCTCGCCTCGTCACTGAAGAATATCCGGTGAATTTCCACAGGGCCCCATCTGAGCCGACCGCCACATTAATATATAAATATCATATTTCTGCCTTTCCCCCTCATTTTCACTCCGTCGAAAATGGATAATTAAGCCCATAATAGGTCTCACTCTCAGTGCCTAAAACCATAGGTACCGGGGAGGGGGGAGATTAAGGGTGCAGACCACCCTACCCCATGTGTGTTTTCAGATACCCACACCCAGGTTGAGAGACTTCATCGAGTTTCGAAACACTCTGGGAAGGGACTGCCATTCACTCACATCTATTTTTTATTTTATTTTATTTTTATTTTGCAGACACTTTTGCTGCAAGTGACATGTAAGTCACGCAAATAGCGCATTACAAACACGCGAGCCGTCAAGGTGTCAATGCAGCACAAGAGCGGCTAGAAATGAACGGCCAGGGACGAGTGCCGCTGCTGCAGCAGGAGCTTCGCCACCGATTCCAAAGAGAGCATGGACCTAATAAGACTCAACGAGCAGAAAAGTGCAACATTAAGAACATTCAGGGAACATAGAGCAGGATCAGGCTAGTAGAGGAATTACTGCACCCACAGGATGTTTCTCGATACGCACACTTGACCGTACTGATGCTCTCGCGTACCCGTTTTGTGTCCTCTTCCATTGCCAAACACCAGTTCCAATACTCCAGAACAGAAGTACAGAGGATGGTAAAAGCCCCCGAATGTGGTTGTCACCCCTCCTGCAATATCAAGGATGCATCCTTGTCAAACGACAACAATCCCAGGATTCACTGGCCCCCAAGTTCGTTCTTTGGAGGCAACTTAGCAAGACCGTTCTTGCCAAGACCATAAATACGAACTTTTGTCGAGTGATGAGTAGCTGCACCGTCCCACCCAACCTGACGGAGGACAATTTGCAGTGATTGTCGGGCTTCCGATCACAGACAGCTACAGTGATGCAGTGGGGATGCGAAGATGGAATAAACGAGTGTTTAATCTCAGCTTTATTTCCCAGCCTCATCTTTCATCCTCTTCCTCTCAGATCAGGCCAATCATGATCAGAGCACTTAAATCGCTGACTGTGTGTGGGGGGGAGGGGGGCATTGTCCTGGGAGGGTCAGGTGACCCTCAAGAGCTGAAGTCAAGGGTAATAGTGGAAAGATCAGAGGTCCAAGTCCTTTTTTCTGAAATTTGCCAAATCACAAGGCTTTTTTCAAGTCCAGCAAACTGTTCCCAAAAAAATAACAGAATTATGTATAAGAAAGCCAGGGTCCTTTATTCCAAAATCACATGGTTCAGCGAGTGTTCTCACTGAGTATGTGTTTCTGGATCCCCCACAGACCTGCGTCCGTCTCCCCGCTGTTGACCCTAGAAAAGGTGACAGAGGGGTCTAGAACCCATCCAAGGCATAAGAGGCCATGAGGCTGGGGTATATCAGTCTGTCGCAGGACACGCACAAGTACAGACTCACAGAGTTCATAGACACCAATTCACCTCATTGTACATCTCTGAACTAAAAGAAACCTAAGAGACATGGATAGTACAAGCAAAGTGCAGGCACCGGAGTGTTTTGGGGTGGGATTTGACCCCCAGACGCGGAGGTATGAGATAACAGTGATGCCACCTTGCTCCTCACTGCTCCTTCATGTCATGCCAGTCCGCACTCCCTCCCTGTCTGCTTCACTCACCCCCTCCTCCCTCGGTCTCTCCCTAGCCATTACCTCACTCCCTAACCCTCTAACCTCCCGCTCTCTTCCTCCGCCACTCGCCGAGGGCTCTTTCATCATTTCTGCCAATCATCCGATGGAATCTGCATACCCCCCCTCCACCCCCGCCCCCCCCCGCCTTCTCCCACTTCTTTCTACACCTGTCACATACGCTAACGCGATCCGCTACCCCGACTGCTGCAGACCTGACCCAGTTTCCATGGCAACAGCATGGGCCTCCAGCAGCAGTACGACTCCTGTCCGTCAAAGCCAGAGGCCCGCCCCCTTGTCGCTGGACCCTCCAATGCCTGAGCTCCAGGAGATATGCAGTGCTCTGCTCCTTAAATCCCAGGACCATGGAGCTAACTGAGAGCATCCTGGAAATAAGGATTCATGGGAACAGCCACTTCCTGGTGCAGCAGGCCGGATTCCCATCAGACTGTGTGGCTGTCATCCGCACGTCTACTCCAGTGCTGGGGAAAAGAAACTCCTACACCCTCACAATTGTATCTCCGGGTCTTATCGCTGTCATCCTTATACTTTCTTACCCTCCCCTTCTTTTCAGGAATCCTCACAGCGGGCTTCGGAAATAGGCACGAGACATGGATGGGCAGAGGGCCACATTTTATCGCCTATTTCCACACCATCTGCTTCGCGCTCCTCTCCACGCTTGTTGTCTCTTGAGGACCCTCACCGCTGGCTTAGAAGTCAAGTCCTCTAAGGCAGGGGTTCTGCAGAACACTGGGGGATAGTGAACAGCTCAATGGGCTACGTCTCTGTGCCTGTGATCAGAAGGTTGCTGGTTTGAGCCCCGGGCTCAGCAGGGCAGTCACAAGTCCATGGGCCATTGAGCAAGGCCCTTACACTTCAGGGGCATGGCATGTTAGCTGACCTTCTGCTATGACCCCCTAAGCTATGGAGAGCAAGAGGGGGTCGGTAAAGAGAAGCATTCCAATGTACCTCTACTTGTGCAAATAAAGCATGTTTGTTTATTTTGGCGAGGGGCAGCTTCATTTCCAAGAATAAACTCTATATTTCCAATCTATGTCTTTTTTTACACCCCTTGGTCACATCTAAAGAAAATGTAAACTTATTAAATCTATCCCAGCGGCACCATAAAAGGGTGGAAAGTCAGGAAGATTCCAAGGACCTCTGCGTGACAGGGGCCCTAAAAATTTTAGAACATAATTGGATTGGTCTGGGTTGGGGGGGGCCTCAATATCATATGCTTTTATGGGGCCCAAAATGTCAAGTGGTCCCCCCCTGCCACTGATCGCCCCATTGCCGGCACCCCACGTTTAATTTTTGGACAACATAAACCAGACTATGGTCATCAAAAGGTTGGGAACCCAGCGTGTCTCTTTAAAAGTTCTGGAAATGACTGTACATAGTGGTTCTAGGTTAACTCCTCCAGGCAGTGCTGATCAAACCGAGATGGCCTACATCCTGTAACGTACCACTGGACTCCATCATGGTTTTACGCCACACAGCACCTGATCATCCAGGAACAGCCAATCCAGCTTGGGGCCCTTTCATTGCTTGGACAGTTGCAAGCCGAAGATCTCCAGGTGATGCGGTTTAGGAAACATACGCTTTATCTCAGTTTGGTGCTCCAGGTCTCAAAAAGGACGTTGGTCCCACATTAGCAGGGCAGTGATAAATGTCGGAAACAATTTCATTTTGATTGGCCCCTATACATGTGGGAATACGGTAGTGGACATAAGATTCATGTCTTTTAGGAGAAGAAGTATTGGACAATAGATTAAAAGCGGCATAAAATGGGTTGTATTGACCTACTGGAAAGGCTCCGTGTGACTTCCCGCTTTTCCACAAAGAGTCGGCTGGTAATGGTGTCTGTAGATGGCAGGTGGTTATTTTGGTAATGGCTGTGTGGGGGGGGGTCAGCATGCTGGGGAAGGGGGGCATACAGCTGGTCTGAAAGCGGGGAGATTCTGCTTAACGCGGGGGTCCCAACACCACCAAGGGGGAAGGTGCAGACAAGCCAGAGATCTCCACTTCAAAGGCGGGCCGAACCACAGCGCAGATTAAAGCCCAGCGTGAATCAAAGACCCTCGAGCGGCCCGGATCGCACAGGTGCCGGCGTGTGCCGATCGAGGGTCTTCGTTTTCTGCTGGAGCAAGTCACACAGGCTAAGTGTGTGGGTGTCCAGGCCGAGGCGGGTTCACATGCGTCGCACGGGGATTATCACTATCAGCGTACAAAGTGTGATGGCGCAAGGTGTTCATGTAGCTGGTTTCATTCCAGATTTCCCCCCCCTCCAGAGAGCACCAGCCTTGTCATTGATGTCTCAGTCAAGGGCAACAATGTGGAAACATGTGGAAACAGCCAGTGTACATTTCTTAATTCATCAGCAGAACGGTGGTGCCTGTGGCTCACTTTGCCATTTTATACACCTCTGAAAACTAAAATTTGATGTATATAATAATGATTCCCATTGTCAGCCTTTGTGTGTGTATCTCTGTACGTCTTGGTGTCTACGATTCTGGCTGCCACGGGACACTGGACGAAATACGTGCAGCGGTGTGCTGTTGTCAGGGAGACACTGTGGAAACGACTCCACTTCAGAGACGACAGGGCCCATCCAGAAACGGGCGCTGGGCCCCCCCCCCCCATCCAGCTCAATAATTCCCAACTATCGATCGGCTGGCTGGGGTGGGGTGAGGTGGTATGGGTGGGGGGGACACACCGTTGTCAGGGAGGCTCATTTACTGAAACAGACAGGGCTATTTATAGCCAGGGGGTGGAAAACTGGCCCCTAGGCTGGCAAAACAAACCCTCTCTGGGACGATCCCATTGGGTTTGCATACTGGGCTCAACATGGACAGGCGGCTGGCTCACAGTCTCACGCGGCATCAAAATTCTCAGTTTGGGTGCAAAAAGGCAAGAGTGTCACTAGAGATTTATGAAGGGGGGCAAAGCCTTTACTGGGGGGTCTGGTTGAATGAAAATGAATGAGAACACAATATATGAACTAATTAGTGTGCATTTATTTGGGGGGCTAAAGTTTCCCTAAAACAGCCCAAGTGGACCCCTGCAAACACAATGTCTGTGTGATGGAAACCTACACACACACAAACAGACACAGACACACACACAGATACACACAGACAGACACACACACACAGACACACACACACACACAAACACACAGACACACAAACACACACACATATACACACAAAAACACACACAGACACAGACACACACACAGATACACACAGACAGACACACAAACAGACACACGCAAACAGACACAGACACACACACAGACACACACACAGACAGACACACACAGACACACACACAAACAGACACACACACACAAACAGACACAGACACAGACAGACACACACACAAACAGACACACAGATACACACAGACAGACAGACACACACACACACACAGACACACACACACACACACACACAGACACACACACACACACACACACAGACACACACACAGATACACACAGACAGACAGACAGACACACAGACAGACACACAGACACACACACACACATGATTCAGTGCCTTGCGGATGTTAAATGTGCATGTGAGCAGCTGATATGGACCAAGGTCCAGCCTGTCGCTTCAGCACATACACACCTGCTTACGCAACCTGACTATTATCTACTGGTGGAACGCACCCTCCCGTTACCCAGGTAACATGGCCCAGTGAGGATGTGTCCAGTGTTTGATAGACACCCCACCCCCCTCCCCCCCTCACCACGGGGCCCCAGTGAGCAGGCGTGGCCTTGGAGGGGCGTGGCTTAACAGAACACGCGAGCGGCCTTGATGGGGCATCACTGCCGGAGTGACACTGAGGGGCCCTCAGGTCACCTCGCTTGGGGCGTGTGTTGTGTCGCTCGCATGGGCTGGGGGCGGTACCCCCCCCGCCCCAGCCTCTCCAGTGGCTCTGCAATATGGCCCAGCTCGAAGTGGTCAGGGGTTGCCATGGCAACACAGCGGAGGTCTCTCAGTGGTGAAACGAGGCAGGCTGTGTGCCTCCACCCCACTGGCGGTGGACACATGCGCACACACGCACACACACACACGCACACATGCGCACACATACGCACACACACGCACATGCGGGTTAGTCACCGCTCGCCCCCCCACGACGACACGCTACCAGCAAGGGCTCATTAAGATTTGCACAAACATTTAAACTTATTTAAATCACTGATGCATCTTTTAAATTCCATTTGGGGAAGTTACTTTTCAGTGCAGTGTTTCTCACTGTTTTACAGTGTTTTTTAGAAACACTTTGAGTCCTTATTGTGGAAAAACTCTACAGAAAAATTGCAGATATCTACATTTCAGATTAAAACACCCATCTTGGCTATACACAGCTCCATCGCGCCAGGTAAAGGATCCTCACAGACCATTAGGTGATATCATCTTGCAAATATTGGCAAATATCACGATAGCGTTTATATAATATACAGTGAATATAAAAAGTATTCACCCCCTTGGATGTTTTACCCTTTAATTGCTATTATAAATCAACCATGATCAACATAATTTGTTTTTTTGACAAAAAAAAAATGACAAAAACCCCCTTTAATGTCAAAGTGAAAACTGATTTCTACAAAACAATGACAATTAAATAAAAATATATAACATGAAATAAGTGATTGCATATTCACCAACTTTAAAGTGACTGACCTAATTCAACAGAGGTCCAGCCAATTAGTGCCTGTAGTCACAATTAGTGGAATGGAGATCACCTGAGTGCTGTGACTGTGTCTCAAGTGATTGTAGTATAAAGACACCTGTGTCTGGAAGGTCCATTCACTGGTTAATCAGTATTCCTGGCTACCATTACAGCATGAAGACAAAAGAACACTCCAAGCAAATAAGAAGAAAAGGTTATTGAGAAGTATAAGTCAAGGGATGGATACAAAAAATGTCTAAGGCACTGAACAGCCCCTGGAGTTCAGTTAAATCCACTATCAAGAAATGGAAGGAATATGGCACATGTGTAAATCTGCCTAGATCAGGCCATCCTCACAAACTGAGTGACCGTACAAGAAGGAGACCACCAGGACACCTATGACTGCTCTGAAGGAGTTACAGCTTCAGCAGCTGAGATGGGAGAGACTCTGCATACAACTGTTGCCCGGGTTCTTCACCAGATAAAAAGCTTTATGGGAGAGTGGCAATGAGAAAGCCACTGTTGAAGAAAACTCATGTTAAGTCTCGACTAGAGTTTGCCAAAAGGCGTGTTGGAGACTCCATGGACAGGTGGAAGAAAGTTCTTTGGTCTCATGAGTCCAAAATGGAGCTTTTTGGCCATCAGACAAGACGCTGTGTTTGGCGGACATCAAACGCTGCACGTCACCACAAACACACCATCCCCGCTGTGAAGCATGGCGGTGGCAACATCATGCTGTGGGGATACTTCTCAGCAGCAGGTCCTGGAAGGCTTGTAAAGGTGGAAGGGGAAAACGAATACAGCAAAATATAGGGAAGTCCTGGAGGACAATCTTATTCCATCTGGCTTGGAAGAAGATTTATTTTCCAGCAAGACAATGACCCGAAGCATACAGCTAAAGCTACACAGAAATGGTTTGAAGACAACAAGGTGGATGTTCTGCAGAGGCCCAGTCAAAGCCCCGATAGAGAATTTGTGGCTGGACTTGAAATGGGCTGTTCACGCCCAATCCTCATGCAACCTAACAGAACTTGAACAGTTTTGGAAGAAAGAATGGAGTAAAACTGCAGTGTCCAGATGTGCAATCCTGACTGAGTCTTATCCAGTGACTGAGACCTGTCCTCACAGACTCAAAGGCCAAAGGTGCATCTACTAAATACTGAAGGGGGTGAATATTTATGCAATCGCTTGTTTTATGTTATATATTTTTATTTAATTGTTATTATTCTGTAGAAATCAGTTTTCACTTAAAGGGGTTTTTTTGTAATGTTTTCAAAAAAGCCAAATTATGTTGATTATGCTTGATTTATAAAAGGGTAAAACATCCAAGGGAGAGAATACTTTTTATTGTGTGTGTGTGTGTATTATAGATTTGAATCACCTATAGTGTTTCTTTTATATATGAGCCCAATCACTATAACCTGTATTGGTATTAGGCGTTTCTTAAATGTATTTCTTACATAATTAAATTATTCATTACATACTTCCAGCACGCCAGACAAACACATACTGGGTCCCGTATAAGACTTTAAAGATAATATTAATTAATATATGAATGTTTGCTCTCAATCAGAATAATACACCCCATATTTGTGTGTGTTTATAGTCATGTGGTCCAATTTCATCTCACATAAAATGCATCCCTGTTGGATTAACGCGGCCATCACCTCTGCAGTGTGCAGCGCCGGCCGTGTGACTCCGCTCAACATACAACACCAGCGGACTGTTTGCCATGCAGAGTTTTCTCTTGCTGTCAGTATTATTGGTGCCATGCTGCCCTTTAACCGGCGGACGGCATTAGGTTAGAAACGAGGCATGAATGTGGACACGCCTTGGATTGACAGACACCATAAGCTCTAAAAACAAATCAACAAGCAGTGTGTATCTTTCTAAAATTAGATGCGCACTCCGCTAAGGTAAAATGACTTGCGTCTGACCCAGGGGTGGTGTTAGGCCTATTTTAGGGGGGGCTTAAGCCCCTCTAAAAAATTTTTTGCCCCTCCCCCAAATAAATGTACAATAATTAGTTTAAATAATGTGGGCCGTTTCCATTAGACCCCCTAAAAAGGCTTAGGCCCCTTTTCATTAATCTCTAGTGACACTCCTGATCTAACCAAAAAGAATTCTCTGGATGTTTGCTAAGTCATCTTTGTAATTGGCTTCGCAAACTGTCACGTATTCCCCTGGTTTTTGTGGCTGGGATTAAAATCTCTTGTCACTCAGGGCAGCAAGCAGGCGTTGATGACAAAATCCTGCAAGTGCAAACACACGCAAGCTTGTCAGCCCTCATTATTGCTACCTTGACGAAGTTATAAAGCAATAGCAGCCGAGGTTTCAGGGAAGATTGCCGTTTTATGTGCCTTTACTACCATCTGCTGTTCAAAGGAGAAATTACAGTCATTATTGCTGTTACTTGTATATCATTGTCTTAATTAACACGAAATAAATTGTGCGAAATATATTAGCGGAGACAATTTGCTTAGTATGTTAAATAAATATTTATTGGACCGATTTCTGTACATGAAAAAAATCGTAATTTCGTTTTTGTCAGTCAGGCATTCTTTAAGCTAGAATTTGTGGTTTCGGTAATGGCCAGAAGACTCGCTATTGCAGTCACCGAATCTGAACACTAGAGGGAGACAGATAAAAGGATTCTGTGTTGTTCCGGATTTTGGCTGATATTGTCTTTTGATGTCATGTATGCGAGTAATGTCAGAGAGACTGAAACGGGAAGCTTGGTAAAATATCACTCAGCGAAGTGTGGATGTACAGCCAACAAGCAGGTAAAAAAGAAATCCATCTGGGCAATGAATGACAGAAAGATAAGAGGAGGAGGAGCCAGTTTCAACAGGCAGGTGCAAAAAATATGTTAGAAAAAAGAAGACCGCAGATTTTCTTAATGAACCCTTCTAACAGGAAGTCAGAGTTTACAACACCCCTCAGACTTGGATTTTCCCAATTCATCAGGGCAGATGAGCAAAGCATGCTGCCAGCCAATAGCCAAGCAATATGCAAATTAGACAGCAAAAAGGCAGAAAACTCTGCTGGTTCCAGTGCCAAGAGGCCATGGGCAAATATGCTGCCTTGAGGAGCCAGTGTGCCAGTGAGCCAGAGACGAGAGGGTGATAGCACAGAGATCCAACAGCACTGCAAGGGTGAGCAGTGAGTCCACACCCCACCTGGGACAAGTCCGTGCTTCTATGCGTGTGTGTTCGCACACATGATTGTGTGTGTGTAAGCTGTTTGCCTGGGGTGCAAGCAGAAACGTGCACGCACACACAGAGACACAAACACACAATCACACACACACACGCACACATACACACACACATGCACACACAGAGAGACACACACACATAGACACAGACACAAACACATAGACACAATCACGGACACACACACACAGACACACACACACATAGACATGACAGACATGGGTACCCCCAGCCTTACAGAATGTGTCCTGTCGGACTCCCTCCTCAGCGCCAGCAGCTGTTACCCCCTCCCCAAGCTCAGGGGGGGTAAAGACCAGAGGGGATTCTTTTGCTGGTGGGGGGGTAGAGGACACCGCCAGGGGCATGCGAGCTAAGAGAGGGAGAGTCATCGCAGCCATTCACAGCTGCGGGGGTAGGGGTGCTTACTAGGTCACTGTACATACTCGCCGCTTTCCTACAGAACTTTCCAAAGTTTGTTGTAACTCATCTTGGCACAAGCCGAAGTTAGGGCTTCTGCCTGAGGATGATCCTGCGTCCCTCTAGGCTGCAAGCCCGATAGTCAATTTGATCCGTAAAGGATATTAATGAGCTTGCCCACTTCTGGCAGGAAATCTAGCTGCTCAGCGAAGGGGGTAAATGATCTCCCAGGGATCTATGGGATCAGGAATAATCTGAGGATTCTGTGTTTCCTCCTCATACCCCTTGCGATGATCTAACCTTTGGGTTCTGTGTTGTGGCACTCCAGTCAGGCCTCGTGTGTGTGTGTGTGTGTGTGTGCGTGTGTGTGTGTGTGAGTGTGTGTGTGAGTGTGTGTGTCTATGTGTGTCTGATTCATTTCTATGGGAACAAACCTAATCCAATCATGACACCCTTAAGCCCTACCCAGCCCTAACCTTAACCATAAGTGACCAAACAAAATACAAGACTTTTGGCATTTTTACTTGACTGCATTCACAGATTTTTATAAAATTGAGGTTATCCAAATGGGAACCTGGAAAATGTCCTCAAAAGCAAGGAAATTTCAGGTTTTACCACCCTTTGGGAACATTTTGGAAACCCACACACACACACACACACATACCCCAGGCCATTTAAAATGAGCCAACGTCAACAGCAGCTTGCAAATGAGCCCCCTCCCTCCCCCCTTTCACGCCGCCCCAGCCTCCGCTTTCCATTTCAGCGTGACTGTCCTTTTGTCACAGCAACAGATGGGCAGGGTGTGGGGGGGTCAAAGTTCATCACCCCTTTCATGGGCAGGCCCACTGACGACTGCGAAGTTCACGCCATGCGGAGGCTCAGCATCTCAGTCTTGTGTTTTGCGACCGGCCTTTCTGGCCTACAGCTTCTCATTTGTTGTTTCTATGTCCCAGGGGGGTCCATCCTGGCCCCTCACTTGGGTCCATCACTTTCCTAACTAGACAAATGCATCCATCTTTTTATCCAGTTTACCAAATGTATCCAGTATTTATTGATCAGTGTTTATTCTTCAGCTGCTCTTTGTCTGACACTTTGAAGAAACACAATGTCTTTTCACACGCGTGCGATAACAATAAAGTGATTTGACTTGACTTTATCGCTCACTGCGTTGTGACTGCTGCTCTCTACAGGAGCCACAGACTTCAGCATTCCTCAGTGTCCCAAGGACAAGACCCGTGGTCTGACAGTCAAGTTCCCTGCCAAAGCCTGCCGGGATAATGAATCCGGTCGGTTCTGCTGAAACAGGGGACGAGAGCGACGCAAAACGTCATCGCTTATGCCGGGGGCGTCGTTAGCTGAAACGTGCCCTGCTTTTTCTCTCGGCAGCGAGCAATAGCACCCCCGCAAGGTCATGCACTAAAATAGCGGCTCTTCAATTCATCACCCTAATCGTAGGTCTTCAGCAGGGTCATTATGGATTAAAGAGACAGAAGCCTCAGGCGCGACTGGCAGCTGAGCGATCCTATCCCAACAGTCCCAGGTGGAGGGGGCGGGGCCTCATATCCCAGACACCAAACATATGTCACTATGCGCCCACAGGTCCTCTGTCAACAAATGGGACTGTGTAATCCCAGCAAAGGCCTGGTTTACGAGCTGCAGGATTGGCAGCTCCATTAATCTTTTATGGCCGTCCCGTTCTTACCCTGTCACCTCCTGTGGTGCAGCCCCCCCAGAGCATCATGCCACAGCCACACGATTTCACCAGAAAGTCAGGCAGAAGGCCAGAAAGTTGTAAATAAAGACACAGAGCAAGCTGGCCTGCCTTATGCCTCTACGATTCACATGCAGAAGTGCAGATCGTGGAAAACTCAGACTGGTACTAATTCAGCGTTTTCTCCTAAACGTGAACAAGTTTCGGGTTTAGCTTGTATGTCTGCTGGATTTTATGCCTCAGACTTCCTGCAATTCATGGTGAGGGGCGTTAGTTCTTGGAATATTCATAGAGGCGATGTGCTTAAAACAACCTGAGACCGTTTTCCTGTCTCGTGTACGCTATTCTGGAGATATTCTGGTCTCAATGCAGCGCTGGGGTCACGTGATTCTGTGCAATCGTGTCCCAGCAGCCCCTGAGCCCAGCACTGATGGCGCTGACCCCCTCTGACATAAACCGCAGAGCTGCAGGCCGCTGTCTCAAGTGTCGGAAGTGAAAGGCCGTTCGATCGCGGCTGACCACAGTTTGCTTACGTCTGATTTTTTGCTTTTTGGGGTCAATCTAAAAAAAGGCCCAGGCCTCCATCTCTCAGAAACCACACTCATGTAGGTTTCTCAAAAGGCCGTGTGTATTGGCGACTAACTGGGGCGTTAAAAATGTGGTCACGTGCCCCCCAGCAAGGTCCGGTCTGGCTCCCAGGAGACGTCAGGTCCATATGGAGACCTGGATCCAGGAACAGCTGTCGTCGTCTCGTCAAGTCCCCGGCCCGGCCAAGACGGGGAGGCAGCAGGCTATCGCATGCATGGACTGAGCTCACACCCCCAAAACTGCCCCCAACAGTACAGCCGCATCTCCTGTTCTCACCATCCAATGTAAGTCTCACAAACGGTGCTCACAAACTCAAGCAATAGAATGAAAATTCCATCAGAACCGGGAACTGTCTAAAAATCATGACACGGAGAGGTAAAATCCCATAACTCTTAGCATCTAACTGTCAAATTGGGTTCATTTTAAATATCCTGTTTCCAGAATTGGCAACACCCAGGACTGAAGCAAACAGCTTAACGTTGGCAGAGCTCTGTTACAAATCATTGTATAATAACGGAGCAACAGGATTACTGTTTGTAATAAATGTCCAGTTGGTGTCTCTCTGACCCCATTCTAAACAGCTTCACCTCCTTCTCTCCTAGTCTTTGGACTTGCATGAATTCTTCCCTGGCACAGATTAGATCCATTAGAATAACAACATCCCATACTGTCTGTGTCACTATTCTACATTTAAAAAGCTTCAAATTTAACTTTTAAAATGTCACATGCTGGAAGGCGTCGCCGGACTCGCTCCGCGTGCTTCACGCGCGCGGCAGAGCTGTGGTTATCTCTGAAGACATTCTCCTGGCAGCTTAAACCGTCTCCCCCATTAAAACTGAGCTCCACTCCCAGCAAGGGCCTGCAAGACTCACTTTGTACTGCCGAAAACGGGAGCCCACAGGTCCAGCAGATGTTTTTCAATGATAGTAAATCCCATCCCTGTTTTTTTTACCCTCCCCCATCCCTGGAGACGGTGACACCTTCCTTCTCATTCTTTCTTTTCTTCTCCCGCTCTTTAGAAGGTCGTGTGACTAACCGGATTTGCATCCTCTATACATAATCGTCTCTTCACCCTCACGAAAGCTTCCACAAATTATTATTTATAAAAAAAAAAGTCACAGTAAACCTTGAGGCTGAATTTCTGCAGATGACACACAAAAGGGGAAATGGCAGACACACGGGCGGGAAAAGAATGCCAAAGATTGCCAGTTGCCCCTGCACTTTCTTCTGTCTCCACTAGGGTGTCGGAGTGATGCAGAGGATAGACAGGGTCTCTGTCCAGGCAGAAGGATCAGCAGAGAAGCAAAGGCCATTTACATCAGCAGCCTCCTTACCAAACCCTAAGGGTTTTGCGTATTGATCATTTGAAGAGCTACAGGCATCATTCTGGGAAAATGAGAAATTTATTTGGTGATATACGAGAGTTTAAAGTTCAGGTTATGCTTGGACCCCAAACTAGACCAGACAAGGATCCTAACATATGACCTCCTGTTTTCATTAACAAGGTGAAACAAAAAGATGCTTTGCTTCTGTGTTTATGGGTGGATTAAGCATCCTACTCTCCTGCCATCCCATAACTGTGCATCTGTATCTCATTTATTTGCTCTGTGGGTCCTTCTGAGATGGGGTGGGGATGGGGGGTGATAATGCTTTGCATTCACTGTCCTTTGTGCAGTACGACAGGACCTATTAGACACCCAGCAGACCTGGGAGACCTCGATCCCCATGGCACACGCTGGAGCCCATGTGTGCCATCAAAGCCGTGGGAGGCCCCTCACCACACACCGTGTACTAAATGGTTCATTATAAGATGTGCGATTGACTCTGCAAACATGCAGCCCTACCGCCACCCTCCACCTCCGGCTGGCAAATAACCCACCTGCCCACACACACATACACAAACACACACATACAGAGAGGCACACACACACAGACACACAGACACACACACAGAGACACACACACACACACAGAGACACACACACACACACAGAGACACACACACACACAGACACACACACACACAGACAGAGACACACACACACAGACACACACACAGAGACACACACACACACAGAAACACACACACAC
>JAODLD010000052.1:13356371-13369594 GCA_026781065.1 Mormyrops boulengeri | reverse complement strand
CCCCCCCCCCCCCCCCCCGCCCCGCCCCACCCCACCCCCCCCCCGTCCCGAGGCCCAACCCACCGAGGCGGAGACGGCAGTGTGGAACCAGGTCAGTGCCGTGCTGGAGGAGGCCCACGGCATCCTGGCGGAGCTGCAGTCCTATAACGGAGCGGGCCAGGAGATACGAGAGGTGAGCCCACACCCCTTCATCACAGCTACGCCCAACATGCCTCCCCAGGGACAAGACGCTACCCCACACGCGTCAACTGAAGTCACATTTTAGGTGTGATTTATCCGCTATAGGGTGGTGTACCGCTCACGTTTCATTTTCAAAATCAAGAGATATTCGTTTTGATATCTTCCCATGTAACTGACCTTACAGATCAAAGACAGTTCATCTACAAAATAAAAAAATCAAACACCTGGGATGTTTGCACAAAAATCAGAAGCACCAGGGAAACTAAAAATGTGGCACTGAACTATATCCACGCGGCTGAAGAACGTACTAGCGCCGAATCCATCACAGTGTCTTTTTCCTGCTCAAGCCATGTGTCATTTTCTAGGCCATTCAGAACCCAAGTGACCTACAGCTGCAGGAGAAGGCCTGGAATGCAGTGTGCCCCCTGGTGGCCAAGCTGAAGCGCTTCTACGAATTCTCCCTCAGACTGGGTATGTTAAGCCCCAGGGGGCAGTACACCTTCTGATTAAAAGCAGTCTAAGCTGTGGAATAGTCAAGCCCGTGTTTCTCGGAGGCAGGAGGGCTGCTGGCAGAATCAGGTGCCTCTCCTGTGCCCATTTTTGGGACCGTCGTGCCACTAGATCCTGTGACTCAACAGTAAACGACGGCAGGCCTCCCGCTGTCACACACAGTACCTGAGAGAGTGGCTCTCTGTGCCAGGGGCGGGGCTACAGAGGCATTGGCCACAGATCAAAGCTGATTGGCCCCCGAAGGGCTCCCACCCCTGTCATTCACTCATTCAAAACACATCATTGGTTAACAATAAATTTGGCCCCTCCATATAAATTATGGGCCCTCTTGTGCCCCCCCCAACCTTAAAAAATCATAGAATAGCCCCTGCTGCCTTGCCACAGGGATTGTGGCCTACGAGTCGCCCTAAAGGCCATTTAATATATAAATACATTATTTATACACCCAATCCTGCATGTTTTATTAGGGGGTGGGATGCCTCCCTGGGGGGGCTGACCTATATTAACATCACCACGTCTCACCTCAGCATGGGAATGCCAGTGTGGATACCTCACAGGGGAGCAGCAGGTGGTAACGGGCACCAGGACCAGATACTTAAGCAACACTACATCACTAACCCCCACTAGGCAACTGGAGAGCATAATGGTTTATGCACATGAAGACTGGGAGTGGACAGCGATGAAAGGACTTGTAGAAAGACTTACAGATAAATTGGCAAATAATTCTCAGCTCTATCCACTATCCTGGGCCTGTAGACTTGAGTTAAATATGTCATTTATACTTTGGTAATTTTCACATTTGTGGTGGGCAGGACCCACACACATCCTGTCCTCTGTGGCAGCTGAAAGGGACGGTGATCGTGGGTTTGTCAAAGGTGCGATGACAGCCACCCTACTTGGGTAGATCTGCTGGCACAAACCGCCAAGCTTTCCTCGACTTTTTATATATAGATATAGGTGCCGCCAGAAACAAAAACTGCCCCCCCCACCTCCCATCGAGTTGATACTCCATGCACTGCTGTGCGTTCTCATATGCAAAAGATCGACTCCGGCGTTGGGTGAGAGGGCAGCATGTGTAGGTCCCAGCGGGCCATCAGGGATACATCTGATCTTAACATCAGGACCATGCAGACACAACAGCCTGGAGGTGATTTGGGACACACCTGGTTTTATCCTGTACTTCTGTACTGCTTTGTGAAAATCAGCAACTTGAATCCACACAGAAGCACCAGCCTGGAGACTTCGGTCTGGTGCGGCCGATTTGATATAAAGCATACTGTCATTCAGGCTTTTTATCTGGCCTTTGTGTAGGAGAAGCAGAGAACCGGAAGCCCCAAGACTAATACTTAGGGATGATTTATCCTTTCTAATAGATTTTCACAAGCTGTTTGTCACAAATATAAAAGGGGAAATCGAAGCACGGGGAAGCCAGAATTAATTACAAGGCAGCAGAGAAGTGTAATTTTCAGAGTTGCTTTTTGCCACGATATCATGGTGTATCATCAGGGGTTGTACTGGGAGGGAGGGTTATGCAAAAATACAAGCCTGGAAGGA
Source organism: Mormyrops boulengeri (assembly GCA_026781065.1). NCBI lineage: Eukaryota > Metazoa > Chordata > Actinopteri > Osteoglossiformes > Mormyridae > Mormyrops > Mormyrops boulengeri. The sequence goes on along the minus strand of JAODLD010000052.1, from coordinate 13,367,350 downwards.
ATGAATGAGGGACATTCTTGGTTATTTTTTTCCATGTGTGTGTTCATTGCAGAGAATGCGCTACGCAGCCTGCTGGAGGCGCTGACGAGCCCGCCCTACGCCCCCATGCAGCACCTGGAGCGGGAGCAGGCCCTGGCCAAGCAGTTTGCGGAGATCCTTCACTTCACGCTCAGCTTCGACGAGCTGAAGGTGAGACTGGGGGGGGTCATTTAGGGGCGGGCCCTCCAGCTCCTGTCCCTCTACCAGCAGACCCGCTGTCGCTCAGCTATCCAGTCTGAAGCTAATCCCAGCGGTGCCTGCCAGTACGCATTCAACCTGGCAAATTAGTGTTTGGTTGGGAGTGCTCATTTAAACGTTAGAGGTTTGTGGATGTTCCCCCCCCCCGCAGTCTGGGTATTTGCTGGGTTCACTGTTGCTGTCTGTTGGTATTTTTAACACGCTAACTTCAAGGCACAGAATATAGCACTCAGTATCAAATCCAAGCCCATCTGGTCCCACCTTGTAAATCTAGCAGCACAGTGTCACCCAATCCTGCTGACCTGCCTCAAAGTGCCCAGAACCCAAAGTGAGCCCCCGAATCCACAAGCTGGGCTGTGCCAGGGTGCCAGCTCCATTTCTGGGGCGGGGGGCGCCATTTTGACAGGACACCCACATGCTACTACCCAACGGTGCTAGTTCAGTAAATAATGCAGTCTGACATGCAATTTTTCATTTTTTTTTTACTAGCCTGTGGGCTAGCGTTCAGGTTTTTACACTCGCCCTTTATCTAAATGACTCACCTCAGATGAGTGGGCGAGTTTAATTTTCAGCACTGCCTGTGACTTCAGGGCACAAAATTGGCCTGGCCAGTTACTTACTGATGCAGAAGCTTTGCATACCAGTGCCCCAGCCACGAAATACCCCCGGGGTCTGACCCATCCATCCATCCACCCACCCATCCATCCATCCATCCAAACATCCATTAACGCTTGGCTCACTAAACCAAAGCCTCTTTTTTCCTCCTTGCAGATGACCAACCCAGCAATCCAAAATGATTTCAGCTATTACAGGAGGACCATCAGCAGGAACCGGTTAAACAACCAGCAGGTATGACTGTAACTGCGGCACGTACCAAATCAAATATACATTGGGATGTTTCCCAAAGCATAGCTGCTAACGATGCCTTTGCCTCTCCCCTAACCTTGAGATATCTGTCCTCCCTGACTCAGCTGGATGCTGAAAATGAGGTGAACAATGAAATGGCCAATCGGATGTCACTGTTCTATGCAGAGGCCACGCCCATGCTGAAGACACTCAGCAATGCCACCACCAAATTCGTGTCAGAGGTGAGCTCTCGCCAGAGCCGGCCTACATTCGCCTTTCCCCTGCCACACGTGCAAAAAAAAAAAAAAAGCCGTGGGGGCTGTGAATACCATGGCAACCGAGAAGAGCCTAGCTTCTACCCTAGCAACCGCGAGGATTCAGCTGACAAGCAATATTCTCAACATTATTATTATTATTGCTCAAGTGCTTAGTCTTCACCAACAGTTTTATCTAACCAAAATCAGATTCAATTTGCTTCAAGTTTGTTACTTGAAGCCACGTAGAACGTCATGCATTCAGACAGAGGGTGTGACCCTTTGTTTTACGAATGTTTGATTCAGCAATATAGAAACAGTCACCAGAACAAGAGTTAGTTGCCCAGTGGACATCGGTGGGGTTGGTAGCACATTGTGAAGGCAGCCCAGCCCAGACTCAGTCGCTGTGACCCAGGACATACTGTTCTCATTGAACTGTAACTCCGCAAGCTTCAGTCAAACTTCTCCTCAATGTTACTTTAAAGATTTAAGGATCCATATTGCAATCAAAGGGATGAAACAGATGCAGCTGCAAAGAATGTATCATTCTCTCAGAAACAGCACTTTGGCGCTTCAACAGAAATGCGATCAAAGTTTCCCTTTTTATCCATTTTGCACTTTCTGAAGCAGGACAGTAGGATGGCACACTACATGTGCATTGTGTGAGATTTACCCAAAATAGCTTCAAATGCTGTTATAACAGGCAATTCATTTACATGGGTGTTTTTTTGAAATGCGTTCTGTCTCCCTCTGGTGGACGTGAATGGTACTAACTCATTTCAGAACAAAACGCTGCCAATCGAAGACACAACGGACTGCTTGAGCACCATGGCCTGCGTGTGCCGAGTCATGCTGGAGACACCGTGAGTTTCCCGAACGAAATGCAAAAACTTCCTAACCCCCACCATCAGATAATCAAAGAGCTCCCTGAGTCTCAGCTCTGAAAAAGCCTGCATCCAGATCAAAGACATCAGCTTCCAGTCACTGGTAAACTATTCTCACTTCTTATATTGTAAATGCACTTATCACGACTGAGTCAATGTGAACGTCTATTCACATCTGAATCAGGTAATTACCCATGACCTGCACACGCAGAGACGGCCTTTGTCTACACAATATACAGTCAAATGTGTGCGAGCACATTTCAGGAAAGAGGATTAGAGCTGTCTGGTGCAGCAGCTTCTGGCCTGGCCAAGCCATGTGTCATTAGATGGTGCTCTTCGTTTACTATGGGGGATGCTTTGTGCCCTTTTTTGAACATAGAGCACCATCTAGTGGGGTCAAAAAATACAGCAAACGGTTCATGAAGTGTCATTTTGTCCATCACTACTGACCACTCTTGTCTGTCTGTCTGTCTGTCTGTAGGGAGTATCGCTGCCGTTTCACCAACACGGACACCATGCTCTTCTGCATGCGGGTCATGGTGGGCGTCATCATCCTCTACGACCACGTCCACCCAGTGGGCGCCTTTGCCAAGACCTCCAAGATCGATGTAAGAACCTGTTCGCATGTTCCATCAAAATAAAAGAAAATTCTGCAAGCAGCACCCCCTCCCCAAGCCCATTAAAACAACCAGAATTGAGGTTAGGTAGAAAACATGTTTCCATGGAGTAGATGGATCAGTACCACTGCGCATCCCAAAGGGCCACTTTACGCTAATTGAAAAACTGAATAATTAGCCTCTGCTCTACATATAAAATGTTGCTGAACAATTAATCGGCCTGTTTTGCAGACTCACATGCTCACACAGCAAATTAAACATATCACAGAAGATAATAACAGCTTGACATCATTAAGAACTAGCTGTTAGTCAGACAAAGAAACAAAATGAGGTTTGGCCTTGCTGAGGGGTGATGGGTGGTCTGTGTTTGCATGGGCGCAGGCGAAGAGGGGGGTGTGATTCTCAGGGCGGCCATAGGGGGGTCAGGTTAACAGAGGGGTGACCTTTCCTGTAAAGTACTCCACAAGGATACCTTCGTTGACCCCCACAGATGAAAGGCTGCATCAAGGTGTTGAAAGAGCAAGATTCCAACAGCGTGGAAGGGCTTCTAAATGCTTTGAAGTGAGTGGGGGTGACGGGGGGGGGAGCACGCCCATTATTGGACTTTCTGTTAATCTCATACAAAAAAGAAAAATAATTTTCTTAAAAAGTGTGAAGCTAACACTTGTATCCTGTCCTCCAGGTACACGACGAGGCACCTAAATGACGATAGCACCTCCAAACAAATCAGGGCCATGCTGCAATGAGTGCGGGGGGGGGGAAGGGAGAGGGGGGGTGAACACGGGATCGATGGTGAGAGAGAGAAAGAGGGGAGACTGCGGAGGGAAAGAGGAGGGCTGGGAAGAGGTTACGGGCGACCCAAACTCCGAGGCCCGCTAGTTTACATGGACGACATGCAGAACCATTCGTGTCAATAACTTGGAAGGAGAGAAAATGATAAAAAATATATATATATATAGTCGACTGCTCATCTTCATGTCTCTCATTTTATACAAAAAAGAAACAAAAAAATAGAGATATATATTAAAGTGAAAACATAAAAAACACAATGTATGACATAAATAGGACAAAAGAAGAGAAATTATATTAGAAATTTTAAGGTTAAGAAATGGAAAACGAAAGTCCATATTCCAATTTAAGAAAAGTATTTTTGCACTCCTAAAGAAAACAACGCCATCACTATCGTTTCACTGTAAAGGCAAAAAAAAGGCGAGAAATTAAGTGTACAGTCAAATCCTACTTACCTGCATTCTGATTTCATTTGATTTGGTATCATGGCTTCATCTTACCCATAATCCTCGGCCGCCATTGGTAGTGCTACATGCTGATTGGCTGGCGCACTTTCCTTACCTGGTACAGAAGACAGCCGTCCTACAGGGCCACAGTCTCTCCAGCTGATTTTTCACATCGATGCAGACAGGACAGGACAGTCAAATATATAAATATCAGATTTTGCGTTTTGTAAAAGGAAGCCTGTGTTATGACATTGTTAGACAATGTTAGACACAAGAAACTATTTTCTGGGTATTACAAAAAAAAAAACCTAATCCAGTGAACTGCTATAAACTGCTGTTTGTATGATAAAAGCACACTTTAAACTTGATTAATGATCTTGTATGGAGTTTGAATACAATTCCGGTTAAGTGCTCTGGATTTTTCTTTCCGTTTTCTTGTGCAAAAACATGTTTACAGCAGTAACAATCTCCTTAAGGCCTTTACCAAACGAGAAAGAAGGTTGCGATCAGACTGAGAGCATGAACACAGTGAACCGAAGGATATCAGAATGTCACCCTGCACCTTACGTGTTTGGGCCTGCACTCTTTCCTTAAACTTCTTCAAGAGGAACTTCCAACGGTGCTACTACACTTAAGGCTAAATGAATGGCAGAGATCGTCTGCATGTGGGCGGGTCATAGGTCAAGAGGTCGCGGGGAGGACATTCCACTGCATTCCACTAACCTGGAGTCCCACCACTGCTGGTCACGTTCCTTCATGTCAGATGCTTCTATTCTGTACTCCCCAGCTGGTGGGTGTGTCACACATTTCTCCAGCAGGATGGTTGCTGAGGCCGTTCATGTAGCTGCAGTCATATTTTCGGGGGGTTCAAATCTGCAACTCCCCTCCCCTCCCTGAATGCACATCCTGCTCACTACTATACCACCTGCTGGCCCATATCCCCAACTGCGATGGTTACCCATCGTCGCACCAACATTAACGACATCATTAGCTCAATCGGCCACAGGCTGTGCCAAAGTAATTGTCGTTCAGCCAGGAATGCTGGAATCATTCATATGACATTTCAGGGCATTCAGATCGCCGGTAGCCATCTTGGAAAATCAAATGTATTTTGATGGCAACAGGAGGACATGGAGCAGCTTAGCAACGCCCTCCCCATTCTGGGGCTGCAGGCACAGATGGAGACCAGGGCAAGGCTTAACACCCACCAGTAGGGGGCAGTATTGTAAACAGGGGATGGAGGAGCAGAGGCATCCCGTGGCAGACATGTACGTAAACTGGATTGGTAATGGAAATAGTGTGCTTATGATCTACTAAAGAGTCTACCTTTTAGTATGAGGCAAGCAACGAAGATAAATCCACAAGGAAATAAAATTATGATGATATTAATAATAAATTCAAAGGAGACAAGCATTTCTGTACTGTGGATGTCCATAGCCCTTAGAAAGTCTAACTTAATTTGATCTTATAACATATATTTTAAATACAGGTATGTGTACATGCATATGCTGTATAAATATATAGATGGCATGTTGTAAGTTCTGACGTGTAAATACCGTGTTTTTAATCACTTTTCTTGTTCAGTGAATCTGGATTGGGTATGTGTCGTCTCTCCCATGCGTTTGGCTTGGACCTTCGGACTTAGTCACACACTTTGGATTTATAACTTCATATTGATGAACGGAACAGAGAAGAGAGTGTCCATTTGCTTGTTATTTTGTACATTTTGTGCAACAATAAACTTGTCATTTATTACATTCAACCTCAGGTTGTGTCATTTTGATTCATGGCGTTTCACCAGCTGCTGTCACTGATTCTCTTCATAATTGTCATGGACAGAATTTCTAGGCATAGCCGCCTATGATCATCAGCTCTGGGCAGTGACCGGAAGAATGAGATCGTGGATAGAAGCGGCCGAAAGGAGTTTCCTCCACAGGGTGGCAGGACTCAGCCTTAGAGACAGGGGGAGGAGCTCAGATATTCGGGACGGACCTAGAGTAGAGCCGGGGCTCCTCTGCATTGGAAGGAGCCAGTTGAGGTGGTACCGACATCTGTCTAGGACGCCTCCTGGACGGGTCCCTGGGAAGGTGTTTTGTGCATGTCCAACCAGGAGGAGGAGGCCCCCGGGGCAGACCCAGGACACTCTGGAGAGGTTATATCCCTGGACAGGCCTGGGAACGCCTTGGTATCCCCCCCCTCCCCCGGAGGAGCTGGAGGAGGTGGCTGGTGAGAGGGAGGTCTGGGCATCCCTGCTTAGACTGCTGCCGCCGCGACCCCACCCTGGATAAGCAGCAGAAAATGGATGGATGGATAGATGGATGGATGGATGGATGGATGGATGGATGGATGTTTCAATACATGTGTAAATTTTACTGCAGGTACCCATACCAAGCTATCAAATATCACATGACAGATTACATGAGCGCCGTTTCTTTCCAGGTACAGCAGTCCACATGCTATTACTGTCTAACAGGTATACACTATAAGGGACATGCACTTCTGAGTCACTGAACGTGGAATTTCTGGATAATCCCTGTTCTTTTCCCGTCACGACATCCATTTTACTGGCTAAGATGAAGTTAATGGATGTTTGAATGAAATATTCTCAAATGCTCAAAGTGAGACGAAAGTGTGTCTCTAGGAGAGGAGGTACCTACTGGATCAAAAAAGAAACAAAACAAATCAAACAAACTCCAGTGATCCAGTTCTGGCAATTCAGGCCACAGTTTTGGATTGCTGGACAGAACCGAGTTCAGCAGTACCGCTGTCCATGGTACTGAGAGGGAGTACGGCCGGAGCTGTCCAAAATCAAAAGTTTTTAAAAGCCATTTTTCATTAACGTTTGCATCACTACAAGCTTCACTTGACTGCACACAGAAAGCTCCTTTACCAAAAACCCATAACCTGGAGTTACACTACACAGAGTAACACTAACGATTTGCCCTTTCACCTCCTCTGTTAATCTCTTAACACCTTCTTCAGACTGATTACAGGAAAAACAGGATGGGTGGGGGGTGGGATTGGTGGACTGAAACATTTCTCAAAGGTCAGTCCTTAGACACCTTCATTTGCAAACTGCAGAGCTCTGCAACTTCACCACAGTGTCAGGCAGATAAATACAAAAAAAGACCACTAGCACTTTTAAGGTAGCCTCCACAGTTTACTTGAGGTTTCCTCTAAGCAGCGTGGCCCTTCATGTAAGCGTGCAGGGCAAAGAACAGAGCGTGCATGCCTGCGCTCAGACTCATATTCGGAATACATGTTTTTGTTAACACATAGACACAAATTCATCCACATCCCATAAACTTTTATCTAGTTCAGGGTTGTGATGAGCCTGGAAGATATGCCCGGGGGGGCATCGGAGATGGCAGGGGACACCCAGCATGGGATGCCTGCCCCCCCCCCCCACACACACACACACACAAAGGGAAATATATAGACATCAACCAGATGACTCTCGACCACATGGGAAGGGAGGAAACTGGGGGACCCAGAAAATACCCAAGCAGAACAGGAAAGAACATGCAAACTCCACAGATACACAGCACATAATGTGCTTTCTGTATAACAACATAAGAGTATTATTGATCATTTTACTAGATTAGTTAACGTCAATTGTCGAGTCCAGGGGTCGGCAACATGCGGCTCTTAAACCACGTGACTGCGGCTCGTCTCAGAACGATAGGCGCGTTCCCATTCTCATGTATTAACATATTATGATAATGCTTTCGTAAATATAAATGATTTATTCATGGGTTAATGTTATTATTTTTCATTTAGATATTTCTTTGGCTATACGTGAACGAGACAGTCCGTCGCACGCTTCTGTGATGCCTTAACTGTATAATTGACATCTTCCTGAAAGTCACTCTCTACGAATATACGTCTCCGGTCAAATGGTTCGCTTTCAGTTTTCTTCAGTACCTGAGACTGCATGTACGCTTCAACGATTACTGGGATTCCTAATTCCTTCATATACTTTTTGTAGTAAATTGTCACCACGCCTTCCCAGGTCTTCGCAAAAAATAAAATATTGTCTCTGATTTCCATATTGTAGCCGAGTTCGGAGTGATGACTACATTTGCACTTGTTCGGTCAGTACAGTTACAGTAGGGAAGCGGAGAGTGAAGGGCAGACGACAGCAGAGCTGAACGAAAGCAGGGATGAGGGTGAAGACTGTCGCTACAGAACTGAAATATGCTAGAATATTAGTCACCTTTGCGCTGTTACGCGTCCGAGTGATTTAAAACTGAGATGCCCCCCGAAATTGGTTTTCTTTATTTTTTGTAAGTAGGCTACTTTAACTTTTTTGTGTTAAATGCATATATACCCATATCACATTTAAAAAATCGTATCTCAAACCCCCGTCTCTACCCATTGCGGCTCTTTGTAAAAAGCGGGTCAGACATTTATGAAAAATTGCTCCTTGCTTTAAAGAGGTTGCCGAGGTCCAGTCAAATAAAAAAATTCTACCGAAGTACAGCATCTTCAACTTATAGATGTTTTATCGTTTCCTCGATTACGCCACAAGAGGGCGACATAACCCTACAAATGATACCCTCTGGTCCGTTTTATTTCAGGAGTTTTTAAGTCCCCTTTTCTTCAGTTTAATTTATAGTTTCGCCCAGGTTGTGTGCCATTGAAAAGCAGCGCATGTCCTTAACCACACTCAAGGCTCAGTGGCTCTACTTCTGATGACTTCCATTTCTTCTCAAGTGGTATAAAATAAAACTGTAAACCGTGAAAATTGTAACAGGTATTGATCTAAAAAAATAACGTAAGATCGAACGAATGAATGCATGAAAAGCGATGTGACATCTTTCATCGGATTATATAATGTGAATATCAATATACCTTATAAAGGAGGTAATGATAATAAAAAACGCGACGCCTTAATAATCATTTACGCACTAGCGTGTTAACGGATCGGTACATTTGTAACAGAAGCAGTTTCCTGCTGCACATCTGGGAACATTCTGCCACTAAATAGGGTCTGGGAAGTGGGGGTGGTGGGCTGCTCTGAATTAGGACAAGGATACCCAGGAGATGCAGGCGCGGTTGGGCTCTTATCTCAGTACCAGCCAGGGACGGCTGCAGCGACAGGATGCCGTGACAGCGTGACACTGACACTTTCCGAAAATCTTTAAGCATTACAAAGGCAGCTCTGTGTTTTAATGAAGACCATCAGGGCGAACTCTTACCCGAAAATCCTACTTATTTACCACTCCGAGACCCCCCCCCCCTCCCCACCGTGTCACCCATCCGTACGCACGATCTGGAGAAAAGGACGAAAGTACCAGCAAACCTACCGACATCCCACGTGAGCGCCAAGGCGCCCTGGAAATGCAGGGGGGGGGGGGGGCACCTCCCCAGCAGCGTATGGTGCAAAAAAGCCGCGATTGATAAACTTACTTCTAGAGAAAACACCGGGAGCCGCATTAATCGGGGAGGGGCAGTAACCCAGCCCAACGGTCGGGGATCATTTGCCTGACAATCTGGCATTTAGGCTCCTTCCTTTGTGCAGCCGCGCCGCCCAGGGGCACCTGGAGGGATGACTCACGCCCCTGCGTGCTTCCCCTACTTCTGCTCTGTTGTTTGCTGTCGCTCGCCACCCACCCGCTCCCTCTCATCCATCCACAGCTCTCCAAACCTCTATTTGAATTTAACAAGTGCCGCTCATTTGGAAGGTAAACGACGCGACTCCGCAGCGTCCACCTGCTGGGACAGGGTGTCATCCAATGCGCAAATATAGACACGCAGGGGCAGGCGTGCGCGCACACGCACACACACACACACACACACACACACACACAGCTACGCGGCATTGTGTGCACGTTTGGCACGGGATCTTGCCAGATCCCCTCCTGGCAAAACAGCCTGTGTTTCCAACGGCCGTGTCGACCTCACGCTTCTCAGCCCGCTCACTTCCCCTGTAAGCGGCACAATATCCTCAGCGCCCGTCCCACACACGGATATCTAGCCGGAGCAACTTCGCCCAGCCCCACTACCTCATGCTTGAACCGGCCAAACCAGAAAAGAGTCCAACTGGGGGGTGGAAAAAACGTATAAACTGGAATCGGAATCAGAATCGTTTATTATTATTATTTTTTATTTTTTGCCAAGTACTTTTACATAAAGGAAATTACTTAGGGTGTCAAAACAATCAAGCAGGGATCGTCAACCTGTCCGTACATGGACGAACGCGTCCAGGGCAAAATGTTTTAACTGAGCGGGAAAAATGCGTAGGCTACGTTTTTAAATACTATGTCCGTGGTTTAAAAATGCATTTTGATCAAAATGTCCTTCAGAATTTGTCACGGTGTTAACACCATTGCAATCAATGACAATCAAGACAATAAAATAGATTAAATGTCTAAACATAAAATGTCTGAGCCAGATGATGTGCTTGGTACTGGTTAGATGCGCACACTCTTCTCACTGAAGCCTCACACACTGTTAACCATAATAATCTTATCCAGTCACTGAGGCGGCCTGCTCTTCTGATAAAGTCAGCGGTAAGTCAACAGGCAGCTCCGTGAATACAGAACAGATTCATGGAGAACAGGGGCAGTGCAGAAGAATGTCGGTAATGGACGGGAGGGCAGAGTCAGAGCGGGGATGGAACAGCGCTCCGGGAGCGGGAGGGCGGCAGTAACGCTTTAAAGGGGGGATGAAACACAATGCCACCAGCCAGGACACGGGGCAGGCTACTGGTAAAACAGCAACCCGGTCAACATGAATTTGGAGGGAGTTGGGCTTGGATCACCAGGCAGCGTGAGTGTGAGTGTGTGTGTGTGTGTGTGTGTGTGTGTGGGGGGGGGGGGGGGGGCAGGTGCATGCGAAACACCCAAATGCATGGCTTTAAATTTAAAAGAAAAAAAACGGGACACCAGCGGGGCAAGAATA
>JAODLD010000052.1:13281840-13292368 GCA_026781065.1 Mormyrops boulengeri | reverse complement strand
GAAAGGCCTGAAATTTTGTTCAGTTACTGGGCGCTGTACATTTTGAAGCATTTGCCCCAGTTTGCCTCGTTTGTGTTGCCGTTGGTTTTTTATTGGAAATAATTTAAATGCCCCCCCCCCCCCCCCACCAAAAAAAAGAAAAGCAATGAAATGAATGTATGTGCCTAAACTAGAATATCAGTTCGACCCTATTGTATGTATGTTGACTTTAAAGCTGCTGGTATATATTATGGTTTTAATTTTTTCCGTTGGGCTATTTTTTGCCTTTGAAGCAGTAGTTTAAGTGGGGGACCTTACCTTACACAGCATTATCCTTTGAGTAATGAGTCTGGGTCTAAGGCCCCCGCACTTGGGAGGGAGTGAGAGGTGGTTGGTGTCCTGTGCCTCGAACCCATTCAGTATAACGAGGAATCTTACCCACCTCCTCTTCCTTCTGATTCTTTCCCACAGCTGGATCCCTTCTACGCCTCAATAATCCTGTTTGTGGGTCGAGCTTGGGATGCTGTGACGGACCCCATGATTGGCTTTCTGGTCAGCCGGAGCCCCTGGACCCGCTTCGGCAGGATGATGCCCTGGTACGTGTCCCATTTTTATGATGCTGCCGCCCCGGTTCTGTACCTTTGGTACTTTGAGTACACGGTACGTCATGTGACACAGCTTTTGGTCATGTGACCTGATCTAGTTTTACGCATACCCTGTTTTTCTGATCCAGGTTTACTTTGTAACTGATTAACAGGAGCCCAATCACTTTTATGTCGCAGTCCTACAGCCTGAAATACCAAGTCAAATTTCAGTCGTTGGAAGCCATCGGTGAGTCGGTGTCACCTTGGTTGAACATGGTTGCTCCCCGTTGATACCGTTTTGGCCACTTCGGCATGTCGAATCGCCTTCTGAGCTAGTCAGCTTATCTGAGTGAGCTCTTTGATTGGGCTGTATATTAAGTCGCCTCTAGCCTTGCCGGCGTGCTCCGGCACAAATGATAATAATCAACAGGAGCCGATGTCAGCTAACGGGAGTCGACCGTTCGCTTGGTGTGTGGCCAGTGTAGGCACTGTGCTCCTGAGCTGTCCTTCGCACTTGGTGTGCTCCTCAGATAGGCAGTCTCAGTGCCCAGAAGAGCGCAGCAGAACTGATCTTCAAATTGTGCTGTCCAGAAAAAAAATGAATTCCTAATAATTACCTGTGAAGGCATGCTGCGGAGTGGTCAATAGCCAGAGGAAGATTTATTCTGGGGTTTGTGAATTCTGCAACCTCAGCATTGGAGGGTTTTCTGGGATGCCATCTTTGATCGAGAGGCATGCCAGCACTCGGTGAATAGCTATTTTTGTTGTCTTTGCACTAAGATCCAGTGGCTGTCCCTGTGATTGTGTCCACAGAGAGTCTAGCGTGTAATAGCTAAGCAGTTAGTCTGCAGGAACATGTTGTTCTCAAACGGTTTTTGGGTGAAATCTGCTGGGATGACTTCAGCATTAAAATGGCACGTGAGACTAAAGCAGCCTCTGTATTTGTGCAAAGTGACGCCGGTCAGCGTTGTCTGTAAACAAGTGTGTATCTGAGGCTGAATACAGAGCCTGTCTCGGGATTTGGGTGCAAGTGGGTGACTGAAAGTCGCTGTCATCCAAAGAACAGGGACCCCCCCCCCCAGCTCTGGGGGAATGGCGAAGCGTGTATATCATCAAGTCCGGTTTCAATGAGAAATGTCGTAATGAGCATATTGCGCCAACCCCGATTCCGTCCTGATTTCAGATACACTGCAGAGAAGCGCTTGTTGCCTGAAGCGGTCCTGATTTGGTTTTAGTGTCTCTTCCCCTGTATGTTTTTTTTTTTTTTTTTCTCTGTACATTTATTCTAAGTTTGATTTAAGGTTTAGTGGTTGACTTGATTGTGCCTTCCAAAAATTATAGTGCTGTCACTCAGAATACAACGTGTGACTAATAACTGTTACACATTTATAAATCAATTGGTGTCATCACGCTTTAATTATAAAAAGGAAGGGAAGTGTTAAGCCTCGGCGTACTGAACACAGGATATTTTCCAAAAAAAAGGAACAAGAATCAGGTGGAACTACATTCTTGTGTACTCATGTGTTAGGAATTTGGTTTAAAAAAAAAAAAAAATGTGGTATGGAGAGACTGAAATAAACTTTAAGATGTAAGGGACCGGGAAGCCAAGACACCAGTTTTTCCTTGTGGGTATGGGAAGAGGAAGTCATGTTAAGCATGTGTGCTGGGGGAAGGGCTTCACCGTGATTGGTCCAGCCCACAACACACCACTCGCTTTCAGCCAATGACGGCTGCCTCGTCCACCCAAAATGTAAGAATGCATGAGGAATCTGGGAGGTTACTACAGTTCAAGCTGCTGCGTCGTGGTCTGACTGCTAGGCTCGGTGTCAATTGGCTGATATATCAGTGGGGTAATGTGAATCAGCCCTGTGTAACAGCCCCTACCCCCCCAGGCCTGACAGACACAAGAACCAACTGCCAGGCTGTCCAAAAAAAACAAAAAAACTTGTTCTGTGTAGTCGTATGAATTTGACACTGTGCTCATCTGTAACATACTGTAGGACTCCTCAGTCGCCTTCTGCATTGGCATGTTGTAAGAATTAAGAGTTCTGTTCTATTCGTGTCATGCATAACTGCATTACAGTCATTTCACTCTCTTTAGTTTTTCCTCAATGCCGCCCTTGTGACAGTGTTTGGTAGATGGCTGCATTACGTGTGCGCGTGTGTCGCGTTTCTCATTTGTGTTTTGTATAGGAAGCCAGTGAGAACTGATGACTACACACTTCGGTGATGGCAATTTATTTTCTGAGCACTGGTAAAATCAGTGTTTCCTAAGGAAGAACTTTATTTATTGTCTGCGATTTAATCTGGGCACAGATGGGAAGTCCCAGATCTCCAACAGATAGCAGCATTCTGTCTAAACTTCCGTCGTGTCAATTAAAATTGACTGCAAGTTAAAATGGTGAAATGGTTTTAAACAAACACAACTGCTCAGAGGTGGCAGAACCGAATGCTGGCAAAATTTGGACAGAAACAAACCACAGCAAACGTGCTTGGGTTTTGTTGGAACTTTAAATGCAGCTTATAGAATAAGAGCTGGTTAGTTATGGTTATTGCAATAAACCTTAAGTGCCGGTTCTTTAAACACACGTCACCCTGCTGGTCAAAAACGGGTCCGGACAGCTGTCAACGGCACATCCGCCGGCCTGCTGTGTGTTGCACAGTTTCACAATCTGTGAAGCTTTAATTACAGCAGATGTATCTTTTAGCTCGGTGATAATTGCGCTTGGAGAGTACGGTTTTTGTTACAGAAATCCGTTAAGCCACGTTGTCCACTCCCAGCAGTGGAAGTAGGCAATTGAGTAATGTATGAATGACGCAGTGTCACTGTAAACTGATCGTAAGGTGGGGATGGTTAAATAAAATGAATGGGATACAGTTACTCTAAGCACCCGGTGCCGCTCTTTGATTCTGAGCAGTGTTTTCACGCAGCCTGTTAGAGGATAGATGTGGGAAGATCTTCCCCGTGTGTGGAATAGCTTTGTCACGTTGCGGTGGATGACTTTACACTCCAGGGTTTTTTTTCTTTTCTTTTTTTTTTTTGGCCATGGAGCACTAGATCTGAAACTTCCGTACTTGGTAACCGCTTACCAGTGTAATTTTGTAAGGGATGTGTGTAACCGCAGTTGTACCCTGGGGTGGAGGTAAGCCCAGCGTACGACTCTTATGCACTCTGCTGACATGTACTCAAATTTTGTTATGTAATGCACTGGAATCACGCCTTTGAGTCGTGGAAGAAAACTGTAACAACTGGACAAAACATTACCACAGTAATTTGCCAGTACCTGATCCATCCCACTACTGGGCAACCTGCTCTCTCATCTGTTTGCCAGTAATTTAGTCACTCGTTTTCATCAATGGTCATGCAACAGCGGATGGTGTTTCGGACACATCCAGAGCAGATTAGCACAGTGTAGAGAGACCTCCATGCCGGATAGTGACGTGAACAGTTGTGTCATGCCTGTACTTGCCCCCATCCAGTATGTTTCCATTACGAGGGAGTGTGGCCTCTGAGGAAGTCGGCAGTGGAGGGTTGCTTCAGTGTTTCCATGGTGCTCACATTTCTTACGTGTGAAAACATTTCTGGCCTTTGTTAGGGGAAGTGCTCTTGGGAAAACCAGCAGGGACGAGCGGGAAATGTTCTGGTCAGGACAGAAGAGGGGAAAAGGCTGATGGGTGTGATAATTGGCACCCTTTTGCTTTGCAAATGCTGGGGGTGTAACGATCATCTGGAACATGTTACAAAGAAAGTGATTTTGGGAGTATGATGGTTGTTAGACTGAAGTTATATTGTGGAAGGTTCTGTTTTGCTATAATATGTGGAATAGTGCATGTTTGTGGTTCGATCTTACACCAGAAGGTTATACATTCAAATTCCAGGTAGTGCACCTGTGCTTTTCCCAGATTCTTTTGTTTGTACACTGTTGAATTCATGGGTATTTACAAGCCTTGCGCTTGATAAGCTGGTTTGGCTACATCTAACCGAAAGCAGTTTGGTTTGAGTGTTACAATGCAAGTTCCTCTGGTGTCTCTGGTCCTTCAGATGCGTGATTAGCAGTTGGATAATTTTTGCTTTGTGTCAGATTCTAAAACTTCTATAGCTCAACGAGTAAAGTGGTGTACTACCAACACAAAGGTTGGGGGTTCACATCCTAGGGAGTGTGCACAAGTTGTAGCCTTTCCCTCTACTGTAAATTTCTTTCAGGTAAATGTGAAATGCATTGTGACTCTGATTTTGCTTCAACTTTGACCAACTTTTGTTTTGTTTGTTTTTTTTACACACCTTGTCATTGCATTGACTAACTTCAGGCTCATTCATCCAGTTGTCTCCTTCATCTCCCTCAGGATCGTATTATCCACTCCTCTGGCAGTGCTGTGCTACTTCTTGGTCTGGTACGTCCCCTCTGTCGAGAAAGGCAAGGTCGCCTGGTACCTGGTGTTCTACTGCCTCTTCCAAACTCTACAAACGGTGAGTTTCAAACTCACAATCTGCCCACCTGGCCTGATTTCCCCCGTACAGACATTTTGCTTCAGTGTATTGTTACTTGGCCTGTGTAGGGGGTGGATAGTCCTCCCTGATGACTGAGGTCCTGTTTTCACCCATCACAGTGCTTCCATGTTCCCTACTCCGCCCTTACGATGTTCATCAGCTCCGAGCAGAAAGAGAGGGACTCCGCCACTGCATACCGTAAGTCGCAGGGGAACTGAGCAATGGCGACAGTTGACAGCCCCTACTCACGTTGCAAGCCCCTTATCACAGCGCTATCGCCATTCTTCCAGGCATTCCTAGATAAATCGGGTTGTCTTGAGTCATTATCTGATTACGGGTCCCCTCACTGACTCGTGTTTCGTTGTATCTCACAGGAATGACCGTAGAGGTGATGGGAACACTGTTGGGCACGGCGATCCAGGGCCAAATAGTTGGAGGAGCCAGTGCTCCTTGCATCCCGGTGACGACTGACGGCGTCCAGGAGTTCAACTCCACTGGCCTGCAAGCTGGCCTGGATGTCAACGTCTCTCATATATCTCTGGACCAGACGGTACGAGCTCTTTAAGTTAAGCTGCTTTGGAGCAAAGTTTTCCTGTTTTGGTTTTGTGTAAATACTTTTAATTATTCCACAGTATGTCTGCTTTCCTCACTTTAGTGCGTTTCGCATGTCAGTGTGTTGCTGTTTTGCATGCTAATTACGGACACTATTTGCTGACCGCTTGGGTGCGACACATCACTATTTTTCATCACAAGGCCATCTACAGCCATGCCGCTTTTTTTTTTTTTTTTTTTGCTGCTATAGTAAAATAATGTTTCCTCCCCATTTCCTTCCGCCCTCGGCAGAAGACGGCCTACATGATCGCCTCTGCTGTCATCTGCAGCGTGTACGTCCTCTGTGCGGTCATTTTGTTCTTTGGCGTGAGAGAACACAAAGGTAAGACAGGGACCTTCCTCCTTCCCGTTCTTCCAGCTACGCGTCCATCCTACTTGCGTATGATGAGTACAGGCATCAGGTCCCTCGGCATTCTGGGAATGGCTCCCATTCCAAGCAGGAGCAAACGCAGGCTTGATTTGGCTCACCATGAGACTGCTGGACTGCGCGGGGCAGAGGGTCTCGTGTCTTTGGTTAAGGGTGGTGTGTTTCTGAAGCACAAGCCAACCAGCAGCCATGATATCCCACACTGGGCAGGCTGGCAGTGGTGCATGCTGAGGGTGGGGTGGGGGGTGAGCAGCCACATTTTCCAATAGCTGTATACATTGAGTTCTGGTCCTTTCTTCCCCTTCTCAGAAATTGGCCGATCGAAGTCGGACCGTTCCATGTCATTCTTCCAAGGGCTGCGCCTGGTCATGAGTCATGGGCCTTACACCAAGCTTGTCATGGGTTTCCTCTTTACTTCCCTTGCATTTATGGTACGTTCTGCCTTGGCTTTTAAACTTAGTGTTGCAAAATGACTGAAGTAAACGGCAGAGGACATCCTCCAGAGGCTGCCATATGATGCAGCTTCTTTTGCAATCTTGTTGGCTAACTTTTTTTTTGTTTTTGTCTGCCCCCCCAAACAGCTCCTTGAAGGAAACTTCGCACTGTTTTGCAGCTATACATTGGGCTTCAGAAATGACTTTCAGAACATTCTCCTCGTTATTATGGTAAGACAACATGCTAACATTGTTGTGAGATAGACTGAAGGTAACCAGTAGATTCAGTGCTCCCCAAAAAACAGAATTATTCTAATTCTGGTACAGTCTTTATGGAGCAAAGCCTCTTGGTATGATCTCGCATGAGACTCCCTAATCATTCATCAATGATGCTTCATTTTATAATATTATCTACTTAACTTTTGCAATGCTAGCTGTGAACATACAGGCCCGGATATCACTTGGCGCCCTCAGCAGATGCCGTTAGTCACTTAGATGTCAATAAAAGGGGGCGATGTAAAGGGTGGTGTTCTTACCAACCCAACAGAACTTATTTTGTGAGGATTGGCACATGAACTGCGGTTTCCTTGTAGTAGGAGGTTGGAGGGGAGCTGCTTTTCCAAGAAACCACGCACTTTGCTGTATTGTAGGACAGCCTCTAGGTTGCCATGGTATCCGATTTGTTTCCTTTCAAATACCCTCCGGTTTTGTGTTGAAACCAGGCTTTTTGAGCTGGAGCTTGACTGGCTGCCGCTTTTATTGGAGGGAGGCTGGGGAAAGTGAGGTGGAAACTGATTGCATGGTGGGAAGCGATGGAACCAGACCCTCAGCTGGCCTGGCAGAGTCTTGTCCTCAGTTGCTTAAAAAGCAAGGGGGGTGAGAGTGCCTCAGGGGGTTAGGATGCAGTGCCTGTGATTGGAAGGTTGCTAGTTCAAATCCCAAGGTTGACCGAGTGATGTCACCACTGGACCCTTGAGGAAGGTCCTTAACCCCCAGCTGCTCCAGGGATGGTCTCACCCTGCCTTGTCACTTGCATGTTGCTTTGGATAAAAGTGGCTGCAAAGTAAATGAAGATGTAGATGAATCCATCAGCCTAAAGACGTAGCATGATGTTTCATGAGTGCTTGGAAATACAGATGATCTCAGGCATTCGTCGCTAATCGACGCTGTGGTCATTTTCATAGCTCCTCGGCTAATTTGAGAGCCAAAAACTCGTTTGCTTCTGTAGTGTCTGTGTGCGCCTTGAGATGGGTCAGCGATGCCTGGAGATGTCTAAGGAGTTCCCCTCTTCCCTTATCCATCCTTCCTTTCTGGTCAAACGCTTAATAAATTGGAAATTGCATTTATGCAGTTAGCAGCAATGTCAGGATTCTTCATAAGACTTTAAATTTCCTAGAAATTTAACTTGGGCATAGAGGGATAACTGTTCCATTGTTTCAGTAAGATATCCTTTTGTTAATAACGAAACTTAACACTGCAGTCTTAAAACTGGTTTAGTTGGCTGCAGCCAGGGTCATTATTGTTAACAAAAACTAAAATAAAACATTTTCACAAACTGAAATAAAATTAGATCGGGAAAAATAAACAAACAACTAAATGAAAACTGTAAATATTACTTCCAAAATTAACTGAAATAAACACTAATGTCAAATACTTTCCTTTACAGTTTTTAAATATTTAGTTAAGAGTAATTTATCTGTAATGACCAGTAATAATACCTGGGACATGTTTTGTTCATTTTGAGGACATTATAATGTGCACTTTGTATTCATGCATGGTTCTCTAAAGACCAGGTCCATAAAATAGCTGTACAACTTTTCACTCTATCCCTCGAAATACAATTTCTAAACCTGAAACAAATATATAAAAGCTAAATGGAAAAGGAAATGAATGATTTCGAATAAAAATGTAAAAATAGCTCAAAAAAGAAAACGAAACCATAAAAGTTGCTGGGAGAGCGGTCCTTAATCCTCGATCTTTTCCAGCTCTCTGCTACCCTGATGATCCCGTTCTGGCATTGGTTCTTGACGAAGTTCGGAAAGAAGACTGCAGTGTTCCTAGGCACCGCGGTGAGTACCGCCACATCTTTGGCAGACCACCACGCGTACGGCATCCTGGTGTAAATGAAAGCCCACATCTTATTGCGCAGAAGCGACCCGACAACAGCACCAGCCGTTGATATGTCATGGGTGGTGATCGCTCATTCAACAGCTGCTCCTAGGAATTTTCCCCTAAGCTTTGAGCGTGAATTACATGACACATGTCCTGAAGTGTTAAATAGACAATCGTGAGTTTATAGCCTGTTTACGCTGTCAGTGTGCTGCCTGAGGCCTTTTTATTTTGGCATTAGTGGTAGCCTCAGCCTGTGAAAATGGCAGTAACTAAATCCTAATCTTAATTTGCATTCCATAGTCAGGATTTTACAAGCACAGCAGAGCCTAGGATTGACAGTGGGGGATTCTGGGTAAAGTCTTCCCTGTATTTTGTTTTGCACCCATCTAGTTAGTCATTCCTTTCATGATCCTGCTGGTCTCCGTGAAGAGCAACCTCATTGTGACATACGTGTTGACCTTCGCTGCCGGTGCCAGTGTGGCTGCTGCCTTTCTCTTGCCATGGTGAGTTGGAGCCCGGACTGGGACACTATTAATGTGTGTGTGTGTGTGTGTGTGTGTGGGGGGGGTTGATCTGGTTGTGCCCAACCCAGGCCACACGAGTCCCTCCCTCTGCCCACAGGTCAATGCTCCCTGATGTGATCGATGACTTCCAGGTGAAGAACCCGGGCTCTCATGGCCATGAGGCCATCTTCTACTCCTTCTACGTCTTCTTTACAAAGTTCGCCTCTGGCATCTCCCTGGGCATTTCCACCCTGAGCCTTAAGTAAGAGACTTTATAAGTTTTATTTCAGTTTGACAGAATGCTGCACGTCTGGGCCATAGTGAGAGATGCTTGATATTGAATAAGAAATGATTCATTCAGATACTTTTGCGTAAACTGGAATATCTGTGGCTTTTACGGTTGTATGTTACTCTCTATTTTTGGCCATTTTGTTGACATAATCTGTAGAAGCTGCGGCTCCCTCCTGAAGGGATTCCTTATCCTGCTCTGTCCTTCAGATTCGCAGGGTATGTGACCAGAGGCTGCTCACAGCCAGACGCCGTGCACTTAACCCTCAAGTTGCTGGTCTCGGCCGCGCCGATCACGCTAATCTTTCTGGGCCTCCTCATTTTCTTGGTGTACCCCATCAACGAGGAGGTCCGGCAAGGCAACCGCAAGCTGCTGCAGGAGCTCAGGTGAGGGGTTTTGCTCCTACCGCAGCCACCACCCCCCCCGATTTGGCTGGATCTCGGTTTAGGATCTCTTTAGGGTGTCCAACATTAATGCCTTGGTAAGCTGCTGACTTAAAGGCTGAGCTTGTGTCCCAGATCCTGCACATTCACATCCCAGAAAGCGGACTTCTGTTGGTTTACCTTAATTGCTTCGTTAAATATCATTTACGGCGAACCGATAGAAGACCAAATCAATTTTATATACGCGGTCAGCGTAATGATGCCGAAAGAAGCTCATTGAGCACATAGTCTGGTAACTTCAACCAAAGCTACTACTTGTTGGTGACAGACCTACATGCTTGCTGTGGATTTGCAGGGACAGCCAACCGGACTCGGAGGACTCTACTGAGCTGGGAACCGTGTAGGATGCAGGCCACGTCTCCAGCGCAGTACTGCAGGGAGGGTTGGCAGCTTCTCATGGGTGTTCAGCACAAAGTGCTCAGCCACATCAAAGGCTCTGTGTGGTTCACCAACCCCCCCCCCCCACCCCTGCCAGAGACCTTTGGGGGTCAAGGTCAATCGGGATTCTCACTACATGGACCAGCAGGCATTGAGATATTGTGAGCCCTTACAGACCACATGCCAATGGTAGAAAAGAGGGTGGGGGGGGGGGGGGGGGGGGGTGGGGGGGGGGTGTGTGGGGGGGGGGTGGGGGGGTGGGGGGGGGGGGGGGGGGGGGGGGGGGTGGGGGGGGGGGAGGTATGGGTTTGTTTTTTTTTGTAAGGATTTTTTGGGTG
>JAODLD010000052.1:13238656-13278829 GCA_026781065.1 Mormyrops boulengeri | reverse complement strand
CATTGCTCCAGTGGTGACCAATGAATGCCTGACCTTTGCTTAGGCACAATCTTTGCTCTCAGCTTGATGTAAACCTGTATGTGTCTATGTCTCCCAGGAGAGCATGATGGGTGTACCTGTACTCCTACTTGTGCAAATGACAACTAAAGCATCACTTAATTTCATTTGAAGGGGTCTGAAGCCCACCCCTGCTCTGTGCGTGTGCAGACCCCATGTCCCCCCATGAAGAGTGGGGCACTGGCGTCTCCAAACATCCACATGCCAGCCACTAAATTATAATAATCATAACCAATTTATATATCACTTTTCCTTACCAAACGTGCTTCACATTAAGTTAAAAAACCTTGCCATCTATAGGCTTTAAAATCATAAATTTTACAGCCCCGAGATGAAGGCCGACCCATGACTGAGAAGAATACATAGCGAATAAGCGCGCGCCTGTAGTTCATAATGTGGTCCTGGGAACATGTGGCAGATTTGACTGTTTACGTCTTGAAGGACGCAAGAAGGGTGGAGCGGAATGGAGATTAGCAAAGAAAGTTTGCGAGTTAGATATCAGCAGGCGCATTTTGCATCTTATTCTGTTTGGTGAAGTTAAAATTTAGCCGCAGAAATTTATGGCGATGCAACTAACACATGATTAAGCCAAACGAAACGAAGACCGGAAGTACGGAAACGTATTGCATTCACCTGAAAAAAAAAATCGGTTCTATTTTTCAGAATTAATGACATAATCATCTTGTTTTTACGAGTAAAATTTTTTCTGTTTTACTGAATTAATGAAATAACCTTTCTGTTTTTCCACCATGCACGGTCTGTTTAGTTTAAACCGCTTTTATTTTTATCTTGGTTTGACACGTTGTGCGAAATTCATGTTTTTGAGTAGTGTATCATTAGCTTGTCAACTCAGAATTTTTGGTTTGCTTAGGCGTAAAGCCAATCTCGACCTGCTTGACATTGCAGTGTTTCTCTTGGATCAGTTGAAACAGTATGACATGCAGGGGCGGATCTACAGGGGGGCGGGGGCAGGTGCCCCCCGTACTGTAAATCTTGCAGATTCAAATCAAATTCAAATTTTATTTGTCACATGCGTCATCATACATAGTACGACCTGCAGTGAAATTGCCCCTTGCGCTGCGTCTTTATAGGCGAAGTCTTAGGTTTAACCAAACACCCGAATTTAAGTCAAAGTTAAATCAGTAATGCATGTACTGTATGCTAAATCAGCAATGTATGGCATGTATGCTAATGGATATTCAACAATTAGAGGCCGCTACTGTAATGTTAGCCAAAAGTAGGCTGAAGTCGCTCACTAAACGGAGTTCAAACGCATGATTTCCAGGAGCATTTACATTTAATGAGCTGACTTTCGTTTTAGACCTAAAGAGCTGCAAAACACTAGTATGTTTGAATCCACAATACAGCAGTAGGTTGCCAGTGAGGACTGTAGGGTGCGAGTGCAGCTTTTCAGCTTGGAAACTTGTAAAAGAATCACTTGCGCCATACAAGCATGGCAGACGACCGTCTGAGGAATCTGGCTCTTCTCAACACTGAGAACCAGCGTGCAAAAGTACTTCATTTGAATATGTTTGTGTTTCCGCACAGCGCAACGACCATCGCCTTAAGCTGTCTTTAAAAATGTGGTCAGACACGACCTAACAAAGAGCTGTACAGTTTTTCACACGAACAGTCGTTCCTAATGTCGATTATTAAGATAAGATAAACTCCGGGAAGTGTATTTTACAGTTTTTTTATTGCTTTGGCACATTTCATGAAACATACCTGTAACGTTCTCAAGATTATAAAAGCATTTATCAAACCAATTCATGCATCCAGCAAAGCACTATGATTTAGCTGCAAAGCCTGTACTTACTCAAAACAATTAACTAATGTCTGAAAAACCACATACTTCCACCAATGAATTAGTCAGTGCCACCAAAATTAAAAGTACAATAAGCATCGTTTTAACCTTGAGTAAAAATGCTTAGATATATTGTCAGTGTAAGTTTGTCAGTGTAAGTTTGTCAGTGTAAGTATACTCCTCAGCTCCACAATTCTGAATGTGTTGGTTCCCTCATTGTCACTGATTGATCATTTTTTCTTTAGCAAACTGATTGATTTGGAGAAATTTGCAAATGACAACATTTCCAAAATAATTAGTGTAATCCCCACACCATATAATGTCACTTCTGCACAGCAGAACATCATTTCTTATTCCCTCACACAGATTTCCAAATGTTTTAGTACACATATGCAAATGGTTTTGAACAATGTCATCGTTTGGCATAATCGTCAGTGGCTTTAAACTTTCATGTAATCTAGTTTCCCATTGTAATAATCTTACACCCAAAACTAAATATGTGTGCGATCTGCTTGTTACCCACCCCATACAAAAACAAGTTAAACAAACTGTCAAAAAGATATATTCCATAAATTGCAGTGGTACAGCATTGTTTGTGTTTGTGGTTTCTACTGTATATTTTGTTGTCATTTTCATTCGTTGTTCAGCAAACACGGCATGTGTAATCACACGAGTCGGCCTGAATGCATTTAGATCCTTCAGCTTACATCCGTGCAGCGTGCTGTACTTTCAGCTGATCCTGGGGAAACACTGCAATGTCAGGCAGGTCGGAACCGCTGCCTGCCGGCGTTCTGACGAGTTGAGCTACCTATCGAGACGTGCTACCGAGCCTTTCTGCGCATGTGCAGTTCCACCGTCTTCGGATTAGGGTTAGGTTTTAGGGGGTTGGGGTTAGGGTTTTAGGGGTATTTTGGGGGTTAGGGTTTTAGGGAGGTTTTGGGGGTTGGGGTTAAGGTTAGGGTTAGGTCTATCGATTAGCACTACGGTAGCTCAACTCGACAGAACACCGGCACACAGTTGACAAACTATTACTAAGGATAATACCTTTTACACTACTTGAAAACATAAATATTTCCCAAGGTGTCAAACCAAGATCGGAATAAAAGCAGATTAAACTACACAGAAATGTGGCCTCCTTAATCTGAAAAATAGTACTCGTAAAAACAGGATCATTATCTTGTTAACAACGAGTTACCGTGAGATAACATTAGTTCAAACAGTTATAATGCAAAGTTTAAAACCTGACTGGAGATTACAAACGACAAATGGGAGTTCCTGATAGACAAATACCGATTAAATACCGTCTTTGGAATCATTTTAGGACTAACTTACGATAAAAAGTTACATATCTTTAAGAAACAGTAGCTATTTTGAACAAATGCATAACTTGTGACAAAAACAGGATTTAAGTGTATTAATTAATAAATTCAATCAAAATGTGGGTTGGCAACTTTGGTCGGCTGGCTGGAGTGAGATTTTAATTTCGAAGTCTGCACACACATGCACACGCATTTACACGTATGTGACAGTTTTATTACCGTGTAAATAGTCTATAGGGTTTGCAAACTACCACGACGCTTTTGATGGTGCTAGTTTTAGGTTTATAATTGAATAATGTAGATTTACCGTAATATTTCTTGCGTGTGCGCGAGTCTAAATCTGTGAGTGCCACGCCAGGTATGGAAGTTGGCAACGGAAACACGTGACTTATACGAAGCGAAAGCCGAATACCTTGATCGATTGCTCGGTGCTGATTGCTTTTCCTGGCCCGTGTAGTCGATCGCCGAAACAGACTAATGCTGATGTAACACATTGACACATTGAACGAGGGACGCACCACCCGGCATCAGTAAACCCGGATCGCTCTTTTCCCACCTAATTGCTGATTCAGTGAGTTCGAGTTCTGTGCGACATGCTATTTTCACGCTAAAATCGTTGTTACGTTTTTCTGTTGCCTTTTTTTGTATAGATTGTCAAAATAGGCTGATCAAACTTCGTGACCAGAAAATTCCATTCAGTCTTAGTAGGTTAGCTAGCATATTGTTTTTTTTTTTAAATACCCACCCTTAAGCTCAGGTTAAACCAAAACTGAATGTATCTGCGCGCAATGGTTGGCGCTAAACACGTCATCTCATTGAAGCATGTGCGCTGACATGCTGCTGTAATATGTACATTGTTAAATGGATGCTGTACGTTCTGGCAGTTGTTATAATATTGGTAATGCATTCGCTTAGTTCGTAGAAAATGCATGGCCGACCTAGGCCTGGACTTCGTGATTGGTCTTAATAAATATCGTTTCGGAAATCCTTTATTATATGATGATTGGGACGTGTTAGGTACATTACACTGAATAGGCTTGCTTTTGTGCTCCCTAGAGTCTTCACGTCGTAAGAAGCAGGCTGTCGTGATGGCGGAGCAACAAAGCCCGGAGGAGAAGTTTCATCTTATCACCCGGAACCTTCAGGTACGGTTTTCGCATTGCTTCTGGCAGATCGTTACAAACCTATTGAAATCGAAAGTTGTGCTTGTCTACTTAGCTGTTGGGGAGCAGTTCACTACATACAGTACCAGTAAAAGGTTTGGACATATCTACTCATAGAAAAGTTTATTTGTCCTATCCTCTACATTTTAGAATACTTATAAAGACTTCAAAACTATTAAATAACATATAAAGAATTATGCACTGAACAAAAAAAAGTATTACAATTCTTTGGTAGGGGCAACTCTGTGGCTTAGGACTCAGAAGGCTACTGATTTAAAATCCTTGGATTGGCAGCGTGATCCCACTATTGGGCCCTTGAGCATGGCCCTTAACCCCAATCGCCCCAGGGTCTGACCCTACTGTCTCCTCTATGCCAGTGGTGTGGCCTCCTGGGAACCTTTTCCAGTTGTCCTGACAGAGGTCCCACATATGCTGAACTCTCATTGGCCACTTTTCCCTCACTCTCTGGCCAAACTCCTCCAATACCATTCCTGCTGTGTTTAGGTCAGGTGACCAGGTCATGTGACGTGGCACTCCATTACTGTCCAAACTTGTGCTTGATACTGTTTATAACATACTTTAAAAATATATTATAAAAAAACATCTCTTGTTCTGAGCCTTTTTTCCTTTGGTCTTGCTTCTTCTCCAGGAGGTGCTGGGGGAGGACAAACTGAAGCAGATCCTGCAGGAGAGGGAGCTGAAGGTGTACTGGGGGACAGCCACCACAGGGAAGCCCCATGTCGCCTACTTCGTGCCCATGTCCAAGATTGCAGACTTCCTGAAGGCTGGCTGTGAGGTATGTAGATGCCTGTGTTGGTGATCCTAGCAGTGCTGCTTGTCTGCTTGGAATGGCTTTGGGTCACACCTGGTGTCAGAGTGACACACATTGAGACATTAATATTGATTTCAATGAACGGTGAATGCATATCGTTTTTGGACCAGTCTGCCGCAGATAGTTAGTGCAATAACTCAAAAAGTATTTTATGGACCTTTTTCTAACATTGCAGGCACATCGTATGGATGAAGATCAGGAACAGTTAAAATTTTTGAGACAGATCACACCAAAATTGAAGTATAATGCATAATGATAGCAAAGAGAAGGGCAGTTTCAGATCCTTGATACCTTTTATATGATGACTCAGAAAGTCGTTTATGGATCTTTTCAGTCCAGCAGTCTTAGGTGGGAGAAAAGGACATAACAGGCAGTTATAGAATACTCTTGATCTTGTGAACATAGTAACTCTTAAAGCATTTTATGGATCTTTTCCAAATTTGGTAAACACATAGTATGATTGATGATGTAGTACATAAATTTTGAAAAAATTACATCAAAATTTAAGCAACACTGCTTATTGGCAGTAAAGGGAAGGGTGACTGCAGAAGATATTTTACCCTGTGAATGTAACTGATATTTGATGGATCTTATTACCTCTTCACAAACACATGATGTTTGGGGTCTGAACGCAAGATCAGGTCTTGGGCTGCACGATATCACATCACAATATAACCGTGATTCTATGCTGCATGCGCAATAAACATCAGGGCTTTAGGTCATTTATCAGAATGCCGGCTTTTCAGTACTATTAAGTCCACAATTTTATATGTCTAAAATATTGAGCGGCCACCATATCTTTTAAAAGAGGATATATTGTAGTTAAACTAGGTCTAAAGAGGTGGTGTGGCGGTACATTTTGCACTTTAAACTCCGACACGTTAATAATCGTGTATTATTATTTCTACGGATTACTTACTAATGTGAGTGTTCTGCTCAGACCAGGGCTCGAACCTGCGACCTCCTGGTCGCAGCCCCCTCCCCTACGTTATACTACATATTTTTTTCTATGGACCCTGCAGGTGACCATCCTGTTTGCAGACCTGCATGCCTACTTGGACAACATGAAGGCTCCCTGGGACCTACTGGAGCTCCGGACTCAGTACTACGAGCAGGTCATCAAGGCCATGCTGGAGAGCATCGGCGTGCCCCTGGAGAAGCTGAAGTTCATCAAGGGGACAGACTTCCAGCTCAGCAGGTAAAGCTGCACTCGGCACTTTCACTCCCTCCTTTTGAAGCGTCGGTAGGTTTTTGATTCTGTGCCGTACTGGTGAAATGCCTGTTTATTTTCGGTGGTAGGTAGGTCTTGGCACTAGTGTAGAAAGTATCTTGATGATTGTCTTCTGTTTAACTAAGCTGAATGGAAGGAATGATTTTGTGGAATTTGGTGGTTGTGAAATATTTTGCTTTCTCGTTATTCATTTGTGGCACGACGGTACAGCTGTTTGCACACATTAGCTTACATTGCCGCTGTTGCCTTGCATCTCTGGAGTGCAGGGTTTGAGTCTCCACCATGGCTTCATGCGTGTGCAGTTTGCGTGAACTTTCTGTCGTCGTGCAGTTTCTTATGGATACTCCAGTTCCCCCTCACTGTCCAGACACATGTTAAGGTGAAGTGGAGCTGCCAAAGTGCATGTTTGCCCTGTCCTGGGTTATTCCCTGGCTTCAGACCCCCGCGGTCCTGCATAGGACAAGTGGGCATGATGTATGGATGGATGGATTATTTAGTCACTGGCACAATAACACCCCCCAAGTTAGTTCCATGCAATACTTGTCCTCTTGTAACCCCTCCCTGTGTTGTAGGGAGTACACGCTGGACGTGTACCGGCTGTCCTCAGTCGTCACTGAGCACGACGCCAAGAAGGCTGGAGCTGAGGTGGTGAAACAAGTGGAGCACCCCCTGTTGAGTGGGCTGCTCTATCCAGGCCTGCAGGTAGAGCGCCGCTCGCACCCGGCACCTGGGCCGGTGCCTCTCAAACTGTGGCACGCGTACCATCTGGTCCTCCGAGTGCCCCCAGAAGACTCTGGTCATTCGTTGTCTGTGCTAAAAAAAATAGAACTGAAATCAAGGTTCAGTCTGGTAGATCAGTGAAATTATTGTAGAATTACTTGATATCTGAATCCTGGTTGCGCGGCTGAATCCTGGTTGCGCGGCTGAATCCTGGTTGCTGGCCCCCCCTCATGGTACCTGGCTGCTTTAGTTTGATCCAAAGTGGTAATTGGCTCATGAAGTTTGAGAGCTACTGGCGTGGGCCGGTGTTTCCCGACGCTGGGACAGTCCACGTTTTTGTTCCCTCCCAGCTCCCAGCGTAGCCATACCAGGTATTTGGTGTTCTTGATTGGTTGGGAGCTGGGAGGGAGAATGTGAACTGGGTTGGGAAACACTGGCCCAGCAAATGCATGGTGATGTCATACGAAGAAGTGGTTAAAGAAGTGAAACACAGGCCCCTCCCTTGTTGACCCAGGGATACATTGAACTTGGGGAAAATCAGATTGAGCATTGTGGTGCATTGTGTATATTTTATTTTGTCTTTTATGGTTAACAAACTGAGTGGATATCCAAGTGACATCCTTTGCAGGCAGTTGGAATGTAGATTATTGTACTCAAGGAAATGTTTGTTTCAAATCAAATAAATCAGCAAATAGGTGATTTTCGTGGTTAATGGTAAATTCTCCCCCCCCCCCCAATTAGGCTTTGGATGAAGAATACCTGAAGGTGGATGCTCAGTTTGGAGGAGTGGACCAGAGGAAGATCTTTACGCTGGCTGAGAAGGTACCATGTCCGGGTTCACAGCACTTTCCCAGAACTTGCATGATAATGTCCCTGCTGGTGTGTATCTGGCAAACGGTGCCAGATCAGGGAGCGGTGCTCACATTCCCATGTTTAATGAGCTCATAAGTCATTGCAGGGGGGGGGGGGGAGATACTGAAACTGTTTTTAATTAGTTGGGACTCAGTGGGTTAGAACGCTGTGGCTGTGATGGGAAGGTTGCTGGTTTGAATTCCAGGGTCAGCAGAGTGATGTCACCATTTGGCCCTTGAACAAGGCCCTTTCCCCCCCAGTTGATGTTGGGACTGTCTGACCCTGCTTTCCCCCCCAAAAAAATCTACATCGCTTTGGTTAAAAGCATCTGTTAAATAAATAAAAATGTCAGTGTAATCACAAAAAAAGAGGTTATTGTGATTCTGGGATGTTGGGGGTGAAGCTCGATTGGCCAGAGGGAGAAGAGCATAATTCTAGACTCCTATTGGTTGACAGCTATGACCGGGGAGTTGGACTAGATTGAGTAACGCAGATTGATGTGCTGTGTGTGTGCTGCAGTATCTACCTTCTCTGGGGTACGCCAAAAGGATTCACATGATGAACCCCATGGTGCCTGGGCTGACAGGGGGCAAGATGAGCTCGTCTGAAGAGGTGTGACATCCTTTCTATACAGCTTCAACAAAATTTACTTGACTTGTCTGATTACTGCTATCAGACAGCTGCCAATGGACACTGTTCTCTTTGATATCTCATGGTGACTTAGGAATCCAAGATTGACCTCCTGGACAAGAAGGAGGATGTGAAGAAGAAGCTGAAGAAGGCCTTCTGTGAGCCAGGCAACGTCCAAAACAATGGCGTCCTCTCTTTCGTCAAACATGTGCTCTTCCCCCTAGACTCAGGTGTGTCTTGTAGTTGTTTGCCGCACTGTGGTAGACGAAAGGAACTGCAACTCTAGTTTTTTTTTCTTGAGTCGGTTTGGCAAGACTATTGTCTAGTAATGCTGCAAAATGTGAACATACTCGACTTCTTGCAGAGTTTGTCATCAAAAGGGACGAGAAGTGGGGTGGTGATAGAGTGTACGCAGAGTACGAAGAGGTGGAGAAGGACTTTGCAGAGGAGGTGAGACCTTCTGTTTGCCGCCTGCTAATTTCACGATCCTCGGGTTGTAGCAAATTACAGGTGTAGACGGCTCAAAGCTAAATCTGCAGTTCGTGCGAAAATAATGTAAAAAAAAAAAAAAAAAAAAAGGTGGTCACAGTTTGACATGAGACGACCTGCACTGCAGCTCATCCACCCGGGGGACTTGAAGGCTTCGGTGGAGGTGGCGCTCAACAAGCTCCTGGACCCCATCAGGAAGAAGTTTGGAAGCCCTGAGCTGCAGAAGCTGACCAGCCGCGCCTACCCAGAGCTGGCCAAAAGCAGTGAGTCGTATGAAGGCCATTTCTGCATTGCAGTGCACTAAGCATGCCATACATTAACTGCATCATTTTTATCAACAAATGTTTTTTTTTTTTTAAAAAAAAAAAACAATTTGGAAAATTAAAACATTTGACTCTGCTGGTGTTAAACTGTGCTGAAGTTAATAAAAACTGCAAAGGCACGAATACTGATGAAAAATTTTGACAAACTGAATTGCGATTTAACTATTAATCGCACTATTGATACAACTCTAGTCGTGTGAGACCTCCCCCACCCCCAAGTTACACCACCCAAGACCTCTGACTGGGTGTCATGTCCTACGTGACTGCATGACCAGCTGCCCTTCATTTGGTGTGATCCAGGCCTGAATTTCATTCTAAGTGGTTGCAGGGTAGCTCCACATACTGGGAGTTTGGTAGCCCAGTAATTAAAGAGCTGGATTTGGGATTGATAGCTGTTTAAATGAAGATAGTCAGGCTGTAGTACATTTCCTTACAAAATGTGTGTGTATGTAATCTACACAATGTGGGTAACAGTATGTGGCACCAGCTTGTCCAACATCTCGTTCTGAGAACTTTTATTTTCCGGGAGGAGCTTGTTTACATTGTTAATATGTGTAGAAGTGTTTTCATTTACAGGATGTCTTGTATGTTTGCCAACAGAAGGGGGCGCCAAAGGAAATCCCAAAAACTCCGATGAAGAGGAGGTAACTCCGGCTCGCCTGGACATGAGGGTGGGCAAGATCGTGAGCGTGGAGCAGGTAAGGCCAACTGGGCGGCGGTCTTAGAGCTACGAGTGTCGCTTGTGAAAACTTTGGGCTGCGTGCGAGCAGCTTCAGTCCAGACGCAGATATGAGAGGCCACAATAATCAAAATATTGTTGTTTGTTAATGATATACATAAATAAATAAAATAATGTGCCAGATGCAGATAATATACAATTATATGTAACAGAGTTTGACCACTTATCCTGGTCAAGAGTTGCAAAACTGAAAGATTTCTATATAA
The DNA here is from genome assembly GCA_026781065.1 of Mormyrops boulengeri. Classification (NCBI taxonomy): domain Eukaryota; kingdom Metazoa; phylum Chordata; class Actinopteri; order Osteoglossiformes; family Mormyridae; genus Mormyrops; species Mormyrops boulengeri. The sequence continues at coordinate 13,268,464 of JAODLD010000052.1, read as the reverse complement.
ACTAGAATTTGTGTTGGCTGTCTTTAAACTTTTCAGACTGTTATAGATACCCTCTTATTTGTTATAAATTAACTTGTTATAAGTTTCATGAATAGTCTTCAACTTCATTTTTATAAATTCGTCAAATAATTTTGTAGCTGTTGTTGTCTAACTATGAATATGATGGGTTAAATAATTACTGATTGACCACTTAAATGCATAAAACTGAAAGGTTTGAATTAGTTATTTGTAAGATTTAGGCTTCAGCCTTAAATTACTTTTCACTGCCTGTGGTTCTCAGATCTTAATGATGGATGTTTTGAAATCCTTTCTCAAAGTTGCTGACATTTCGCCAGGGTCTGCCTTTGTCTCCCGGGGGGGGTCTTGGTTCTGAACTGTGTCCCGAGTTTTGCATGTTGTTGCACCAGCACATTTGACTCCAAACACGAGAGAGTGCTGTTTGGTAACAGAGGCACCACCTCCGGGGAGCCACCGAGACCAGACCCCCGACTGGGCTGGATTTCACAATGACGGCCAGAAGAGGCTTTTCCTAGAAAAGCACCCGATTTCTGCCAGTCTGCTCTTTGCCTTCTCTCTCACCATATCACTTGACCTACTGTTCCACATTTTCCTCATATGCAGTGTCATATATATATTTTTTTCAAAGGTTCTTTGTGGAATTTTTTGTTTCACATAACTGGGTGTTTTATGGAGTGAGTCCAGTCCCTAGGATCCCGGAGCCATTCCCCTGCTGGGATCCCAGTTCCATAGTCCCTGTACCTCCCACTGCTCCTCACTGCATTCTCCCCACCTTCAGCACCCTGATGCCACCTCCCTGTACCTGGAGAAGGTAGACCTGGGGGAGGCAGAGCCGCGGACGGTGGTGAGCGGCCTGGTGGACTACGTAAGCCAGGCAGACCTTCAGGACCGACTGGTGGTGCTGCTGTGTAACCTGAAGCCGCAGAAGATGCGGGGCATCGAGTCCCAAGCCATGCTGCTCTGTGCTTCCATGTGAGTCCCACCTCTTCCTCCACCTCCTCCTCTTCCTGCAGTAGACCTTTTCTTCCTGCCTCAGCATCCTTTTCCTGTATCCCACCCTGAATCAGTGCTGCTCGATGCCTATGTGGTGGCCTAGGCGAGCTTCACTGCCGGCGCCCCCTTGCCTGAGAGAAAGGGAAATCGGCTTGCTAAGTCACCACCCTCCCAGAAGATGGCGCCCTAGGTGGCTGCCTATGTCGCCTAATGGCTTCACAGCACTGCCACTGAGGCTGGGCAGCCAGATGGTTCCGACATTTCAAACTTAGCTAGAGCTCAGGACAAACTAGAACTTATTTTGGTACCTCTGGTCTTATTTCCTGCCCTGTTCCCGTCTGCTTTTCACATTTTTTTTTTTTTTATGTTTGTGTTGTTGTTTAGTTAAACACTTATTTGCAATACTGTTGCAGGATCTCGTCAGGCGTCCTGTCATTTGGCGTTTCGGTCGTGGCGAAAGATGCGTCATATGAGAATAGTCTCCACGCTATTGCTCAGCGCCTGGCTTCTCGCCGTCTTGCGATCTGGGTTTTGGCTCAGTTTGGTTTCTGAAGCGACCTGCTTGCTCTCTTCGGTGGGGCGGGGGTGCAGCGATGGCGATCCAAGGAAGGTGGAGCCACTGGATCCTCCCACAGGCTCCGCGCCCGGAGACCGCGTCTTCGTGGAGGGGTTTGAGGCCGGCATGCCGGACGACGAGCTGAAGCCAAAAAAGAAGGTGTTTGAGAAGCTGCAGGTGCGTGAAGCTCCACGTCGGAGAACAGACCCCACTAATAAGGAGATGTTCTTCAGGCTGGAAAACAGCCGTTAACTGGCTGGAGGTGCAGATGAAGCTATGTGTGTGAGAATTCACTGACTCGCAGTCAGAGCTCTAAGGTAGTTTGATCACTGGATCAAATAACAGAGTGTCTGTAATATGAGATGAAGCACGGAGCCTCACCAGCCAACTCAAGTGCCTCCCCATAACCTCAAGATTCTCCACACCTAATGCTTTTGAAACATCACGTCTACCACGCGGTAATATATTCTCGACCAATCGCATTGATACATACCTTACTGTAACCAATCGGAAAAGAGAGAAGTTGCAAGGGGAGGAGTCTCAGGATTTTCAGTCCAAATCCCAGCCAGACTCGAGGCTGGGGAGCCTTACAGTCGAATACTTTGTCTATAGGACAGGACTCAGTCCACTCGGACAATTCACACACACATACAGGGATTTTGGCCCTGGAACTCGCTAACCTTTGACCTCTTTACAATGGATAATCACCAACCTGATTATAATGAATAATTAAGCACATTTCAGATCATTATGAATCTTATTCTCGAAATCTGATCAGTATAACTCCTCAAATCATGACTGATTGATCTGCCATCATTAGTATAATAGTTAAGGTTCCATGCATCGGTTTTTGCTTGGTGTGTAAATCAGTGGGTTATGGCTGTGTGCGTGTGTCTGGAAGGTTGTGGGTTTGAATCCCGTGTCTGGCAGAATAATTATATTACAAAGCCCTTAACCCCAGCTGTTCCTGCCGTGCAGTTTTGTTTCTGATGTATTTTTACCTTTTTAAATCCTGCTCCTTCTCAAGGTGGACCTCAAGATCTCCAGTGTGTGTGTGGCCCAGTGGAAAGAGAGGGACCTGATGACCAAACTGGGACCAGTCACTTGCAAAACAATCAAAGGAGGCAACATCAGTTAGATACAACTCTGCTCCATTGGCCGTACCAGCTCCATGACGGTTTGTGTAGCACAGGGAAAACAGAGGGATTTTCCGTCCCTTAATGTTAACAGGTCATTGCCAAATTAACTGTGACTCTCTGTCTCCTTTGCCTCAGCCTTGAGTTCATCCTGGAAAATAAATGGCAGAATTTTTTGATGATTAAAGCACTTGATGTTAATGCCTGTTACTTATTGCTTTAGCTTCAACTTCCATTTTTATTGAAATTTTTTGACTTTTGGGCATCATAATCCCGCGTGGAAAGGTGACACAATGCTGTGTCACAGACATGGGACATTTCCTGAACGTCTCTGCTGAAACTGTTTACGTCGCTACTGTGAAGGACAAGTCTGCCTCCACATCTGTTGTAGTCACATACCTCACGCTCATCTCACGTGGTCTGGCGTCTGCACAACTCGCTGTTCACACTGCTTATTAAATGTCCTTGTTTTGGGATGTTCTCCAAGTGCGCAGTTTGAGTTGAGCTGCTAGCGTCTATGACGGGACGAATTTGTGGCTTTCAGCGTTGGCGTTGGGGTGACGACTGTCTGGCATCGCGATGACCGAATTGTAATTATTGACATCTGTGCTAGACGTTGCACTATCACAATAAACGACTGTCTCCCTGGGGGTGGAGTTTCTGCGCTCCTTGTGTCAGACACCTTGTGTGCAAACAGCTCTGGGATAATACATCTATTGCTCAGAGATTTCAAAGTCACCAAGCATTCTGATGCATGACCTGACATCCATCCATCTTCTGTAATCACGTGTCCTATTCAGGGTCATAAGGCAGGGAACAACCCAGGATGGGGCACCAACCAATCATAGGGCACACTCACACCTATGGGCAATTTGATAATTCCAGTTAACCTCCGCTTGTTTTTGGGCTTGGGCCTGGGGGGGGGGGGAGCCAGAGAAAACCCCACAATGAAATGGGAAGAACATGCAAACTCTACACATGGACCCAAGCAGAGACTTGAACTCCAGTCCCTGAGGTGTGAAGCAGCAGAGCCAAGACAGACATGCTAAATGGTAAAGCATTAATATTTACCATTTCAGACATGCTAAATGGTAAAGCATTAATATTTACCATTTCAGACATGCTAACCATTTCAGACATGCTAACCATTTCCTTTCATCCACAATCTACCTGTAAACAGTGTTTAAGCTGGAATCCTCTGTATCCAGCTCTCATCCTCAAATAGTTTAATGTTCATTTCAAATAAATGACACCTTATGGGATCTAATGTTTTATTTATAATGCTCTTTTTAAACAAAGCAACTGTACATTATTATTATGTATAATTATAACTGTAATATCATTATTACTTGAATATCAGAGACAGAAGGTATCTTGACTGCATCCAGTGGAAGATCACCTCATTCCGCTTAAGTGATTCTCATAAGGGTAGCTGTGCAAGGCTGCATCAAGTCCGAAAAAAAAGGAAAACCAAAAAGTAGTGGTTAGGGTAGAAAAAAATGGATTTTTATCTATAGCAAAGGATACAGCATGTCTGGTTGCTGTTTCGTTTGGAGAAATTTTACTGGAGGAGATCTCTTTGACAGGACTCTGAGCACTGGGGCTTGGATTGCGATACTTGGCTTGTCATCCACATAAAGGATTACCCGAAGGCACTGTCTAGTCACCACCAGGCTCAGTTAAAGGTCACTTGGTGTGGGAGAGAGCCAGGAGTGAAGTTCAAGCCCAGGTGGTCACCCGCTGTTATCTGAAGGACTGGTGGGCATTGGCCGCGTTAAACAGCAGGACGTCCAGTTCAAATACGGAGCTTTGATGTCGCGCCACATTACGTGGGCTGTCATATTCTCGCAGCGAGTACAGCGGTGTCACACTAGGTGGGGCGAGTTTCTTTGGCATCATCGGGGCAGCCTGTGTTCCAATATTTAGAAATCTAAACTAAACTGCAGTTTTTGGATATGACCTTAAGCGATTCAAAAAAAAATATATACAAAAATTGACCTGAAAACAGTAGTAGATTGATTGAACAAGAGACATACAAATCGTTAAGAAAGTAGTCAAACTACAGAGAGAAGAAAATTTCGAAAACTTTTTAAATTTATATGTCTGTATACATCCAGTTTGATGCTAACATTTCTTTGAGTAACAGTGCATTAAGGCATTATAAAGTCTTGGAAGTTGTACTAAGAAGCGACTGATTCATTCAATTCTCTCTCTTTACCGGAACCCCTCTGTAATCATTACCTTGCAAAATGCAACAGATCTGATACAGCTTATTTACTTAAAGTGCTTTTCAGATTGACAGCTCTACCATATTGGTATGCAAGTATCCCTTTTTGTTAAGCACAACCTACTTTAAAAAAACTAGCAAAAAATGTAACAGGTGTTTATTTTTTCAGTAAGAGTCTGAACTGACTGGAAGATTGTAAAACCAAAAATGGGAAAAAACAGAGCTGCATACAAAAGAAAATACTTTTGGAATCAAAAATAGGCATAATACAAATGGAAAATTATGCAATAAGTAGTCATTCAGCTACACTCCAAAAAGGAATACTGCATTATTCGTAATGATATCTTTAATTTTGTGATGCTTTTAATATACTTTCTTATCTCTAGCCTCTGGAATGTATCACATATGTCGTTTTGGACAGAAGAGTCTGGTAAATGTGTACTTGTAAATTTTGGGCCGTTTTCAAAAGCTTGGCAGTAGTGGTTACTACCCATCATGACCACTAGGTGGTAACGCAGGCTTACAGTCATAAAGACCACAGAATTAAAAAGAAAAAAAAATATTCAGAGTAACATACTCAAGGGGTTTCTACTTGCACTTTTGTAGAACAGAAACAATTTAAAAAGACAAATGTTTCAAAATAAAGCTATAAAATCAAGGAAAATTAATATAAACACCATATTTGCATAAATATGCAGGCCACTTAAGGCTAAGGCTTTGATTAAGACTTCCTCCCAATGAGCGTCTCCAACTGACGCCTCGTTAGAGTCTCTCCTGATGGCTTCAGTTTTCTCAGTACTTATCCAAATGTTTTGCTGGCTAGTCTCCAAAAAGACGTGCAGTTGTTTACAAGCTTGGTGGTACAACAGCCGCACTTCCATCTTCTTGACTACCTATGGAGAAGGGAGAAGATGAGAGAGATATGTCTATATCTGGCATCCATTAGCACAGACTAAAGCAAAATCACCACAACTGGATGCAACTTCCTCAGTGGGAGAGCTAATGATAGGCTACAGGGTAATTTAAAGAACAAAATAATAAATATAACTAAATGAAAAGTTTTGCCAAACAAGGACAAGTTTCTTAAGTAACGAGTTGTCTAAGATGTATCCCAGGCATGTGCAATATGCTGGATGGATGGATGGATGGATGGATGGATGGATGGATGGATGGATGGATGGATGGATGGATGGATGGATGGATGGATGGGATGGCGCAGGAAGCTTTGGCATAAGTAAAAAACCTGAAGCCTGAAAAACCTCAAAATTCTGTGGCTCAAATCACAAAAGTTATTACATTTTTGTGAATTATTTTGCTCCTCTTTGTCAATATGCAAATCATCTTCAAGATGGATGTTTACAAATTTTTTTTGTTATGAAATGCAATAATTAAAAACGAGGTCTTACTCTAATCGCCATTCTTTTGCTGTGCTTGCTGACCTGCAGGTCGCACTCCTCCTGTATGTCCGTTGGCATTCTCCACGTTTGCACTCTGGCTCATCGATTTTTCCCGGTGGGCCGGTACATACTCTGGTTTTCTAGCAACAGGTGGTGGTACCTTGCTTGGCTTCCTGGTCGGAGTCTGAGCGCATGGGTTGGAAGCCACTGAACTTGAACTTGAGTCCGTGATCTGCATAAGCTCTGCTGCGAGGCTCTGCTTGAGGCTGGATTGAAGTTCAGGGGAAGTGGGTGTCTCGATGATGACTTTCTTTGTGCTCCTGGAGAAGATGAAGCTGGCAGTGGAGGCAGGAGATTTGTGAATGTCACACCCTTCTGGTGAACGTGGGGAGAGTGCCCCAGACTCCACACCGCCAGATGACTGCAGGCTGGGCCTGGCAAGGAGCCCTTCCTTTGGTCTCATGGCCGCTGTCTTCATTCGGATAGCTTCCTGCAGCCGCATGGAAGATGATGTCCCTACAGGTGGAGGTGATTTCATGGACAAGGATTTCCGAATGGGCTTCTGAGGAACACTGTGGTTACATGTCTGGGTCTGGCTTTGGTCCTGGTTGGAGCTGTTACTCTCAGTTGGTTTAATGCTCTCTGTAGGGGTTGTGGTCTGATCATCACTGACATTGACAGATCGTAGGCGGACCATCTGGAGGAGCGAGGGTGTGACTAGTGGAATGTTGGCATCCTCCTTGGGTGCAGGAGTACTCTTGCTCCGAGACAACTGTTCTTTACCCTTGCCATCTCGGTTCGTGGTACTTGTTCTTTTAAAGCTCATAGTAGCTTGCTTCTCTCCCAGCAGTATGGAAGCATGGGGGACGTCAGAAAATGCAGGTGGAGCAGTCTGGATAATGGTAGCTGGTGGTAGTGGTGGAGCTTCCTGTGGGGGAGGAGGTATACCCTCTGGTAAAGGAGGTGGCAGTTGTGGAACCTGAGACTCTGAATATTGACTAACAGTACAAGTTGGCCTCATCTCCAAAGGAGTCGTTGAACAGTGGATTTCGACTTCTGTCATGATAGGGTTGACGAAAGTGGCAGACGAGCCTGTGCTTTCTTGTGTCACATCTCCTCCAGTATGGGTTACAACCTGAGTTCTGCATTCCTCGTCTGCTGTCCACATGTGTGTAGAGGGGGCCAACTCTTCAGGTGGCTCTTCCTCTACTGCTCTCTCCTCTGTGGCACCTGACATTCTCTGAATCTCAGCTACTGGGAAATTCTCCACTCCAAGCAGGGTTTCCTGAAAAACTGGTGGTGGAGGTGGGGGAAAGTCTAGCTCATCTTGCCCTTCAAAGATTGGTGTGGAATTCTCCATGGGTGGAGGAGGTGGAGGAGGCCAGGATGACTCTATTGTGGGAGTCTCTTGGTGGTCTTCCTGGAAAACTGCGGGCACTGTGATGGGGGGACTTTTTTTCGATGGCGGAGGGGGAGGCTGATGAGAGGGTGGTGGGGAAGGAGGTGGAGAAATACCAACCTGTTTGGGACCTTCCACTAGAAGAGTCTGCATGGTTGACTTCAAACCTATAACAGGATCTTTGACCTTAGCATCTTCCTCCTTCTGAGCAGTAAATATTTCTTCAGGGGAACTATGGATTTTTACTTCTGGAGGGGCCATTTTCATCTGAGCCAGCAGATTTTCCTCAGCTTTAAGGTTCTCTTTTCTATATGCTATTAAACTACACCTTTTCATGACCGGGGGTGGCATTTTCTTTACTGTTACCATATCTTCTTGTTCCTTCTTCTGGTTTGTTTGGTGAAGTTGCAGAACTTCACCATCTAAACTTCTTTGCTCTTTGGCAGGTTCTGTCAGTTCTTGTTTTTGAACATGTTCTGCAGTTTGCTTCACTGGACCTTCCTCGATTTTCACAGCTGGGGGATCCCCGAAACCTTGTACAGAAAACTCAGAGTTCTGCACTGATGCTTGCTCCCTTTGGCTTCCCATCACCACCTCTCTCTTCTTTGAAGTTAGATCCTCATCTTGTTGCTGCCCCTCTGCTGTCCCTTGACTTTGATCACACAGGAGGACCGTTGCCCGCTGCTTTTGAAGCATGTCAAACCTGTTGGCTGCGCCTCTTGAGCCACAAAGCAAATCAAAGGTGCGTCTGTTGTGCATCCACGTCTCAGGGGGTGGAGGACAAGGTGCCTTGACTTTTGGTGGTGGAGGAATGTCAAACACTTCCTTGAGAGATCTGGCTCCGAGTGTGGGGCTGACCTTGGCGCGGTCTACAGAAATGGGGTGTGAGGCCTTGGGAATCAGGGGGGGCAGGCCATTGGTGGGGGCTTCCTGGTGAACAGGCTCGGACACAGCCGACGACAGGGAAGTTAGCGAAGATGAGATGGAGGCAACGGGCGAAGCTCGGGAGCCTATGCGCTCTGGCTTAGCAGGCTTGGCCTTCATCTTTCCTGGGGAAGGTGGACAGATTTCTTTAGCGGAGAGTGTGGGGGTGCCACTCTGGCTGGAATAACCGCTGGAAGGAGACAAGGTCCTATCAAATTTATTATCCTGGAAGGGCAGCTTCTGGGGGGAGGATTCACCAGAGCTCAACACATTATCTAGGGTGACTGTTTGGTCTGGGGTTATTATGCTGGAGGAGACAGAAGATCTGGAGTCATCCAGAGAAGAGTCTGCAGAGTTCGTAGGACTCCCAGCACTGCCAGTCAAGTTCGGTGAGAGAGCCTCCTCCAGAATGCTGTTGTGCTTTACTCCGTTGACCCGAGAAATCTTCCCAACACTGACTTCCGAGTCTGTAACCTCTGGGAGACATGGCTTGATATTTTTGGAATGCAGGGAGTACGTTCGTGTGGGTGGGGCCGGCGGCATCCTTGTCTTCGTCACGGACATACTGCGGACACAAGAGTGGTCGCTCCGCTGGTTTTCACCTTCATCCCGCTCTTGCATGTTATGGGCGTTCCACTCGACTTGCCGTTTGCTGCCCGCACTTGCTGAACTGACCCAGCTGGTGGCACTGCCAAGGCTTAACTGGTCTGGGGCCAGCTGCCTGCTCTGTTCATTTTCCTTCACGGTGCCATTAGGCACCAGAGTGTGGCTGGCACTGCCCTTGGAAGAAATGGTGGAGGAATTGGACACGATGGTCTCTGAGGACTGCGAGTGGCTCCAATTGGAGTCGGCAGATGAGGGTCCGTGACGGACCTGAGAGCGCGAGGAGGCCGGGCTCCCCGACGCCACGCTGCTCTTGCTCACCGTGCGGACGCTGCTCCGGCTGCGGCAACGGCTGATCTCGATCACATCCACCACAACAGGCAGGATGGCATTAGGAATGATCTTAGACAAGTAGGTAGCTTGGGGTGATATGGACATGACCGGGCCTTGGGGCTCCTGTAGAAACCCAGTGGTGGTCAATCCAGGCACAGCCAACGATTTAGGCCTCAGCGAGGGAGACAGGCGATGGCCAAACTGTCGTCCAAGGGCCAGGTCATCCCTGTAGACTTCCTGGATGTGTTGCTTGAGGAGTCGCTCTTCTTTAGAGGACTGCAGAACCTCGAGGTCCAGGAGGTGGACTCGTGCTCCTTCATGATTCACTGCTGGGATGTCGCCATCAACAGTTGGTACAACCACGACATCAGGAGGAGCTTCTCTTCCATTGGTGAGCTGTCTGTCCATGTTCTGACTAAACAGCGTACTTCTCTCCAGCCCTTTGAAGTGGAAAAAAAATTGGATGAAATACAGAAGAATTATTAACCTTTGTGCCAAAATTCATGTGTAATTAATACACCATAATAAGCAAAGCATATATAAATATAAAGCTTAATAAAATATTGCTGGGAATGCCTTCGGACATGAAACAGAAAATTGTGAAATATATATTTTATATTTTGTGCAAATTAGCTTTTATTTTTCACATTCTATCTTGCTCTGCTTAATTCTAATTGACTAGGACTGAAATGAGAAGCATCCATGCTGGCTAAAGGTAACACTGATCAGCTTCGTATAAAACTACTTCCTGAGGGATAATAACACTTTTCCAATTTAGTTGTACCCAGTTCCTTCTGGACATGCTGAGGTATCCCCATGATGGTGGTGCGTCTGCCCCTCTTCTTGGACCTTTCCACCTTCTTAGTGGGATTCAGGGGCTTGAATGTCGAGCCTATGAAGAATGTAAAGTGCGACTGTTGAGAAGTGTGTGCATATTCCAGAATGAGGCCCACACGCCCTTCAGCTGCCATGGATCAAGCCCTGGAATGCTGGGGGCCTGTCACTGCTTTTAATATCACTCTGTCCCACCCCCAACTCACATCCTCCACAGAAAAGAGACTGCATTGTAGACAGAACTGAGAGCATACGTGGAATTCTTGTGTCTGTATCCCAGCCGACCACCTGGTCTAAAAAACCACATCCTGAAGACTGGGCTTATGTACCTTATGGTTTTGATATTTAATATCCCTGTGCAGTTTTTTTCCCTCAAAACAAAACTGACATCAGAGTACCTGATTTAATGTTCACTACACTAGCTGTGTATTCAAGATTAGCATCCCTGAAAAATTCTACTGAAACCCCCCAAACTGAAGCTACCATTAAGCACGTTCACACACATGCGCACCCCCCCCCCCAAGTGTCTGGTCCTCTGAAAGTCTTCCCCTGTCTTCCCCATGATGGAATATTGATGGTATATTGATGGTATATTCCCCATGATGGTATATTGATGGTATATTCCCAATGATGGTATATTGATGGTATATTCCCCATGATGGAATATTGATGGTATATTCCTAATGATGGTATATTGATGGTATATTCCCCATGATGGGTGCCCCTGTGCGTAATATACTGTAAAGGCTGTTGCTCTTTCAGTTCAGAATGCAATCAGTCATTGAACCTGTGTTGTGAGAGAACATGAGACCAGATTAGGTCAGACCATGGCATCGAAAAGCTAAAATTTTTCTAGGTGAGCTCATAGATTACCTTGGCGGCTCAATGAGGATCGCCTGGACGGCATCAACACCGAGTCACCCGCGGTGCTTCCAGACTCCAGTGACTCCTTCCTGTCCCGTGGCTCGTTATCGCCCCCTTCCGGAAGCACCGCTGATGACTAAAATGAAGGCAAACAGAGTTATACAGGTTAAGCTTTATATTCCTTTTTAGATTCTTGTTTTAATGCTGCCACAAGGAGGATTTATTAGATACTGATATGCTCTGATTATTGGGAAAAAAGAATAGATCAATTAAAAAAAGTCTAAAAACTCTTACGCTGACACTTTGGCCATCTTGGAAGTCAAGGTCGCTCCTCTTTTCTGTGAAAAATAAAGCATGCAACATCACTGTATGAAGCATTATAACTCGGGTACAGAAAGCCCAATTATAAGCTGCGTTCAGATTGTGACAGATGACAGTCTCTGATGACTTTGGGGCAGATGCTGGGTGGACCCAGCCGGACGTACCATCCTGCTGCAGCTTCTTCAGCCCCTCCTGGGCCTCGGTGTGCAGGTCCTGCAGGTAGTGCGGGCGACTCCCCTCGATGAACACATTCTCTTGGTAGTGCGGCGAAACCTGGTAGTGCACGGTCAGCCTGCGGTCATCCTCCGGCCTTGAGGCAGCTGTCGTAAGGAGGGACAGAGAAGCCAGTGGTGAGACAGGGATTCCCAATACCCAGCTTACCGCTACACGCCTCAAAGAGCCGTGGCATGTGGAGCTGCTGCCTTCGCTGGTGAATAGAGGGAAGCCTTAAAGGTCCCTCTGTCTCACGTTCAGGTTCAGCCTGGCTGGGACACTAATGTCCAACTTAATTCCTTTACTAGCAAGTACAGGCATATACTGGAGACTAGAATGTTCAGAGTGAACCAGTTCATCATTTTTGTCCTCCAGTGGAGTGTGGTTCAGTGTCTTAGGATACTGAGCCTGTGATTGGAAGGTTTCCCGTTCAAATCCCTGACCATCAGCACTGACAGTGACTGGTTTAAACCACCTCTGGTGTGTAAGGGGTTAAGGCTTGCCACACATTTTCCTCTATCCTGTGCCACCAGACAAAAGATTTGCATCCCTCCAAAGGCACAGGGTGATTTTTAACGTCACAATGAGCAGCCCTGTCCAAGCCAGAGAGTATGCTGGACTGTAAGCTGCGGACACTAAGTGCTCATTCAGCACATATCTGAAACAGTGCCACCTTAAATTTGAGAGAAAGATAAAACCTGTTATACCAGCCTTTCTGAGGCAGAGGAAACCAAAAACGCTGCACTCTGCCACTACCGATGGGTTACTTAAGCAACCCCTATTAGTTTGGAAGGAACAATGAAGAGGTGTCCATGGAACTAAGCTCTGTACTTCCTGAGGGACTTATATTCCCAAGATTCTATTCCGCTGTCCCCCAGGTCAGATCCTTGGGTGGCCTCCAGGAAAACGGCCCAGAAGCACTATGGGGTGGCCACTTTGCTAACGAATCAGATTACGGAACACTGGCCTGTGATTTTCATTGTTCCTTGAGTAATTACCTTGGTATATTACATCAATCGTTTCATCAATTGTACTGAAGGAGAGTGATACGTAAGGAGAACAAGACAAACAGGTCTAGATGAAATCAGTGAATATCTCCCTCAGCAGAATAACCAGGAAGGGGGGGGACGCTGATTACTTATCATCACATGTGTGGAGAGACATTTCTAGTGAGGTGAATCCTATCAGTGCCCTTTAAATCCCCCCTGGGCTGTTCAGTCATATGGGAGTGACAAGAGGATTAACTTGACTCACTCATTAATGCCTTCAAATCAACATGTTGCAGCAAAGCCATAAAGTGTTTGGCAAGTCTAAGTGAGGAACAAAGAAAATGGTGCGACTGCTGTGTCCATCGAGGAACCGACATCCCCGGAAGAGGAGACTGATGGAGCCACAGAGCAAAACTTGCCGGTGACGGATGTGTGCGCTAATGACGAGACTCAGCCCATCAGCTTCGAGAGAAAGGACTTCACCCGCCGTTGTCCACTGTGCAGAAATGCAAGACCTTTTGGTCAAATAATTATTCCAAGCAACATAAAATGATTGTGAATTAATAATGAAAAGGTTCTGAAAGCATGACTGAAGAGCAGCACTCCAAAACTCACTGAGTCCATTCTTTGTTGTGTTTGAGATGAGACCCCCAATGACCTAAAGTCAGTCTGCATCATCACATGTTACAGTACTGAGAACCAAAACTCACTCACTGCTCTGGTAATCCAATGAATTTCCAAAACTCAATAAGTCCATATAATTACTTACTTACAGACATATCCCGTGGACTGAGTGAGTCTTGTAAATTATCTCCAGATGCTCCAGAACTCCAAAATTAGCCATTCTGGATATATTAGGGTCTTATACATTATCAACAACATTTAAATAGGAATATATCAGATCTCAGGTCAGAGTGTTTTAGCTAACAATCTCCACAGAAACCTTGAAAAAGAGACTTTTTGTGTAGGGGAACTGGGGAGAAAGGGAACACCTGACAGTGAAATTCAGCCGACCAACGGTCACCCCCTGAAACAGGACTGAGTCTCAGAGCCTCATTCAGGGGCAGGAGCTCCTGCATGGGGTAAAAAGCCCCTCATTGGGTCTTCAGTATCCTGCTCTCAATGGCCAAAGAAATAAAAGGGAACCTAACAGCCTCCCCTTCAATCCAAATTTCTTCCTGTGGGATTGTCCCATAAGCCAATCAGATAAGGAGATTCTCTGCGGGGTGTCAGGTGACTAAGGTAATCAAGGTAACAATGCCTATCAGACTGGTTTGGTGTGGGCGGCTAAATCAGTGATGAGGCATGGACAAAATGTGCCACATTATCTATTGGAGAAACATTATAATGAGCTTAATACTGATCTAATTTAGTTTTTTTTCGGTTTCAGAAAGATGACCAAAAGTCACAAGGCTCCTAGATCAGTCCAGCACAATCCATTAATTATCAGATTTAATTTTCTGGAAATTGTGCTCATTAAGGTGTAATTTCTCAATGTGAGACAGTTACAGAGAGCACATTTACCCCTTCATTAATTAACACACAGTGCCTCAACAAGAGGAAACTTCTATCATACATGATTATGGGTTGGAGGAGCTCATGGTTATGACCTAACAGGTTGTCACGGATACCAACGATTCAGGGTCAAAACCATCATACAGAAATTGTAAAAAACCAGGTCCAGATCTGTATCTTTTAGACAAATTCCATTCATGACTGTCACAAAGTCACCTGCAGTCAAGAACGTTTAAACCGAGGACTGCTTCGTTCTTAGGAATGCCGAACATCATCATCATTCTCCATTGGTGTAAGTATATTGGCACAAGGCTTCGTCTGTTTCCCTCTTCAATTTTTGACGTTTTTCCCGCACCCTGTCAGTTGCAGAACCTGTCGCTTCTGAGAACAGGAAAGTCTACTTGAAGTTCCACACATGATTTCCTGTTTGCAAGCACAAAACCGTTACCTGTTGGAGGAGACCCACAGCTGACCGACCGGATCTACAGACAGCGACAGACCCGTACTCACCCTTCTTTTTGAAGATGGACAGTAGAGATCGGATGTTCTTGCTTAAGAAGATGACCATGTCTGTTCTGGAGTGCGTGTCGAGACCATGATACTGAAGAAGATTTGGAAGAGCTGGACTTGTGGAAGTGGAATGAGGTCTGGCTGAATGAGGTCCAGCTTCCAGCTAGAAGAGCGTCCGAGTGGACTGTCGGCGGAGAACCAGTCGGGACACAATGTGATCTTCTGTATGCCTCATATCCCAGCTGCCAAATCCCGCCACCCAGACACACCCCCCCCCACACACCCTACCGCTGCCCCCTCCTTCACAATTTCACGTGCCCCCACCTCCCCATTGTCGCCCTCAGCCTGGCCACCCCCCTTGTCTGTTCATACCACAAAAGCCTGGAGTCTGGAGGTTGGGTGTGATGACTATACACTCCTCACAAAATCGGCAGAACAAAAGCACACAAGTAAACAGGAGATTAAAGATGATCTGCTCTCAGTTCAGGGCATCTGTTTCCAAGAGAGCCACACAACTCTCTCTCTCTCTTTCTCTCACGTTCCCTCCATCTCCCTTTCCCATTCGTCCTCGTCCTTCAAACAGGCAACTCTTCAGAAAAGGGCTTCATTCATGTGACGACAAAAGGATTTAGCTCCACCTCTCAGCATCAGTCCCACAAACACACACTCACACACAAAATCCTCTTTGATCCCCGTTTTTTTCCCCCTGCTGTATAGGTGATGTATTGGAAGTGACAGCATTGTTCAGGTACTTATGTAAACGAGGAAGTCGGAGGCGAGACGGAGGCCCGTTAACCAGCAGAAACCCCAATGCAAACGCCAACAGCTAATCCCCCGTTTATTCAGTCACATGTCTCTGGCACAGACCAGAATCACAGCAGGCAGGACCCTCAGTGATGCCCATACACCCAGCACCCACCCTTGTACCCGCTGGGCACCCATGCCACCAGCTGGCCTTTGGGAGAAGGGGAGGGGGGCTGACCTTGGAACTAGATTTACATTTTATCCAAAGTGACGTATATGTCCGAGAAGGCGGAGTCAGCTGGTCCCTGCAGCAATCAGGGGTTAAGGGCCTCACACAAGGGGCCCAACAGTGAAAACACTCTGCCGACCATGGGATCGGAACTGATGACCTTCCGATTACAGGCACAGTATCCTAACCCACTGAGTCACACACCAGCACAGAGGCTATTAGCATTAACAACAGATTAGGTCAGAGGGAATCTTCAGGGAGGCAGGTGTCCCAGCTATTGGCACAAACATCTGAGCTTTGGAATACCTTCCATTCCGGAGGAAAGAACCCACGTGACACGGAGCGTATGAAAAAATCCCAGGAAAACGGGTACCTGGGAACAATCTGCACTTAACCGGAATGCTGCGTGGTAGGATACAGTGACCTGCCCCCCATTCCAGCAATAACTCCATGAGTGAGGAGATCCGTGCCCTGGTTCCGATCCATGCGCCCTGGGCCCTTTGTGCAAAGCGTAGATAGCAAGCGAGGCACGTGATGCCAGTCCGACTCACCTCCCGTGCGGCTCCTGAAATATCACACTTGAGGAGGGAGTTTGTGGGGGAGGGAGATGGGACCTGAAGAGCAGGATGCTGCGGAGCAGGAGGAGCAGCTGAGGGCAGTATTTAGCAGAAAGATGCGTTTAATTCTCCCTCTCTCTCTCTCTCTCTCTCATACTAGCAGGATTGTAAATATACGTCTGTTTGAACTTGTGTATTAGTACAGGTACACTGCTATGCTTCTTTTCATATCCCAACTTGCTCTCCATTGACACATACACATACTTAAAAGCAGGCCCATAGCCAGAATAAAAATGAGGGTTGGATAATTGCCATGCAGCAGTAAAGATTCTGATAGTGATCTTATGCTTCACTTGAGATTCCTGCATTCCATCAGACCAGCCTTGCCTTCCTCTCTGCCGTCTCCCCCCTCCCCTTCGACCTGAAGGCGGCCAATCAGGACAGTAGCTGTTCCTGCAACAGGTGTCACTATCTAACCCAATCAGATCAGCAGTGCTTTAATTACATGCAATTACAGCATAATTCTTCGGAAGTGTCTCCAGTGGTACCATGCTGATCTGGCAGCTTAGCAGTGTGTATTATCCTAATGAGTGTAAGTGGGACACACTTTGAGATCCTAGAAATACAACCGAATACTAGCTCCATAAATAGTAGCTAAACACTAGGTGTGTAAAAACTATGTATCTATGTTTCAAATAAAAACAAAGAGCCTCAGGTTGGCTTTATAGACACAGCTTGATGATAGACAGTTGCTAGACAGAAAGAGTCCCATAAACAGAGGAGAGAGAAAGGGAGACGCACACACACAAAAAAACAAGCACATGAAAACAACAGGGGTCCCAAAGACTGGTCTGAAGCCTCTTGTCGCCCCCTATTTGTGACATGCATGAATATTCATCATTCCTTGTTTGCAAAGACGCCATCTGGTATTTGGTGTGGGGGGGGGGGAGGCTGCTGGTGGGAGATGAGGGGTGCTGAAGGTGGGGAGGGACTATAAATGCCTACAGGGTGCTAAATAGACACTTTCACCAGAGCCTGAAAGCCACGTGCCACAGGATACTGAAACACTGAGGCGTCGCAAAGAGATCGGACAGGCCCACACATCCCATGTGCATTCAGGAAGCTTTCCTTGAGATTGCTGGCATGATGTCATCCTAGGAACTACTAAAAAAAAAACACAAACCCATCCATCCATCCATCCCTCCCTCCCACAGGGCCAAAAGTTCACTTACCAATAAGCAATCAAGAAATAAATGGCAAATGGCTCTCTGAAAGACTTTAACCAGCAACATATTTCCATGATAAATTTCTTTCTCCCTGTATTACATGGGTGAAGTTTGAGGGGTAGTAAAAATTGCAATTAATTGGCAAGACCAGTATGTTCTATGCTGGCACTCAGAACCTTTGCATAAGTGATTTGTTTGTATCCTGTAGCTAGATAAAATAATAGGTTGTGTGTGCATCAGATACATGCATTTTTTATGCAAATGCATATACAGTAAACAACAAACTCCGCCTATGGTGACCTGTGGCTGCTCTGGTTTCCTCCAAATGCTTGTGATCAGGACTGCTAAATTGCCCATAGTGTGTGACAGTGAGTCCCCTGTTAGAAGCTGGCATGGTTGCAAGATGGACAGATAGCTGGTTGGGTGGCTGCTTGGATGTTTACCATCGCACACCTAAAAATAATAAACACAGATTATGAGCTACTGATAAACTTACTGAAAAGGCCAATAAAAAGATGTGCCAGTTTCCTCTGTGTTTCATGTTTATTGGTGCAGTATTACACGTAATAAAGGGTAATAACTCTTCTGTGTTCTTCTTTAAGCAGCTTATCGATTTAATATGGTTCCAGTAATAGACCATAAAAAAGTTTGAATGTTTCAGTTATTTCCTGGCCTCGTAAGACTCCACATGTTTTATGTTAGTCATCCACAGTACAGGTACCTACTGCATAGAGAACCACAATTATTACAGCTAATATAGGTTTTCATGACCAGGGGCTTCTGGGAACCCGGAATGCTGTGTTTGTGACCGTTGACGCAGTTCTCTTCATGAGTAAACTGCTTGTTTGACTGTTTTCCTTAGGATAGATACTGCAGGAATGCACGCTGCCTGTGACACGCTACAAAAGCTGCTCTAAGCAGTGGCCACTAGGTGCCGCCGCAAAATGCCAGATTTACAAATGAGCTTACAATGACATGGTACTGAAACGGCCTAAGGTAAGAGGAAAACCAAGAAAAGCAAAAGTAATTTTTATTTCCTGTTGAAATATAAAAAGGGTAATAAGAAGAACTTCATCCCATTTAAAATTCCTCTCCTGAATTTTTAAACACACATCAAAAGTCGTGTGTTACTACGCACGACCACATAAGCAGCAATGCGGCTCCCAAAGGCTGTTGGTCATTAATGTAGATTGGAAGAATTTTTATGTGTTGAAATGTATAAAAAGAGATTTAAACTTAATGTTTTAAATTGCAATAAATGTTTTTTTATGAAAAACTAAGCAAGAAGAAAGGGATTTAAAATGGTGATTGAACTGTTTTTCTCCTGGGACTTTGCAAAAAAGCTATTTCTCAGTTAAAAGGACACATTCTGGGTGACATAACTATAACACACTGTGAGACACACTGGACTCTAGTGAATCTGTGTGTGTGTTTGTGTGGGTGTGAGTGCATGTGCTCTCCAAACTCCTGGTTCCATCAGGTTTTCTCACATGGTCCCTAGACACAAGGTTTGTTGAATGGGTTTGTCTAAGTTGCCCATGCGTGTGTAACACTGCGATGGTGAGCTCAGAGATCCAGGCCTGGTCACAAGCCTATATAGTACAAGCACTATTAGAAAAGTGGCAACACCTTTTTGTGCTGCAACCTTTTATTGAGCTTCTGCTGTATGTATATAAAGAAGTTGATCTCCATTGTGCCTCATCTGTGGTTTGGAGCAGTATTTCCCAATCCGGTCCTCAGAGACTCACACTCCATGTTTTTGCTCCCTCCGAGATCCCTACCAGTCAGTCCACATTTCTGCTCCCCCCCGGCTCTCGGCATAAACTATCTGTGGGTCCTCAAGGACCGGACTGGAGAACACTGGTTTAGAGGCTGAGAGAATTCAAATCACTCTCCACTCCACAGCAACACCCACTATTGGCTGGACACTCACAGCAAGTGGAACGAAGCAAACCTCCCCCCCCCCCAGGGTATTGTGAAACATAATGAAACTTTCAGCCCTAAAGTGAGCAGAAGCAGGTGGCGGACAGCACATATACCAGGGACGTCTGCTGCAGCCCCCACCCCTACACAGCTGGCATGACCATCATGTATCGGGGGAGACTAACGATGGGATTAACTGAAGATTCCCAACTTGGAGAAAAACTGGAAAAAAATATTAAGCTCAGTGGTGCAATGGACAGCATGTTGGACTTCTGCACTCTGGGTGAGGTCATGTAAAGGTTGTGAGGTGCCATGTGGCTCACTGAGGTAGAGTGTTATACCTATGGTCAGAAAAAGGCCCTTAACCTTCAACTGCACCAGGGACTGGCTGACCCGGCTTTCTCGAAAGTGCTTCGGATAAAAGCGCCTTCTGACCAAGTATATAATTGTAACAAAGGGAAGAAAAAAAGACAGAACATGAAAAAAGTAACAGGAGTCAGAATCAGGCATTAGAAAAGGGGAACAGATAGACTGACTCACTCATCAGCCCTGATATCACCTATAAGTAATTAAAGTTTTAGAAAAGAAACATGCAAGAACACAATAGTTCTTCAGGCCAAGGGCACAGACGTTTAGCCAAGCTGAGTGCGTGGACCAGAGATGCGGAGTTGGCCTCTCAACTGACCCTGTGTTTGTTACAGAAATAGTCACCATAGCAATCAGTGGCCTGTACTACAAAGCGGGGTTACTGGCTTATCGGGGTAACTTGTCGCATTTAAGGTACCACAGTTTAAATAGACTTCATATATTTGTTCACTTACATTTTGCCCAGACTACCTTAAATCCGACACGTTACCCCGATAAGCCAGTAATGCCGCTTCGTAGTACAGGTCAAGGATGTGTATCCCAGTCACCTAATACATGCAGGACTGTTAAAGTGACTCATTATAAAGGACGAGTAGCTGCATTAATACCCAAGTGTACCGCTAGCAGCGCTAAATAATATCTGGATGGGCCGTGAGCGGAACAGTTAAAGAGGTTAGCAGCAGGCCTAAGAGCCTACATCACAAAGCAGGATTTCCTGCTTAGCTGGATAACTTGTCGGATTTAAGGTAGTCTGAGCTAAAAGTAAGTGAGCAAAGATGAAGTCAGTTCAAATTGGGGTACCTTAAATCTGACAAGTAATCCGGCCAAACAAAAAATCCAGCATTGTGATACAGGTCCCAGGTATGTCAAACCAGGCTTCGCTTCTGTTTGAGTAGCCTTGGATGACACCGCTTGGCAGATGTTTCGATAAAACTCAGTCAGGGATAGTCAGACTGAATCGCTTGCTGACATAAGTTAGGTGGGTCTTTTGCTGAGATATCTGCCAACAGATACGTGGACACGTTACCCCTGAGACCCGGTAATGCTGCTGAATATTCAATGACACATATGGGGTGCGGCTTGGCCAGAGCTGGGGGCTGGGATTGCCTGCTGTAAGTAAGGTCATGCTCACTCCCGGTGAGCCACAGCTGTGCTGATCTGCTCGCATGGACACATCGTCGCCATCAGAGCTAAAGAAGCGCGCTGCTGAATCAGAATCGTTTATTTATGGCCAAGTACTTTTATGTACAAGGAATTTACTTTGATTTTTTGTGCAAAACACTCAAGGATAATCAAGACATTCAATGTAATAAATTATGTAGTTGCAACACAAAGACTACATTAAATAGACAAAATACAACAAAACAACATGCACGGACACACCAAGGCAGCCTTATGGGGAACCATCTTAGTTTCCACTGTGTGTCAAAACAGGATGAAGCGGTAACTGCTTCATTAATGCAGACGGAGCAGGAGTGCCACAAAAAGTCATGCACTGTGTAGTGAGCACAAAATACCCCCCCCCCCCCACACACACACACACACATTTAGGGAAGTTTTCTCTAAAATGAAAACAGGAAAAGAATTGGAGCTAATGAACCATCAACGTGGCCGGGCCAAGCTTTGAGCTTGTTCCATGTAGAATAGGTGCAATTAGTTATGGTGCCATGCTGTTAATACCTCCAACACATGTTTAGACCACCAAAAGACCACGAATTAGATGCCACTGGCACTAAGGCTCAAGTTCAAGGACAATCTGCATTTGGACCAAGTACAAACCCGTGTCTGCACCATCTATTTTGGATTCTTGCGAGACGTGTTATAATATGGCCTCCAGCTCTGTCCTTCTGAAAATATGCTATTTTTAACACTTCTCTACTCTACAACAAACCAACACCACATGCCATGGCCTACCAATGGGAACAAATGTTTGATTTTTGATTCCAGCAATACAGTACTCATGTGAGTGTTGTGACGCTCATTTAACATTTTAGCAAACATCTTGTTTACCCAAACCAGAGAGACGAGTTGGCTCCTGGTAAATGCAGGCTCAGAACCCTCAAGGCTGGCATAACAACAGGCTATTCATAGCGTGCCTGAGAGCCTACAGCGTTCAGCTAAGATTAGCCAGCTAAGTCACTGTAATGGGGCAACATGAGAGTTTGCCTTCAGTTCTATCAGTCACAGCACTTTTTTTTACTTGGCATCTTGGGGTCTTATTTCTGAAGATGAGTACCAGTCCCAACTGGTGATAGCCAAAGGGAGGCCCATCTCTCACAGCTGGCTTATCTGCCCTTGCTATCAAGGGACAGCAGAATATGTGGCCAATTGACCCCACTAGTTGGCGCTTTTGATTTACTTTGGGGCACGCAATGTGCTCTTTTTAGTGTAGAGAGCACCATCTAGTGGTGCCAGAAAATACAGCAGATGGTTCATGAAGCTTCATTTGGCCATATTTACTGCTAACCTTATTCCAGATCCACTTAGCGGCCCGAAACATGGAAGTCATGGAGGAAAAACATCTGGCTGCTGGTCACAGACAAACTCCCTCCTCTTCCCAAACATGTGGAGGTCATGAAGCAGGAGAGAGTCAACCTCTGATCACAGATCAGTTCCCCATTTGTTTCCTTTTTGCCACCAAAGACTAAGCCAACTAGTGAGTTCTTTAGAGATCCCATATTACTTTGCAGGTTGATAAGATCTGTTCGCCATGGCAGGGAGACAAGAATCTTGTTTTGTTTATTGTGCCACTGGAAAATCGGTAATATGATATGAGATATAGGCTAACAGCACAAAGGCAAATATGCCTGCAATTAGCATTGCTGCATCTCCAACTATCCATATTCATGCTGTCCAGACCCTCTCGCTGTTCCTTCCAAGACCATGCTGTGAAATTAAAAAGTGTTAATTAATATGGCAGCAAGGCCAGTGACACCAGTAAGGATTCATGCAGGGATAAGGTCACTGCCAGCCAAACGTCTCCTCTGCGCTGGACAGCTAATGGCTAAAAAATGAAGTGTACCCATTCTGCCAAATATCACTGCAAAACCCACACTCCGGGCTGATCTCATTTCTCGTTCAAAGGAACAATCTGGAGAAGGATTTGGGGTCGGCTTTCCCTTGACTGGAGTCTGGGGCATGGTTGCAAAGGTGCCTTTTCATTTATCACCCGGTGCTCAAGAGGGAACTGGGCCATACTTCAGCCGCATGCTGCCCTTGCACCCAGCCTAATCTCCGCCTGCGCCCCGCTCTTCTTGAGAAGCGGAACACAGCCTGCCGTAATGTTTTCTTCATGCGCTGAGACAAAAGACTCCAGAGAGGGTCCATAGCGAGCAGACATACAGGCCGCCACAACTATGACCTCAACGATGAAAGGAGCAAGATAATATTTCAGGCATATTCGAAATCAATTTAGTGAACAAGGATCATGCTCTCGCTAACCTGCCCTCTGAACCTCTCTCCCTCTGTTGTTCCTTCTATCTAAAGAAACTTCAGTTAGGTTAAAATGCTGCCAGCTACAGAGCACATCTCTCCCGTTCTGGCTTCTCCACACTGTCTCCCATTAGAAGGAGGAGAAGGAGAGATTTTAAGATTTTATTACCTTTATTTATTTATAAGGCTTTTTACAATCAGATGGCCACTTATATCAGTGACCTTTTGACCCGATACTCAGCAATCAGGACACTCAGGTCTTCAGATCAGGGTCTTCTTGTTATCCCAGGTCCAAGTCTAAGACCAGGGCTGACAGAGCTTTTATGGCTGATGCTCCAAGGTTCCCTCCTGTACCTCAACAAGAAGCATGCTGTACTAATGATGTGAAGGTTATGGAATCACAGGGAGCCCCAATTCTAACCTTCCCTCTACCCTGAGTTGCTGGGAATAAAGGAGTTGGATAAATGATGTTCCTGGGGATGTTCGACCAGCCAGCAGTGTGGGCTCCTTTAAATCGCATCTGAAAATGTTTTGTATAGACAGGCCTATTACTGACATTTGATTGTCCTTGTTTTATTACCTGGGAAGCCCTTGCAAGGTGCTATACAAATATGCTACTAACTTACTTCCAGTGTTCCTACTCTTTGTCTCTTGCTTTGTCCTGTTATCTCCATGTCTCTCTGTCTCTCCTTCCCTCTCTCCATCTCTCCCTCTTTCATTCTCTGTCTGCCTCTCTCCTGCATTCTCTCTCTCTCTCTAAGTGCAACCCCACCTATCCGTATACATTTCACTGCAAAACATCCCCTCCTGTAATGGGGGAGGCCTGAGTAGTTTGGCTTTGGCCTGTCTAATGTCTCCCGTCTCCTCACAAACTCACTTGCACAGAAAGGGTGCGGTTCCAGGCTTTGTACCAAGCACTCACATGTGGGCAATAAAACGGCATCGTCATGGCAATAGGAGAAATCCAGTACGAATGCCCTAAATGCAGATGCGGGTGACATACTTTCAGAGGTATTTCAAAATAAAAGCCGCGGGATCCCTTTGTCATTGGGCTGGAAATGTAATCTCCCAAAATAAATCACATAAACATACACTTGTGTTTCTGCTGAGACGAAAAGCCTAGGAGGTATTAGGGAAATATATAATAATTTGCAGAATAAAAACATATTAAGTTGCATCCAAGGCAGGAAAGGTAAGAGGCCGCTGTTCATACAGAAGACTGAACACAGCGTGATGTGCAGTTTCCTGTCACGGAGAAAAGGTGGGTCACCAGCTGGACCTAAGAGGACGATATTTGCGTGTCTGACGCAGTGAGGCAAATCAGGGGAGTAACTGGGGGTGGGTGGGGGTGGAGAGATGGGGCTTGGGATTGTCACTTTATAGGAGAATGTCTCATAAAATGTTAGGAAACGGTTTCCAGAGAATCACTGATTAGTGAATCTGTTGGTTGGGTATCAGGGGTTACTTCTGATTCATGTCAACAAAACTCTTGCAATAGTGAACCTGCTACTAAATCTGCCGCTGGCACCTCTATCCTATCTATTTGTACCTGCTCCCAGTTTGGACACACCCTGCTCACATTTTCTGGGGCAAAAACGGCAGAATCTACTGCCTGAGCATTTCCACCTGGAGCTCGTCTTGTGAGGTACAGGAGCCGGTGTCGAACGGCACCCCGACTCCGGCACGTTTCTGCAATGTGGCTCCCGTGTCAGTGGTTTGGTCTTTAAAATCCATTTGGCACAAAGTCAAACTAAAGTCACTCCATGCTTCTGGCACTCATAGTAAGTGTCTCAGAATTAGACCTCTTGGATGTGACCAATCGCAGTGTGACCGGTGCATGGTGTGGCATGAAATTCAGCAAAGGCCAGTCTGCTTATTAAAAGGCTTTTAAAAGGAACATGGATGCAGCTACATGCTTGGCCACATGACTTGGGTCCAATGGATCTGTTCAGCCGGAAAGGGCAGGAAAAAGTCACAGGTATAATGAAACGTGAACGTGACAGGGTCCTTAAATATGCTTGGGCATGATGCAGTCATTTTTGACACATAGTATGTGAAACTTGTGGAACATGACTACGTCACCTGATTGGATTTGCATGATTGAAAACCACATGTATTTGCTGGGGAGCCCTTGTTTTGTCATACAGCAGGCCAGTAGGAAAGGTCAGAAAGGAAAAGGTTACTATTTTCAGACCGCTTCCCTGGAGATGCACCGCAAAACACTGCTGCAAGGTCACCAAGCTGTGACTAACAAGGAAAAACAAAGCTCTATCCTTCCGTTCCCACGACTCTCCCGCTGACACTTTCCACCACTACTTCGGTATTCATCTCTTTTGCTAACACACCTGGTAATTATAGGATGCTTCTGGGGAATGACGGGCGTAATGAGTTTGCTGGGCTGCAGGATGATACGGCGGCCTTCCCTACGCACAGCGTACGCTGACGCCATAAGAGCCGAACAGTGTGAGGTCTTCGGAAACAGATGGAGGCGCGATTTGCTCAAATCCGTTCAGCGGCTGCGCTTGTTCCAGAAAATCAGCTCACTGCCGCTTACTGTTCTTAGAGGTGGTGAGGCATCAGTGAAAACCCTTTATCAAGGCTTGTTATTGAGCTGTGATGGAGCGTTTGACACATCAGGAGAGAACTGGGATTTCTCTGAGTAAGGAGTCTGACTTCAGAGAAAGAGGAAGTCTTCAACATGCCTTTCACTCAAATGAACCGTTTACTGCAGCTTTACAGCTGGAATACCATATATAATGTAACCCTGTCATGTCACACGTGTGGGCAGCACACAATCCTGGTGCCTCAAGCTCCAACAGACACCAACACAATTAACTTAAAATACTGTACTGTCAGTCTGTGGGAATTACAAGGCAGGATTTTTTTTCTGGCACAGTGTGTGGGGAACATCTGCTGTGTGGTCAAAGATAAAAGTTCAAAAATCCACAAATCAGGGTGAAATAATGACCGCAGATGAAATATTTTGGTTGCTTGTGCCTTCCCTGGTGTGGGAGGTGAAGATACGGATTCTCTCTTATCAGGCATAATGGAAGCAGTATTCAGAGGCCAGCCAATCAGCAGGATTTAAATGAGACGTCATCACATAACCTGACCTGCTATAAATAATCACGTAAAGAACCTTTGCTGGCTTCACTTCCAACCTTCAAATAACGCAAAGAAACGCCTAGATCCGCTTCCTGGGGTTTTACCTGAGGTCCCAGTCGCTTCCTCAATTAATTGCTGCTTCACCTCTGAGTCACGGCATTTAATTAAGGCATATAACCACCCAAGGCCGTCTTATTGTGGTGCAGTAAATAGGGAACTGTGGGCAAACGGGGCATTTTAAACAGGGAAGAACCTGCTTTTGGTTCATCTCTGTTCAGCACAGTGACACAGGGTAGCTATTAATAGGATGACCCACAGCAGTCCCAGGCGTGAGATCGCTGCATCATCGCCCCCCTCTGAGACAGACTCCTCCAAACTGACCCCTCCAGGTGAAACTCCTGTCGTTTCACTGTTTGGTCACTGCTTAGAATAACGATTCCTCTTTCATTTGTATTACAATTATATTCATTCAAAGTGCTTTCTCAAGACATTTTTAGTTTATTGCGATACAATTCGCATTCCCCCCCCATAATACCCTCATAATTACCCCCAAAACGGTCCTCAGGGACCCACAGATGATCCACGTTTCTGTAGAAAGCTGGGAAAGAGCAAAAACGTGGACCGCCTGAGGGTCCATGAGGACCGGGTTGCGAAACACTGAACTGAAGCGTACCACTTCATATCAGCCAAAAATCTGAGGGCACGACTATTTGTCTTCCCAGGCATTTAGCATGTTACGTTAACATTGCGTAACGCTAAGGTAGTGCCGGACCAGTGCACTCAGGAAGGACATTGGATGCATTGTCCTAACGGGACTGCAGCCTTTTATGCTGAAGGTATGCGCTGGAGAGATTCCACTCCATTCTGGGTGGAGCTAAAAACAAGAAACATCAAGTGTAGAGGTCATGACCCAGCAGTGCCACACTCCTAAGCTAAGAGTTGCACACTTCCTGGTCATTGATTTTGTGAAGGAACACAAAACTTATGTCGGATAATACATAGCGCAGTGGAATACCATACCTAAAAACCCTGCACAAATACATGTTTCTCTGTATTTGTCTTTCATCATTTTGGTGTTTCTCAATTAAAACTGGAAGACCAGCTAAACCACAGAACTCTAGAAACAGCTCCGTTCCACAGGTCCCGACTTGTCCTGGCCCACAGACTCCCTCACACAGAGTCACCCGGTGTTTGCAAAGGCTGTTATTTTTTGTGTTTAACCAACCGAGCAGAAGATGACAGTTAAGGCTTCCACATTTGGCCCAAGGAGTGCGCTGAAAGCATACCAGCACGGAAAAGCAGAAAACAAAAAAGTCAGAGGCGCAGATCTGAAAGCAAAGCTGGGAAAATCCAGGCAACATCAGATCCCACAGGCAAGAACCCGAGACAGAAATTCAACGTCCATGTGCAACTGACTCATCGTGAATCAAGCCCAAAGCCCATTAGCTCCTAACAGAGAAGGTTTTGTAGGCCGCGTGCCTTTGCCAAGCATATTACAGCTCAGTGATAACGGTTCCTGTGATGTGATAAGAGCAATCAGGGCCTATCCAATAAGCCTTTTTTAGTGTTTTTTTTTTTTTTTACTTTAGTCTGCTGATTAAAGGAATGGACTTTGGACCAAATGACTGCAAAGGGTAACTTGCTATTTGACTTACTATTATACGCACATTCACTCTTCAGTTAAAAATACCCAGCTCTAAATGGTCAACAAGCAAAATAGTAGGTTATGCTGAGTGGCTTGACTAAAACTCTCTCCTAAGCAGTTAACTGTTACTCTCTAAAAATGTACCAAGTAAATATAAATGTATAGATATTAAGTACTGTATGCTAAAAAAACAGCACTTGGCTTAACACTCCCCAAAAATCCCATTTTGAAACTGCATCATCACACAAAAATGTCTTCCTCTCATTCACATCTGCATGAAATCTGGTCTGTGTGTGGAAAAAAAAAATGTGAGTGTATGTGACAGAAAATACGAAGAAACACATCACTCTTCCTCACTCTTGAAACTGTCAGAGCTCCAAGGATTTCTTACAATTCACACAGTGAAGATGAACGGGCTGCTTTGTATTAAACATGAATCAAGTTCGACCACAGCTGCGGCAGAAGGACCCAGACAAGAAAAACAGCCTCCGTTTACCAATCTGACCTCCACGCGAGCAGCAGGGGGTTCGATTACTGAACTTCAGGCCCGGTGGCTGTAGGTTTACATCCTGGATGGACACCTGGACTCTCAGTTTCCTGAACCTCCCTGTGACCCTGTACTGTATAATCAGTCGAAGCAGGGATGGATAAGTACATTAACTTAGCAGCTGCTTTGTGAGTCCACATCTGAAAAAACAGCTAAGAGATACGAATGTGGCTTTGAATGTTTGAGTTTGATAAGTGAAACAGGGTCATGCTCTCCACTCTGCCAACACTGATGGCTGCATGTAAACATCCTGGGAGATTCTCTCCATCTTTAGGTGCTGCTTAAGGAGACTTTGGATTTCAGCTCCTCCCTTCTGGTCTCCATTGCTCATGTTCCCAGACGATGCTGCCCTGTGAGGCAGATCCTTTTATAGGGAGCATCTGGCAAGTAACCAGTCTTCATGGACTTCCAGGGGTCACAAGACCAAGAGTCGGGCTAAATGACCAGGCAAATGACTTCCACTTCCAGTCTAGATTACAGGGAGAACTGGGGCTGTCTAAGGGAGATAACGATATTGCTGTTGGTGAATTTCTGTTAAATCTCGAATCAATACAACAACATCCATCCTCTGCTTTCCAGGGTCACTGACATGGCGCCTCGCGACCACCCAGCCACCCGGCTCCTGCATTCATCCGCTGAAATCTCATAAGTCCATAAAAGGTGGGTCGGTCCCTGTCCGCGCAGCCCCATCCTGCAAGGGAGCACTATTCAGCAGCTAAATAGTGCAACGAGATTACCTCGCCGTGAAGAACTTGTTCGACACTTGACGGAAACAGACAAGGCGATGGATGGATGGACAGATGGATGGACGGATGGATGGATGGATGGATAGATGGATAGATAAGGAATTAATTATTCATCTATAAGTTATGGGAGCAGCCTGAAGGCGCTTCTTCCTGAAATTTGGATTTCAGAGAATTAAATTCCTGGGAAGCAGCAGTACAACAACGGCCTAAGCCAGAGATGCAGGATTTCATTCAGAGCCTCGAAGGTGGGAGATTTAAAGGTCGGCAAGAGAACACAGACCAAAAACATAGGGGGGGGGGGTGCCTGATAACACAGGCAGCCTGCGTCGGTTGGAAGCAGGTAAACAGGGAGACAGAGAGTGATGCATTCATATTTATAACACAAAGAGTGGGCTGTCCAAAAATGGGGGGGGGGGGGCGATAGACTACTAAGAGTGTTTAAATCAACAGGTGTCA
>JAODLD010000052.1:13203586-13221196 GCA_026781065.1 Mormyrops boulengeri | reverse complement strand
CCCCCCCCCCCCCCCCCCCCCCCCCCCCCCCCCCACCGGGGCGGCAGCCCACACCAAAGTAACACATAGCGGCAAATCTAACATCAAGCAGCCTTGGGGATATTGCTTAATATACAGGGGCGGGGCCACAGGGGCACTGGCCACAGCTGAAAGCTGATTGGCCCCCAGAGTGCCCCCTCCCACTCACCAACCACTTTTGAAACATATCATTGGCTAATGATAAGATTGGCCACTCAGTATGAATTATGGGCCCTCTTATGCCCCTCATCGAATTGCCTCTCCATCCCCGAATCTCCCTAAGCCCTGCTTGCTAGCCAGCTGTGCCTCTCATGGGAGTTGGTCGCGCGCAGCTATGCAGGTGTGCTCTGGGAGTGAGGTGAAGGGCATGCATGGTACCAGCTGTGGAAAGACGGAGGGCCAGTTTACTGTCGCGTCTCGCGTCTGGGTCACCTTGAGGGTAACGGATAACGAGCCGAATTCCAGCCTTAATTAGACCCCATCCTGCCTCTGCTGGCTCCGCTCAAAACAAGCTCCTGACAAAGGAGCTAAAGTCCTCGGCCGGCGCTGCCTCTCGCTTCCAAAGTTTCCTGGAGGAATTTTAATCCCTCGTTGAGGTTCTTTTTTCCCAGCAAGGGTGACTCAGAGCGGACCAGTCAGGCCCCCATACCTGCGAGAGGGGCCACCTTCGGGGTCAGAAGCTCATTTCCTGACCTTGATAATATCGTCACGTTCTGTGTCAGAACAAAAACAGACGTTTAAAAGTAGAGTCTGTCCAGGTGGACTAATGGTAAAGTTCCCAGAGAACTGGGAAGGAGCAGAAATGTGGACTGTCTGGCAGAGAACTGGGAAGGAGCAGAAATGTGGACTGTGTGGTACTGGGAAGGAGCAGAAATGTGGACTGTGGGTCCCGTGGAAGGTTACGCTAATCGTTTCAGTAAGTCAAGGAAGTCATGGTGAGGGTGGAGTCTATCCCAGGCAGTGCTGGGTGTGAGGGTGAAGACACCCTGGATGGGATGCCAGAGTATCCAAACCCAGCACCCACACACCTGCCCTGACATCAGGCAGCAATCAAACGCACAACCCTGGAGGTGGCAGCAAACCTATTACCATTAAAATTAGCATTCTGCACTAATAATACTACTGATGTCGTGATGTCAGCGCATGCCTCCTGTTCGCCGCACTGCATTTGCTTCTGCAGCCTGCTTGCAGAGCTGCCCTCTGGCGCCTATAGGGCTGCATCCGCAGCAGGCTCTTGTTGCCGTGGAGACAGACTCACGTGACGTAAAAGATGTTTCCTCAGGGTAAACGTGTGGTGCTGTTACCCAGCAGCCCTCAGGGGCACCAAGGGTTACCCAGGGGCCCCAGGCAAAGCCGTAATTGGGAGGCCCCCCTACCAAGAAAACTGTTTAGCATTTCACTTCCTCCACAAAGCACGTAATTTGGCGGCCCCATCAGCTGGTTATTCTGCTTATAGCTAGAACCAGCCCTAGGTGGCGGGGGGGGGTGACAGCACAAAAAAGTAAAACGGCAGAAAAAGGTAACATGGTGTAAAACGATGACATCATCAAGTTAAATTCCCAAATTTTCTGACGGGGGGTGAGACGGGACACCGGGGCATTAGTGCTGAGAGCTATTGCCTCTGAAACCGTATCCCCCCCCCCCCATACCTAGACAGCTGACAGCTGACGCACCTCCTCCCCTGACACACACATGCACACACAAACCCCCAGATTCCAAAGCCAACCCCACCCTACCACCATCTGTGAGCCTTACGGTGGCGTAATGATCATGCTGCGCCACACGGGCCTGGGGGCGCCACAGTTAAGGCGCCACATCCCTTAAGGAGCCTCCCGCGTAAATACCTGGCCGTCTGAACAAGTGACGGATGTTTGGGTTATAATGTTGGCCAGAAGGCTTTACGATGTGGCACCGGCGTGGTTTTTCCGAGCTGCTGGCGGCCCGACGCCTCTGCCGAGCCTCAGTCAACACCCTACCGTTTAAACGCTGGTTAGGGGGCGATCCTCAGCTGTCTGGTTTAATGACATGAGGCAAAGTCTGGACTGTATGTATAAACAGAAAGGAAGGCCAGGGATGTTTGATGTAGGATCATAAAAACAGACACAGGTTTGCCCACAACACATACGCTGAAAAACAGCAGCCGGGATAAAACCTTAAATAACACACCAAGCCAGGAGAAGCGTCCTAAAGAGCCAAACAGAATATGCAAATCCTCACAGGATCCCAAAAGCAGCGGCTTTTACAGCAGAGAGGGACTGGAGAGAGGAGAGCCCTGTAATTAAAAAAGTGTTTGCAAAGAAACTGGTGTAAGTCATCACTCTGGCTCAATAAAGCTTTGTGTCTTCACAATCATCCTGCTGAATTGCACCCACCCCCCCCCCTCCCCAGTCTGGGCTTTGTGCCTCCCCCCGCTATGAAAAATTCTGTCCAGTAGAAATCAGGCAGATCTCAGCCACCTTGGTGGGATTGGGGGCAAGGGGGGATAAATAATTTATGAGCACGCTGGAAGTCTCACAGTTGCTCTGAGTTTACAGAGGCAAGTGTGGGGTAATGTTTGGAGAGGGAGGGGCAGGGAGAGCCGGTGAGCCCCCCTCAGGCACTGCGGACGGCCCCGTTTTATGGACCTCCCCGCCTCGCCAGAAAGCGGCCAAGCAGGTTTCGGAGAATGAGCTTCAGGACGTCCTGCGTTTCTGCTGCTGTTTATCCTGAGTCAAAAAAGAAACAGCCTGTGTGAAATTGTCTTGTGTGTGAATGAAATTTCCCGAAAAAAAAGACTTTGTGGAAACGTGATCCGAATTCTCTCCCCGCTTTCCTGTGGTCACCGCCAAGTCTGACAGCGGCATCGGGATCGGCAAAATGCTCTCTGTGTAAAGCCTCACAACGAGGCGACTAGACTGACTGTAAACAATTACACTTCAATGTTACCCATCAAAAAAAAAAGGCGGGATGAGTCATCCAGCTGTTCTCTATTACACAAAAATGCATTATATTCTACTAAAGCCTGTATCATCGTGTGTCACAAGATACAAAAGTCCTCTCTGCTAAGACAATAAACCACAAAACAAAAATGACCATGCTCTCAGGCTACAGGGAGCTTCCAGGAGACCACCACATGGAAGTGTCTTGGGAAGGGTACTGGCCAGCGAAGACCCGACACTGTATAGAGACGTAGGCTATGAGTATCTGCTCAGTCTCTGCCCACCCATTAGGAGAAGGAATATTGATTGAGGCTGACACTCAGGGTTAAACTTCGCAGGTCCCACACAGGAACGAGCTGAAGAGGCGTGGCCTGGTTGATGTGGGCGTGGCACGCAGAACACAAGTGACATCAAGCACTGTCAGCATGACGGGGGTCTTCTACACATCCCACCCAGGACCCCTGTTGAGATCCAGTGCTGGGATAGTAAAAAGCACACCCCCACACACGTGATGTCATCCTAAAGCCCTAACTGTCCTCTTTAAGGAACAACAGGACTTAATAGGGAGGCATGTGCAGTGTGAGAGATATGAGCAAAAACAGAACGTCCACTACAGAGGACAGGGATGACTCGCCAGACCTCAGGAAGACATGCATGGTGATTTGGGCTTTCGAGAATAAACCATGAGACTGACCCATCCTACAATCAGATGACGTGACAGAAGACAACCCAGAAAGAAGAAGAGTAGGGTAAATCAATACCCAGGGTCAGGGATCAGTTTTAGCACTACTGAACTACTGAACAATTAGACCTGGTGAACAATGTCAGCAAAAGTAACATTCTGGCCATAAATCGACTACATCTCCACGTCTAGGGGACCAGACCGATCCAGCAGACAGATCCAGCTCTTACCTTTGGTGCAGTCCGGCTCAGTGTGGCTGTGCTTGGCCGTCTGACTGTCCGCCACCCTGCCTCTGGGCTCCGGCCTGCCCCCTCCATCGCTCTTCTTCTTCCTGTCTCCCCGGAACCAGCCCAGGGCCCGGCTGAGAGACCCTCCGTTCTTCCTCTTGGCCTTGTTGGTCTTGGCCTCACGGGCCAGGACCTCCGTGATATCCCGGGGCACCAGGTCCCCCACAGAGTTCCGCCTCGACATCCTCCCCTGGTGTCGCCCGCCCCCGCCCCCTTCTCCCGCTCCTCAAATGTAAACGTTAATCCTGGAAGACCCAAAAAGAGAGAGAGAAAGAGACATCCAGTTTTTACCAACCCCACAGAAAGACAGTCCTTTATCTGAGAAGTCTTGTCTTCCTACACCTCCTGCCTTGTTCCTGGGGAGGACCAAAGGCTGTCAAACAGATGTGCTCTGTAACAGAGTTGTAGCCGTTCTCACACAGCCTCTCACACGTGAACATGAGCTTCTCCAGAAAATGTTTTCCAGCTCCGGAGTCTGATCCCAACCGGAAAAGTCTTTCTGACGCAAACAGAGGCTAAGAAAAACCTCAGATTTTGCACAGAAGAACAAATACTCCAAAAAAGAGTATTCCAAAAGTTTTCTCTGTGCCGTGAACAGCGGCAGACTGGGAGCTTGCGAAACAGCGGTGAGACCCAAAGCCTTGCCAGGCTTGGAGAATGTCGCAGTGAGCCGTAGGGGCGAGTAAATCCCGCTGGCCCGGACCTGCCTCACGGCGTGGATCCTCCGCGTTGTTACCTCCTCACATTCGTGCTTTCTGGCGAGCCGCTCATCCTCCTGCTCAGTCCAGCCCACCTCCTCCCCCTCCCTGCCCTCACTCTGCCGGGGGGGCGGGGGTAGCCCCCAAGCTAAAGGCACAGTAGTAATAGGCTGGCTGCCCTCCCCTCTGTTCGTGTATATGTGGTCATGTTTCATGCACACACGCACACAATACTCACACTCAGTCTGTTCCCTCCTCATAGCTCTGCCCTCCTCCTTGACTCACATTCCCTCCACGTGCTCTGGAAGGTTCCGCGAGAGCCTGTTGGTCTGAAATCGATCAGAACAGCCAGGCAGGTGAGCTGGGGTGACCCCCCACCCCGTTACTCCCGTGCCGCTGGTGAGTTACTTGGGTTGAAATTTGACTCCACTGGCTGAGCAGAGTGACTGACATGGGGAAATGCAGGCAGGTATTCTCTCTCTCTCTCTCTCTCTCTCTCTCTAACTCACACACACACACAAAAGAGAGAGAGACAAACAAACCCCCTCTCACATGAGATCCCTGTTCCGAAGCTGTCAGCCTGGTCCATATCTCCTGCTCACTAAAAGCCTATCACCAGGAATAACGGAACACGTGGCTTTGGGGGAGTCGGGGGGGGGGGCGTTTGTGACATGTCACATGACCTTCTTTGGCAAAGCTCACCTTGTAACACGTGTTAGCCATAGCCTGAGCTGCAGCAGAGGTGACCTGGGGGAGGCGCCGATACCGCTGCCTCAGCAGGGCTCTGGCCATTGGTGACTGGCCGTTACACCCATCGCCACGAAACATTTGCCGCACACATGTGTCGAATGTCAACTTCTACAAAACCAGCTACTTATCTGGCAGCCATTTCAGAGCCAATCACATGGTGTACAGTAAGAGAATGAAAAGCTGTATTCACCATTTGCACAAGTACTTCGGAATGC
The DNA here is from genome assembly GCA_026781065.1 of Mormyrops boulengeri. Lineage (NCBI taxonomy): Eukaryota > Metazoa > Chordata > Actinopteri > Osteoglossiformes > Mormyridae > Mormyrops > Mormyrops boulengeri. The sequence continues at coordinate 13,215,628 of JAODLD010000052.1, read as the reverse complement.
TTCACATGTCCTATCAGGCTCTCTGGTGAGACACACATACTCATAAACTGCTGAGAGCACAGGCAGGAGATAAGGGCCTTGGTCAAGGGCTCACTGGAAACATGGCTATTCTGTTGAGGATAGGACTTGAACCCACAACCATCTGCTCCCAGATACTGGGGGCTAAGCCGCTGAGCCTCACACCACCCAAGCAAAGGGATGGCATGAGAAAGGAGGGGCGTGGCCAGGAGGAACTTGCTGTTCCACAAAAAAAGCAGATGTGTAGCCAGTGAAATTTTGGGCTTAAATTTATATAATCAGCCTCTGTTTTGATGAAGTGATTAATGAAAAAAGGTTATAGTTTTACAGAGCTCTAAGAACACTGACAGCCACTGATTTGTGTGAAACGGTGAGAAATTCTGGTTCCTTGGCATGTTTCGTGCACTTATGTGCAAACCACAGGAAACAGGAGACACTGCCTGACATCTGAGAGTGATCACTGCACTTTGTGCGTTAAAAGTAGCCTTTATTTCACGCCAAGCCGAACCACAAGGCACCTCTGCCACTTGAGGCAACATCACATAATCTGATGGCCTGGAGCCAACACTCCCAACAGCAATTCAAACCTCTGTTAGATTGTCAGGAAGACTCCCAGTAAAGCAGCGATCGTGAAGACTGCAGTCATAGATCGATAGGCAGCTTCTCAGAATTCCTGGTTTATCCGTGTTCATTTAATTGAGGGCAAGCATGTGGCCTAGCAGGCTAAGCCTCTGTGACTGTGATCAGAAGGTTACTGGTTTGAGTCCTGGTCTCTGTATAATAGCCACAGCTGTGGACCCTTGAGCAAGGCCCTTAACTCCTGCAGGTCACTGTCCTTTGCTGCCAAGTTTGTTCTCACCTACGTGTTTCATGCAGAGCAAGACAGCATAAGCATAAGGGGAATTTCCACATGGGGGTCGATAAGGTGTCATTAATGTTGTTAACCATCAGACTACTGGAGGTACAGGGACCCAGAGATTCAATCAAATACATCAATGTTCACCCAGTCAAAATGATGTGGTTTGTCAGGGCGCCACTGACGAATCGTGGCACCATTATTTGCACGATTTGCCTTGGCTGCACCCCAAACCTGAACCTGTGGGGATCAGAGATTAACCAACGTGAGTCACTCAGACATTATATTCAAGACACTGGCTACAGTTTGAACCGTGACAAAACATTCTTTGTCATCATGGAGCTCAGCCCCTAATTTATTGTTCTGAGATGAAACTGGGCATTCGTCACTAATCAGTGACCCTGAGGCTTCCAGACAAACATCCTGTTTATGAGCAGAAAGCAGCAGAGAGAGAAACAGCCCCCGACACCCAGATGCTGAACGACGCAAAGAGCGACGAGGTTAAACTGCCCATATCCTTGACCCGCATGTTAAAACTTTGATCTGTTTCCTAAAATTGGCTCTGTTTGTTCTTCGAGGCCTGAAATACCAAGGTCTCACTTTCCCAGGGTTGTTTAGTTTACATAGTGACCTTTACCCTCCTACATAAACATGACAACCTTACAGAATTCACAAGAACAGCTAACTAACCTGCTGTCTGCATTCGGATGCGTGCAAATTTGACAGACAGGCAGAAGATTCACCTCAGTCCACGCAATCAAATACCTTTTTCATGTGTAGTATTCCAGAAAAATGCTGCTTGAAAAAAGTGTAATTAGCTGTCTGGGGGATGATGTGTGGCTCAGTGGGTGCTTGTGATCAGAAGGTTGCTGGTTGAAATCCCAGGGCTGGCAGAGCGATTTCACAGCTGGACCCCTGAGCAAGACCTGGAATCCATTGACCATCCCGCTCTGCTTTCAGAGAAAAAAAAATCTCTGCTGAATAAATAAAATATTAGTTTGGCCATACTGTATGTTCTGAAACTCTATTACATAATATGGTTTCCATAAGAACTTTAGGGCACTGCGGCTTGTTTACTGCACACTCTGAACGGTTACTGAGGCCCTAAATCACAGAGCACTGCATGAACCTGTACACCTCTCTGTAGCTGTAGCTTCAAGGTCCTAAAGCATTAAAGCGCCAAGGTGAGCATGAGGTTGGGGGGTGGGGTATGGCTCAGTAGGTTAGGACTCAGGTCACTGGTCTAAATCCCAGGTTTAAACTGGTTTAAAATGAAAGGCCACTGGTTTAAATCCCAGGGCCAGCAAACTGATGCTGCCTTTGGGCCCCTGGAGCGAGGCCCTTAACCTCCCCCCCCCCTTGGGGCACTGCACACTGGCTGACCTGGTGCTATGACCCCTCCAAGTTTGCTCTCACCTACTGTACACTTGTGCCTTATGAAGATGGGGTAGGCGAAAAGAGAATCTTCCCACAGGAAGGAATAAAGGATCTCTTCTGTTCTTATTGTTCTTAGTGGCAGCTTAGAACCTTCCGGAAGGGTGGCATACCCCAGCATTCCTGTCTGTTTACACCAGCGCTAGCTGGCCGACAGCATGAGCACTGCCGCCTTCCAGCTGTCTACCTCCACTCTGCACTCTCTCAGCAACCAGCCACCTTCCCCTCATGCGACTGGGCTTTCGATTGTTGGGTCAGATCCGGATTGATCACAGCACATGGGTGACTCTCCTGTGACAGTCATCCATCAATCTATTCTCCTCCTCTTACCTGGGGCCAGGTCATAGAGACAGCAGTCTGAGCAGGGATGCCCAGATCTCCCTCCCCCTAACCACCTCCTCCAGCTCCTCCGGGGGGATACCAAGGCATCTGCCCCATGATCTCCTCCCGGTTGCACATGCACAAAGCATTTCCCCAGGGAAAAGCCAGGAGGCACCCTAGACAGATGCCCGAACCACTTCAACTGGCTCCTTTAGCAACATATGCACAAACACTGAGGTTTATATGTACGGACATTTTGGTGCCACCTGCATACGTACACAGCACACTGCACACAGGAATCCCGACCTAACAATCGGGGTTAAGCTCCCCATCTTTCTCTCCTGGCTACGCACCCGTACACACTAAGCCCCCTTTGTGCCAAACTCTGGCCCACTGTCTGTGCCACACGCCCATAGCCAAGGGAAGCTTATTCAGAGACAGTCGGGGCCTTGATGTCACGATGTCCCCTGAATGGGTACACCAGGGCTGGATCCTCTTTCTAGCCGCTTCTTTGTTAGCCGCAACATTTAAAAAACACCGCAGGATCTCGTTTCAAGCGCACTGTGTCCGAAAAACAATGTGATAGCTCTCGCTCGCCACTGACCCATTCATTCCCGTTTCGGTTCTGCCCTGCTTACTGGCAATCGCCACAAAACATCCCGAACAGGCTGTGACAGGATGAATGAGGAAGCAGAGGAAGGTGTTAGTTGGCCACTAGTTGTCGTGTTAGCCGGTCGATAGCTGTCATGTTAGCTGGCTGCTAGCTCTCGTTCCAGAGTCTTCTTGTTTCCTGTGGCCTTGCAGTCTTTCCTTGGTACCAGCATCAGACTTTCATTTAGTTGCTAGCTAACATTTTTAGCTGAAGACCTATGTGATTCGTACTCTTATTTTTGCTGGAGAAGTTCGGGTAAAGGACCTGGTTCAAGGGTACAAGAGCAGGGCCCTTGCAGGGCCTAGAACCGATAACCATGACACTATAGATCTATTCCCTGTTGCACTACTTGCCCGTATTTATTTATTTGCAGATTGCAAAAAATTAAAGAAAGGAAATCAACAGTTTCAGTTGGTTCAAGACACTTACTTTGTTAATTTGTTCATTAATCCTCTCCTTGATCTGAAACCTAGGGCAGCGTTCAAAAATGATCCCAGAACACATTCTCAGTGCTCAAAGAGCCACGCCTGAGGGAAGTGGCTGTCAGTCTAGGTGGGACTTTGACCCGTTGCAGTATTTACAAGAGAGCGAGGCTCGCGTGCAAATCGATGAAAATGGCCGGGCAAACAAGAGCCATGCATTTTTAACCTCTAGGTCAGTGTTTCCTGACCTGATCCTCAGGGACCCACGGACGGTACACATTTTTGTTCCCTCCCAACTCCCTAACAGACAGTCCCAGTCCCCCTACTGGGAGCTATGAGGGAGCAAATATGTGGACTGTCTGCTGGTCTGAACAAGGAAACACTGCTCTAGATAACCTTCATTTTGCAAAAACTTTAGGTGGGAAAAATGTCTGCCGTTTCAGCTACAGATATTTCACCAAAACCAGGATGTTCCTCATCCAAGAAGGAGAGGGAACTGTTCTAAAATCATCTGCAGCTCTTTGCTGAGATTTATTTTTATCATCCCTCCGATGGGCTGGTTTACATAAATGCCAAAAACTCTGAGTCAATAATTGTATTATTTTATTAAATTTCGTAAGTACAATCCAGCGCCACTCAGCCGAAGAAAAGAGCTACAGATTTGAGTCCATTAAGGCCTGAAAGTATCCTAACCAGAACGATTAATCTGATTCTTGGCAGACAGAGGAAATGCGTAATGTTCTTAATGCATCTGTGCGCAAACATTTCAAGGCAAGGGGATGGAAACAAGGACACCATCCTGTCAGGATGGGATTTTGGCTGGACGGTATGTGGCTCTCAACTGTACGGACGCCTTGGAAGACACTCGGAAGGCCAGACCCAGAAACCACACCAACGCCCCCCTGCATCTCCCGGGCCATTTGCAACTGAACCCGTCTGCACTGAGAACATCTGCCTTTGGGAGTTCTTCCTTCTGCCATGATTCCCCTTCCAAAAAATGCATCGCTAACAAGAACCCGGTGCGGGAGCATGTTCGGTCTCCATGAGGCATTCCGCTGCGATCTATGTGCACAGGCATCTATGCGTGCATGGGCACACGCATGTGCTTATGCAAAAGTCAGAGCAGAATGTTTATCTGCGGTGATGTCATAATGAGGAATGCTTACATCAGCTTTAATCTGCTTTTTGTCCAGGGGTTTCCGAGGCTCTGCTGAATATCTGGAAACCATCTGGTGGGAGATGATGAAACAGAAAGGCCAGTGATTGCAGGGGGGTTGGCTGTTGTGACTGAGGTAATTCAGACCCTCTTGGTTTATCGCCCCCTTGTGTCATGGGTGAGGTATTGAGCACATATCAACACAGAATTCGCTCTCCCCATTGACAGAGGCCGGCTTCGTTGTTGAGGGCACCGCTGGAGGGCTGAATGATTTAATTTTTTGCACTTCGCAAACAGAGCAAAGGAAAGCTTGGTCCCAGTGTCTGTTATACTTCTTGGAACAGAGGGACCCCCTTCTTCCCATGGTGTCTCCAGGCATGCATCCCATGAGTCACACATGGCCGGAAGATCACCTCACATGAGCTAACAGCAGACACCCTGCCTGAACAGAGGCACACAAGATAAATATGGACCGTCAACGTACTGGTTCTCAGGGTGCCTGGGGTATGCACACCTTCGGAGCCAGGGAACTGAGTGTGTTTTAGCCATCTTTGCTAAAAAATAACCCAGACAGGCTAATCCAAACCCTGGCTGACCGGGAACGGCTCTGCTCTGAGGGGAACCATCCCAGCAGCATTTCCAGCCACTGGGGCACAGTCATGCGGGAACAGAAAAGGACCTTCCCCAATCTGTTCGCACAAAGTTGGAAGCAAAGAATTGTCCAAAATGTCTTGGTACCCCTGTGGCAATGGATCTCAATGAAACACCTGAATGCAACGATTAAGAGGTGTATCCCAATACTTTTGTCCATATAGTGTACATCTGAACAGAAGGTGTGACTGAGTTTGCTCTCTTTTTGTTTTGAAAAGAAATGCAGCTTCTCATCAAATCTATTATGCTTAAATCTAATCATTGGATCTGAATCATATAAAAAAGTGTCAATTCAATTCAATTCAATAATTTGTTTTTATGAAATGCCCTTGCTTGTCTCATACTGTAAGTACTGATTCCAACCAAACTTCAGGCAACTCCTGAAATTAGGTTTCATGTCTGATACAGTCAAGGCCTGGGCCTGCCCCCCCCACACACTTTCCCATCATCCCTCTGCACCCTCTGCTTCTGCCTACAGGCGTCCCCTGTAATTTAACCTCAGCAGGACGTCTTTACTGCCCTGTGAGCTGCCGCCTGAGGCTGTTACCCTCCCACTCCACACTGCCATCTCAGACCTTCTCCTGAACCCACATGACAAATTAAATGGCAAAATGTTTCTCTGCTCGGGGGCCGTAGGCGACGGGGTATTCAGGTCGAGCTCCTCGCTACGTGCACCCCCGCTCTTCAAGGCCGCAAACTAGCTGTTTATTTCCATTGCCACTTATCCTCTTCAGCCTCAAGATGAAGAGTCCACATACAAATAGAACTCAACTGGATCCCTGGTTTGAGCTGTGCTACAGAATCCACGTCTGCCTCTTCCTGGGAGTCGGGCTTCCACTCATTTTTTTCCAGCCTCCCAGGGTGCGTTTCCCAAAAGCATAATTGCTAACTATGTTAGCAACTTATATAGTTGAAATCATGCACCTGAATGGGTCCAGGTATGCAAGTCGTTAACGGGAGCTTTAGGGAAACGCACCCCGGCCGAGGGTGCACTGTGTGAGAAGGATGCCCCCTCCTGGGGACCCCACACCGAGATTCCCGAAACACCCCTAACCGCCTGGCACAGCATGGCTGACCAGCAGTTCACTATTCTGTCTCCTAGCCACACCCAGATTCTTGTAATTCTCCATATGCAGACACACAGGGGGGGGGGGGGCCCCCCCGGGCCCCGCCGGCGCGGGGGGGCGGGGGGGGGGGGGGCGCCGCCCCCTGTCGCAGCCGGGGGGGGGGGGGGGGGCCGGCCGCCCCCCCCGGGGGGACTGGCACGTTTTCACATCGGAGAATCACAGGCATTCCGGGGCACCCTTATGCAATTAACTATAATGTCATAAATGCAAGAATGCAGACTGATAAATAGAAGTGTCCGATGAATTAGTCCTTCCCGTCAGTGGGTGATCACACCCCCACCCCCAAGGTCCGATACGAAGCATAATTACGCTAATTTGTTCATTGCGTTAGCAGAGGAGCGGCCAAAGAAAGGGCTTCTTTCTGTGCCAGCTTCTGGCTGCAGTGACTGGCAGCGTCTGGGACAGAGAATGAGGGGAAGCTGCCTAAACGATCCGACCCTTGACCCCCCCGCCGCCCCCCGCCCCGAGGTCTGTCTCGGCCTTCTTAGTCTGCTCAGCATGAAAAAAATAACGTGCGCTTCTTACATCTTCTGTCACACTCAGCCCAAGACCAGTCCGAGTGTTTCGGTTCCTGTGGAGCGGGAGAGGTACTTTGAGCTGCCGTGTTATGAAAAAAACACGAACGCGTCAGAATCGTGTAGAGAAGCCAGCTGTTTTCTGACAGGTAAACACAGCGAGGTTGTGTGGGGTCAGACTTTTGCGTAAATGCTGGACCATGTTCTCTCAAACCTGGTTGCACAATTAGTTCTTCCACATACGTACAAACACGTCAACACTGAGTGAGCATGAGCAAACACACAAGCCGCTACATAATTTACGAGTTCAACTGGAGCTACTCAGTAGCTACCCATATTTTTGTCATTTATCCCCCTTTTTAAATGACCCTTTTAAAGTTTCATCAAACATTAAAGGTTTTTCAGTCAAAGCACATCTGTTGGAGGAAGTTGTTTCGCTGTCATGTTATCCATTACATTTGTTTTGGGAAAAATCAGATTGAAACAAATCAGAACCATTTCTCCACCAAGCTAGGCAAACGTTGCTATGTGTGACCTGCGTCACTGTTCATATCGTTGCCTTTTAGCTAATAGTGTCACAAGACAATATCGTGACTTCCCAGAATAAGGCTGAAAAATTCACATACAGGAAGTGCTGTTTTCAGGGTTGCCTTCTGTTCAGCTTGCTGGCGTGAGATTTTCAAGTTTTGCTATCTTGTAAATAGTCTGTAGGGTTTTCAAACTACCCCAATGCTTTTGATGTAGCACATTTTAGGTTCACAATGGAATAATATAGATTTGCCATAAGATTTCTTGCATAGCATGAGAGTCTGAACGCATGAGTGCCACCCCAGATGCGTGAGAGTGTTTTGCTAGTACACCGTGTTACTGAGACATCCCTCACCTGGCTGCCCATGTTTAAGGTAGATTTGTGAGTTTCTGTCTGGATGCCACAGCAAATTTGATTGTTTTGGCTGACATGTAGGTAGATGAAGGCCTGTATTGGCGTGACTATGTTGGGAGGCTCGTTTTACAAAAAAAAAAATGAAACCGGGTAAACATCAAGTTACCCGTTCTCGTCTTCAAACCACTCCGACCACGAGAGTCAATTTTCCTTGCAAATGAACATTCAAATCGTCCTTGCTGAAGATCCAGCTGTCCCTCCGCGGGGATGTCCGTGGCCGGGGTGGCAAGGTGGCAACGGTTAATCACGCCCTCTGCCCGTTAGGATGCGGCGCTACGCCATTGACTGCGCCTCTACGAGGTGCCATCTGGCAGTTATGTAAACATGCGCCATTCTCCTGGAGCTCGTGGGCAGGTGCTGCTCTGGGTGTGTGTGTGTGTGTGCGTGTGTGCGTGCGTGTGTGTGTTATCTGAGCCCCTCCACTGTTCAAGAGCCAGCTGTGTCCCTCTATATGAGTACGGCATGTTCTGAGGAGCGCAGAGTGCGAACATTTCATTCTGCCCCGTCTGTGGAGGCAGCTTGTAGGGGGTCAAATGCTTGTGATCACAAAATCCCCCGGAGCACCATTAAGGCCTCATGGCCTGGCCTAATCCGATCAGGGTGGTGGGGTGAGGAGCAGTGGTACGGGGTGCATGGGCTCCTGGCCAGCTGTGTATCAAGTCAGATGGATAGAAGGATGTTAGGGTGTAACGCACCACAAAATTCGCTACATACCTCGGTTTTGAAGTCATGGTTCGGTACGTTTTCGGTACAGTGGGGGTAAAAGAAAGAAAACATGAATTGCTTCTGCTTTTTCTTGATTAAACAGTGGTTTACTGAACAAAGCATGACTGTCTTTCTTAAATAATAAGTCTCTGTCGATACTGCGGCAACCTACTTATAACAGACTAAAATTTACTTAAAAGTAAATCAAAATAAATAAGTAAATAAAAATAAAATACATATCCATTAAGGCGCACTTTTAGAATGAACTGTACCTTTTCTGTACTGTATTCACATGAGCAGCTTTCAACTTCATATTAGAACTGTGCAACACAAATATTTTCCCAAAACATACAAAGCACAACAAAATAAGTATCCATTATGGTGCATCATTGTAAAAATATCTGTGCTGTACTTGTATTCACATTAACAACATGCAGTTTCGCATTGGGACAGACGTGCGCATGCATAGCGGCGCGGCTTCATCCGCTCCTTTCTGAATGTTGCTTGGGGGAAACACACAAACATACAAAGGTTCCACACTTGCTGCATTCGTTCGGTACATATGCATACCATAAGAGCTGTACCAAATTCGTTTATCAGTACACGACTAATGGTTGGATGGAGAGACGGACAGACAGACAGATAAGCAAGCCTATGCATGTCTTATTAATAACAGTCAGCCTCGCATTTCGTGTCAGTGGGCTGAACATCAGGCGCAAGCTGTGTTTTTCTCTGGTCCTTCCTGAGCCCCGACGCTCTCTGGTCTCCGGCGTTCCGGAACACGACGAGTGACTCACCTAATGAACACACCAGGGGGAAGATATTACCAGAACCATCCAGCTGAATGACCTCACGCAGCCACCATTCCATGAACCGCTGATCGTGTAGTCATTCATGCTCTTCAAGCCGGTGTGTATCCACTGCTTGCAAAATGGTATTTTTCCCAATTACATTAAATACAGTTTAATCATTTAACCCTCGTTACTGCAATTACTTGAGTCTGGCCTGTCATAAAGGGCCTAGTATGCCATTTGACAAGGAACCCCATTTTCTAATATTAATTTTCCGGTAATTATACGTCAGCGCCCACAATATAGGTAATTAAATTTATTTTGGCCGATTAGCCCAGGCAACAGAGATTGGATACTTCAGCAATTGTGGGAAACTTCACTTCAGGGTGGTAATTATAAGGTTACTCTCAATTTATGCCGGCTGTTGCCGGGTTACATTGCCTAATTTTATTCAATTAGTTTTTTTGTAATTGGTGTACTTTAAAATTTTAGGTCAATGTCTCGAGAGGGAAAATGGATCCCACATTTTTGGTAGGAAGCATATAATTAAAAATTTATGATGGTCATTTCAAAAATTAACGGTGTACAGTGTCGGGGTTTCACCTTGGGCTTTGCGTTAATTATGCTCAGCTGGCACTTTTATTTCGGAAGCAAAATGCAGTTTTAGGTATTTATCCAGCTGGATATTCAACTGAAGCAGTGAAGAAAGGCGAGCGGGGCCTCTCCTGTGACTGCCCCCGCAGCCCCGAGGTGTAAAGGCCACCGCCTTCTCCATCCGGCTGACATCCTGATTCGACAGGAAGTTCTCGTGCTATGGTGGGCATTGGGACACATATGGTGCAGTCACCGGCTCCCAGTGTGGAAGCAGGTTGTTCTTTCAGCCCCCCCCCCGTTTCTGAGGTAGTTTGCTCTCTGTAACTGTACAGTGTGAACTGGGCTGGGGGCGTCAGCCTTTGGTTAGGGTGGCAGGTTTTGAGTTGTCCAAGGACAACACTGGATCCTGCGAGTTTCTGGCAGGCCGGGGGACTCGAGCCCAGCAGCGCAGTGGGGTCTTGGCCGCTTGCCCATAATGCAAGGGTAATGCAAAATCGGGGAACACCCAAAAACCACCAACGACACCAACTTCTAGCCGCTGTCACGGCCTGTTGTTTTCCTCACTGTGCTGGGTTTGTGGAAATGGATAGGGCCACTTTTCCTGCCGCCACGCCACGCTGTCGAGTCCCTGGCTTCTCAGGGGGGAAGCTGGGAAGCCGGTAAAGCCTGCCAGTGTGGGGATGACCCAGTGCCCCCCGTGCGGTGGCCGGGGGAAACATGACTCCCATCGCGTCCCATCACTCCGCTCTGAGCATATTGACTTTGGGTCGTTTTCTGGGCCTGTCCTCTTGTTTTTGGCCCTGCCTTTAATGACATTCTGTCTGTTTCCTTCTTCAAGTCGAGGCTCTGAATCGGTGTTTCTGTATTTACTCAGATAAAGTACTTGTTTAATAAAAATAACTTTCTAAATGTATCAGCTACATAACAAACGTCTGTAACTGGACATACTGTAAATCTGTAAATATAGATTTCTTGGCTATAACTGCCAAATAGAATATGTCTGCTTAGGTCCACTTATTTTCAGCGTGGCGTTGCTGCTGTCCTCGACAAAGTGGGGGGTTATTTTTAGATCCCACTGAATAGTGCCCGGTGTGCCATTTTCCAGCTGAATTAAATCAAAACATTGTTTAACAGAAAGATCACGTCCATCGCCTCGCGGGCTGTTTTCATTTTACTGCACCTTGTGCCTCGTGTTACAAGCCACGGTGGTGCAGTACCAGTTCAGTGGACTGTAAAGAAACGTTCTCGGGCTTTTTATTAAAGAAATATATAGGTATAAGTATGACTTCCTCGGCCAATAACACGCATGGCGCTTGGCTGGCGAATCGAATCGCTGTCTCGTAATTACAGACCACTTTCCCCCCATCAGGCCGCCGCCTGAGCTGTAATCATTAGCGCTGGCTGAGTCGCCCTCGCCGCATACTTTAACCAGCAATTAGGACGCTGGTGTACCCCGCCACCGGTCCCTCTGACCCGGGGGGGTCGAGTTGGGTGGGTGGGGGTGGGGAGCTGTTGTTCCTAACTCACCTGGGTCTGTTAGCAATCAGACAGAAAAGGCCATCTGGCCAATTAAAGGAGCAGGACGAACGGACTCGGCGGTACCACCAGGCCGGGGCCTTGCATCAGCTCCCCCAGGGGGTCTGGTCTGGATACAGGACCCGCTTCCCCACCAGCAACCCCTGCCCCCCCATTGCAGCTGGTGCAGACCAGCCTTTGTTTCTTTATAGGAGCAGGTGAGCTTAGCCCCCAACAGAAGCTTAGCTACCTTCGCCCATAGGTGGGGCATGGAGCGAAAGAAATACAACACCCAGCAGGATTGGCGTCTCGGGGGGGGGGGGGGGGGGGGGGGGGGGGGGG
>JAODLD010000052.1:13191020-13203486 GCA_026781065.1 Mormyrops boulengeri | reverse complement strand
CACTTTGCCACCCCCTTTTTGTTTTACTTCACCATATGCGCACAACCAACCCCCCCCCCCCCCCCCCAACCACCCAGTGTTATAGTCTCTTATGCATTTGTTCCGTAGCACAGGAATTCCAGATAAAAACCATTTTTATCTAAAGCAACACGCAGTTGAGAGAACAGGGCTGGCCAGTCCCGGAGCAGTTTGGGTCCGGGGTTGGCAACCTATGACGCTTAACCTCTTAAAAGTATCATCTACAGCTTCCTCAAAGTCATTCTCTTTAAGGAGATTATGTCTCCGGTCAAATTATATGCTCTCCGGAGTTTTCCTCAGTAGCTGAGACTGGATGTACACAGGAGCATTTCTAGGATTTTTTTACAGGGTGGCAGGGGGGGCACTGGAAATCAGGAAATTGTGTCAGAAATACAGTGTTGAAAATTACCTTAGAATACAGTTTTATATTAACTTTTTGCATGGATAGAACTGAACAATTTTATAATCTCAGGCATGAATTATTCATTTAACAGTATTTATTTGTAACAAACATTGCAGTGTGTTCTACGCTGACTCTCAGCTTGAAATGTATCGATTGTTTAAATCCAGTTAGATCACTAAGATAACATTCTCAAACCTCACACTTCCATGTTTACACCTTTATTTGTAGCTTTTGGGAGAAGCGATTATGCCTTTGATCTTTAAAACAATTAAGTCACAGTTCTTCACTAGACTGCATAAGTTAGCAAATTATAGCTAAATCTATTTCTAGCTAAATTCCACTCTTTAAAACATACAGATAGTGACAGCGCTCAGATCCAGTGACCGGCATTGTCGGGTTGCCAGGGAGTGATTGACAGCGCTCTGATCCAATAGCAAACATTGTCAGGTTGCCAGGGAATGAATGACAGCTCTCTGGTCAAATGATACTGGGCACTGTAAGATTGAGAATATTCTACACCAATGCTGTTAGGGGGACACCGGGGGGTGGCAGTCATACTTAATGGGGGATGGGTGCCTGTTTGTATGCTCCAGCATTAACTGGAATTCCTAATTCTTTCCTAAACGATACCATGCCTTCCCAGGTACCAGCTGTGTGGTAAAGCAGTGTCAAAAGTCTCATTTCATTGTTTTTCTTTATTTTCTGGAAGTACAAAAACTGAAATTTTGTTTTTGTGTTAAATGCACCCATATTGTATTATAAATCATGTCTCAAACTTCTCTATCCACAGTCACTTTTTGTAAATCTTGGGTCAAATATTTAGGAAGAAATGGCTCTGACCCTTGGGTTAGGGCCTTGTTCAGGAACCCAATAGCAGAACTACCCTGTTGACCATGGGATATGTACCGGTCACCTTCTGATACACAGAAACTGCGGTCTGAAGTGATGAGTCAAATAGCGACCCCAAAGATAACAGCGACAGGATGTGCTTAACCTTATTTCCTAGTTCAAAATTTAAGCACTTTCAGCAGTAGTAGGCATATCAAGATATCGTGACTATAATCAGCAAAATAAAGCGTCTTTAAGAGTGATTGGCCTGCCTCCCCTGCCCAGCCCAGCCCAGCCCAGCCCAGCCCAGCCCAGCCCAGCCCACCATGACAGATACACAGATCCAGAACATCTGAGGTCCAGTATGGAAAGTGTTACCATAATTGTTATTTTCTTGCTCTACAGGGGACTGCTGATGGCAGCTCTAACCAGTCTTGCATGACCGTTGCCTCTCCTACAGACATTTGCACAGTACTGCACTCCTTATCCCCAAAAAGGAGCCTGTTGAAACCAATGCTTAGAGAGCTACCTTTCCTGGCCGTTTGAACCTCCCCCACCCCGATGCGAGCATTGACCTCGCGCCGAGTGACTCTGAAAGAGGGAGCAACCGTGGCCGCCCTCCGGCACACAGGAAAAAAAAATCACTAAAAATGGCCAAACCGGTAATTCAACAGTCAGACCAGACACTCGATTACCAGGAGAAGCAGAAGAAAAGCTAAAGAGAAAGAGACAGAGAGAAAGAGAGGAGCGAGAGAGAAAGAAAGGTGAGTGCAAGAGAGAGAGAGAGAGGGGGGATACAGAGAGACAGAGGAGAGAGAGAGAGAGAGAGAGAGGGGATACAGAGAGACAGTCTCTTTCTCTATCTTGGAAGCGGAAGTGGGAGGTCTCCCGGCATGTGGGTCTGGCTCCACATCCTTGCGGCCACATCTGGAAGAGCGGAGTAAGAGTACATCTCGACGTCATCCCCCTGAGCTTTCCCCACCTCCCTGTGACGAATGCCTGTTATTTTGAGGAGAAGCACCACGTGAAAGTTAATCAAAGGCACTTGATGTTCTAGGGTATGGCCAGGCAAGATTTACGGGCAACAGAAACTTGGCTGGTCTGACCAGCTGCTGTGTGCATCTGGAACAAGGGACAAATACAAATAACCAGTCTGCTTGGCACGACAGGAAAATCAAAACAAGGGTTACAACAGGAGAAAACCCCCAAAAATGCTTCACCACTGGCCCTGTACAATCTCCACGAAGCTTAGAGACCTGCTGCCCCCAAACATTAAGGAACTCTCCAACAAAAAACCCAAGAATATACACACAGGTTCTGCAGTAACATACGTCACCCGAGCAGAGGGCTTATAAGCGAAATCTTAGGGACTAGATGTACGTGTAAACAGTACATTGTTCATGAGAATAACGGACATAAAACTTGTTTCATCACAACCAGCTTTAGTGTGGCACGAGTGCTCAATAGCGCCATCCACAGTGAACATGCAGAAAGTCAAACTGGGTGTCATAGAACGGGTTTGTCTCCTGGCAGAACAGCGCAAGAATCCGTGGATAGGGAGACCGGAATGATCCGGGAGCCGACAGCACTCACCCAGCTCCCCTGATTAACGCAGACAGCCATGAGAGGCGTAAACACGCTTCAAAGCGATCCCGCTCGAGAGCCCCTGAGCAAATGTTTGGTTTTTACAAATGCCCAGAGCCCCCCCCGCTTTGTGGACGAAGAGTGTGGTTCCATGAAGTAAGGAGTCACTGCATGGTGCTGTTTGATCTCAGACCTGAAGGCTGCTACCATGGCTGACAGGGTAACCACCTAATCCGTGTCAGAGGGAACAGCATGAGCTGGGACAGGGGTTGTAAACTACCATTTCAACCATTTCAATTAAAAGGACCCAGATTTCACTTTAGCACTGTGTTGTTGCTGTGTGCTGATTGGTCAGTCTCCTATAATCATGCATGTGTCACTAATGTTAATGTGAAACAGCTGGATGAGTCTTTCAATCGAGGAAACAAACCAGTCAGAGCGGGAAGAGCTGAACTATTTAGCTGAACACGGGAGCCTTTCAATTATGAAGTAGTTTGTAAAATCCAAAGTATCTTAGAGTCCCCCCCCCGACATGGTTTAGGTGGCCCCCCTAGGCTGACAAGGACGGAAGGCGAAGCTAACGATCCCCCGTGCGCGACGCCACCCTCCCCGAGCCATGCAGGTGGCATTAATGCGGCGCTATGAGCAGAAGCCTGATTATTATGGAAGTTTCCTTTCCCAGGTTCGAGAAAGAGGTAGGTGAGCGAGTGCGCCTCACTCACACCTCCCAGATTACTCGAGCATCCCCAAAAGAGATGAGAAATGTAAACGAGCTGTGTGGACATGCCCTTGTTACCATGGAAAAAAGGGGGGGGGCAGTACCCAAGGTCTTGTGAAAGGGGGGTGGAGGGAGGGGCAGGGCTTCTAACAGGCAAAAATGTGTGGAAACAAGGTTCCCTACTGGCACCTTGGACCTGCTAATTAAACAGGGCTGTCAATCCCAATACTAAAGCCCTCTAACGAGCCAAACTGCCTCGTTATCATATTTGCCTCCTGATGTTAGCAGTTAACTCCTTCAGCCCAGTTTCGAGAACGGAATGGGCTTAAAGAGAGCAGTAAAAACAGAGCTAGACTGTGGTCCAGTTACTTTGTACTGCTAATGACCGGGAAACGCAGCAAAGCACAGGTGGCCATTCGTCTGCACTGGAAACAGACGCTGCTTCATTTGCAAGATCACTGTGCTTCGTCTGATGTTCACTCTCCCACAAAATAATTGTTTTTTTTTTTTGTTTTGTTTGCTTTGGACAAAGGCAGCGTCCAGGATAGTGTACACAATTCCCTCATTCTCTGAGTCCATGGTAATCCACTCCGAACTAATGCAAGTGGAATGGGGGCATTCTAGTACGGGAGACACCCTGACCAAGGCAGGGTCACGGGAGGAATTCGCCTCATTGGTTATGCCTTAATGGACTCAAATGAGGCCGCATTATCAAGGCATTACTCTGGAAAGGGGCAGAAGGCCGCTGAATATAGGGCTGTCCAATAGGAAATTCCTCAGAGCCGCGATGATTCATTGAGAAGATTAAAAAGCTTCAGTGTGAGGTTCTTGAGACACACCCTTAGCGGGTTGGTTAGCATAACCGGCTACCTGCTTCACTGCCCTGTTGACTCAGCGCTGGCGTGATGGTTAACTCGTGAGTTCTTCAGCAAGGAACCAGGCAATTTTGAGTGGGGCTGCTCTGGGGTGAGGCACCCACGCACGGGTCATTCCAGGCTTAAAGAGACAGAGTGGTCCTGCCAGTCCGCTCCCAGGATGGATTATAGGGTTGGGGTACGAGGACGAAGACATGAAGCATCATACAAACAAAGCACAGAGATCACAAGGAGGCATCTGAGCCTTCGACAGACACTCTTTAATTCCCAGGTGGGCACCACCCAACTACGCCCACCTCCAACCTCCTACCAACACTCATTTTTTTGCATAATGGACAGCATGCATTATGCACCATCTCGATCTTGAGTTACCGGCTGCCTCTTTCACTGTAGGGAGACAGAACGTGCCTCTCACGATCCGTGTCCTTTTACAAGAACACGCAGGCCTTGAGCGCAGGCCATACTCCGTCTCTGATAGCAATACACCGCTGCTCAGAAGGCAGGCCCTGTCATCCATTTCCCAGTTCAGCGCATGCCATGTCCCCGCCCCGGATCGTC
The DNA here is from genome assembly GCA_026781065.1 of Mormyrops boulengeri. NCBI lineage: Eukaryota > Metazoa > Chordata > Actinopteri > Osteoglossiformes > Mormyridae > Mormyrops > Mormyrops boulengeri. The sequence goes on along the minus strand of JAODLD010000052.1, from coordinate 13,198,502 downwards.
ACTCTGGGGCAGGGGGCTCGATTAACGGGCCAGTGGAATGTTTGTTCCGGGGAACTGGCATGCCTATATTGCCGCAGCATCTGCCTGTACATGTCTCGCATGTCTGGTATGTCCCGTGGTGTCATAAATATCCACCAGCCCCCACCCTTTGTTAGAAGATAGATGAATGGATGTGTGTGTGCATGTACTAATATTAAGGATGGAACTAATTAATTATATTACACTGTATTAATCATGTAATTGCACAATTCTTCCCATGCCATTAATACAGTGCCAAAACATGCATGTGACCAGACAGAATCAGACTCACTGAGATCTCTAGTTACGGTTTCTGGATGAAGGTTTCCACTGAAAGTCTGTACATCAGGGGTGGCTGGGGGTTACAAATTTTGAGGAGGTAAGAGGATAATACATTTCCCAGTATTTTAATAGTGAAATTTCTCAAAAGATGACAAAAAAGACAAAAAATGTGTTTTTAAATGACAACAAAACTATAGCAATGACTTACTTCACAGTTACTTCTCTTATAATTTAATCTCAGAAATAGAGGAGACGCTATCTCTGCTTCCATGGACCAGTCACCCCCGCTGTACGTGGTGTGTAAACAATCGTTCTGCACCCGAGTGCAATGTCGTAGCCTTTGTGATACACGGCTGTTTGTCAGCCTCAGTGACTTTTTAAAATCCTGCCACATCCCATCTACGTGTATATTATTAAACTACACTTCATGAAGGCCAGATATATATTTTTTGTGATTTTTTATTGTTACCGATGCTTATGAAACCATACGAGTAAGCAGTACACGTGGTCTCTAGAGGTGGACATTTCAGGTCCAGAAAGTAAAAATCCGGATCAGGATTTTGTTTCAACCAGCTGAGTATAAATAGTCGCAGCTAGAGAACTCACCTGGTTGGTTGAAACTGGATTTTTACTTTCTGGACCTGAGGCGTCCCTCCTTGTGGTCTCTCCCGTGAGACACCGCCTGCAAAACGGTACCTCAGATTCTGAAGGCCTTGATAAAAATGGATTGCAGCGCCATCTTCTGGCACCGTTAGGCACTACACAAATAATACACTCGAGCAGTGTGCGAAATACCCGTCAATATTCGGGGGGTGGGGTCCCCATCTTCCTATTGTTTCGTAATAGCGATCTTGAGACCCCCTTAAAATTTTCTTTTGAGGCTTTCGGGGGGTCTCATGGGTTAATCGGGGGTGCCAGCCCCCCCCCGGACCGCCCCGCATTTCGTACACTGCACTGGCTTTATGAGTCACTTCAGCATTGTCTCATACTACAACCATCCACAATCCTCCCAGTTTCTCCCTTACACTTTCATGTATGCAGACCATATTTAATAGGGTGTGAGTGCTTTCAAACAGCGTGGAATGTTAAATTATGAATGCTATTAATCTGAGGATTTATCCATATTTTGGCAGCACAGAGCGTAGCGTCATTTTATCAGGGTCTCTGCTGAACACGCATTCTGTGGATTTACTCATGTAGTTTCTGTAAACATCTTGCTAACTTACTAACTAGCTAAACCAATGTTAAAGTTGCTAGCTAACTTGCTAGCTTAACGGATGTTAATGTTGCTAGCTAACTTGCTGTTTGGGAAAACATCTTGTGTCTGTTCCTCTCTAAAGGTTCTTTCCCTTTTCCCTTTTTCCCTTTCACATTTATAACACTGATCGGGGTTTCCAAAAAACTTCTAAAAAAGTACATAAAATCACAGTTTCCTTTGCAGTTCCCTCTCTGGAAGGGCTGCTATCCGGAGTTTTTTTTTGGACTCTGCTGCACCGTTTTGCTCTTCAGGGATGCAGTATTATATTTCAGGACTGAAAGTATGTTATGTTCTATTAAAGAGCAGTGACTTCAGAAGACTAAGTGTTGTGATATTTGATTATGGAGAACTGAGCAATATTCCTCTGTGCCAGAGTGCTACAAGATTTTTAAGCTCACTTTTGACTTATCACAGTCAATACTGAGTTATTGCAAGTAATGTGCATGGTCATGTACAGCGACACAGTACTCCTTATTTACACCAGCATATTTAAAGTTAGAATAGCTCTAATGGAATGAGCATTAGAATGTGCAATATGCCAGGTCTACAGTCATTCTGATAACATACTTGCAAGCCTGGTTTATAAGATATTTAACCCTATTTCAGTAATACTTGCTTTGTGTTTTGGCCTGTAGAGGCACTGTTGACGCTTTTGTGTGCCCCCCTTAGGTTCCTCCTGGGCGTGACCACAGCTTGGCGCTGGGGCCATGTCCAAACATGGGTCTGTCTCGTCCTTTAAGGCATGGATGATGTCAGCAGACAACGGAAGGTCCCTCCCCTCTGAGATCCTACTTGGATCTGTGAGATTTGCCATCTGATCCCCTCTCAGTTGGCCAGGAAGGGTGTGGGATGAGACAGAGGCTTGTGTTCCTTTCAGGGATGTATTAATAAACCAAAACAGATCCAAACAGAACCAAATCAAGAAGCAATCCACCAGGGGCTATGAGAAAAGAGGAGGGTGACTCTTTTCATGTGCGCTATTTGCTCAGACGTTGCTGGACCAAGAAAATAAGAACTACATGAGTAAGCCGCACTTGGGTAAGTTCACTGGCGGCAGAGCAGGCCCCATCACCATGGAGTTGGTGGGCTTGGCTTATGTTTGAAACTATTTCTGTCATGATCTGGCTCTTGTTGAGTTCTGGTGCAACGTTATTTTGGCATGAATGGTCCCTTAACGTGCTGTTTCAAACTCATAACTACTATGTGCTGGCTCGTGGCAAGTCGCGGGTTGATCGTTCAGGTTTTAAAACTTTGCAAAGACAGTATTTGATCTCTGGAAAGACCGTAAGGAGTGATAAGCTAATCTAGGCAGGAACAGATGTTACGGTATAGTTGAAGGGTATGATAAGCCTGTTGTGAAATAACCTGGAGCAGCTTCGGAGAAGGTGGTGGCGAGGTTCCTGTACAAGAAACCAGGCAGTTATCATACTCTGCAGTCACTCACTTGCTGGGCCTTTTTGAGCAGACTTGAACGAAGGCCAAGAGTGACTCTACCCAGGCTGGATTCTTCTAAAATAAATAGTCTAAGAATAAACACCATTTGGGATTCAGTCCACTGAAACCCAACGTCTGCGGTTTGACATAACATGAGGTGACATTCCACTGCTGCATGAACAAACAGATCGTGAATCAGTCTCGAGCACCTTGGTAACTCTGATTGCATCAATCGTGCAGTTCTCCTAATGGGCCCAAAAACATCTTTAACGAACGGTGTGGGTGACTTTGTTTGACTTAAGGAGCTGCTTCATTTTTTTTTCCAGACTGACAATGGACAGCAAAGAGGCCCCAAGCCAGCTGAAAGCTACTTGGGGGATGTTACAGGAGGCTGGTGTTGGGTCTGAAGCGAATCGGATACAGGAGGCAGATTTACAGTTTAGGGACCCGATGGAGGAATCTGGGACTGATGCCAAGACTTACACTGGAGACAGTATGGACCGGGCAGGGGTCCAGCTAGAAGGTGCAGCAGAAGATCCCAGAGGGTCCCTGGAAGACCTGAGTGCCCAGTTTGAAGAATGCCTGCATGAGCTGGGGGCATTGCTTCTGAGGCAGAGTGGAGGCATGGACAGCCAAATCGAGGGCTGCCTGGGGGACATTAGCACCCAGCTGGAGGAGTGCACACGAGAGCTGGTGGCACAGCTCAAGGACTCGCCAGAACGGGATAGCTGCAGGGGCAACTCCACGACACGGCCAAGCGACGAGGCAGCCCTGGGGGAATTGGGTCTCCGGTTCGAGGCGTGCATCGCACAAGTGGGTGCCCTCGAGCGGCACCGGGACCAGCTGGTGGCCGAGCTGCTGGCGCTGGAGGAGCCAATGGCACGGGAGGCCCAGGAGCTGAGGGCGGAGCTGGCGAATGTGTGGCGGCAGCTCACCCAATCAGAGTTGGAAAGGCGGAGCCTGCGAGGAGAAGTGCTGGGTGTCCGCAAGCGCCTCTTTGCCGTCGTGAGGGAGTGCACTCAGAGTCGTATCTTCCTGGACACGTTGCAGCGTGATGTCAAGGAGTCAGTCATTACGCAGGTGGTAAAACATCCCAAAATCCTAGCCTGCCTTGTCCTGGTTGTGCAGGGTTGCATTCTGTTAGTTCCATACTTCTATTTGAATGCAAAAGAATGGTTCAGTCAGGGAAGTTCAGTCAGGGGGCAGCGTGTGGCTCAGTGGGCTCCGCCTCTGTGCCTGTGATCAGAAGACTGCTGATTGCAAACTTGGCCTTGGCAGGTCTGTGGATCCTTGAACAAAGCCCTTAACCCCCAGCTCCCAGGGCGCCACAACAGGTGGCTGCCCTTCACCTACAGAGCAAGCTGAGGGAGGTGTAAGGAGAATTCCCTCCATCTCACAGCTTCTTAACCTAGTCGATGGTCAATGGTGCCTATTAGTTACAACTGTCATGCGTACTGTTTTATTCCATTAACTTACCCGGTGCCTTTATAAAGGAAAAACCTTGTTCGTTTTGCGGTTCATACAGCTGGATAATTTACTGAAGCAGTATGAGCACCATCCTCTCATGGCCCAGTATGACTTGATATGGTAAATGTTCTTAAATAAGCTGTCTCAGTCTGCATTGTGAATGCTCTTTAAGGAGAAGCTCCAAGCTGAACTTCTGCATCTCACTGAGGAGGCGGCCCGACTGCAGCTGGACCAGCAGAACCGCCTCAACGACCTGCAGAGCCAGCTGAGCGGCATGGAGCCGCCCCCTGCGGCCGGCGAGCTGTCCCAGTGTCGCGAGGCATCCCGCGCCATCCAGCACCAGCTGCAGAGTGGGGTGCAGGCCCTGGAGGAGCTCTACGAGCCCAGGCTCCAGGCCCTGCTGGCACGGAGGCAAGGGAGCGCTGAGGCCACCAGGAGATGCCGGGAGGAGTCTCGGGAGCTACGGGCACAGCTGAGTCCCCTCAGAGAGGAGGCGCAGAGGCTGGCCCTTCAGAAAGCCTACCTGGAGGAGCGACTGGCGCTGATGCAGCAGGAGCGGGAGGAGAACCTTAGCCAGTACCGGGTACGGAACGCGGGGTCTGTGGGGCAGGAGAACCTGGGCCAGTACCAGGTACAGAGCACAGCCCAAAATCTCTAACGGCACCTCTGGATGGGAGTATTAGGGGCATAGGGCCAGTGGTCCCAGACAGCGCCCAGATAAAAAGCATGTGGAGGAAACATGGGCCAGAAGCAGGAGGAGAAAAAGAGAACAAAGAACATGCAAGGAACCAGTGAAATGGAGAGCAAGATGGATCAAAAGGAGCACGGATTGCAGAACGCATCTGATGAAAGGGGCATAGAGTCAAAGCCGCTGGTCTGTTTGCTCAGGCATAACCTCTCTACTCAAAAACATGGATGTAATTCAGGCCTTTATTTAAGATATTTTATCAGTTTGCATACATTTTTTGCAGGTAAATATACAGATTGTTTATCTGTGCATTATTAATGTCCCAAGAATTACCCAGGTACAGGCACTGGCTGGTCCTGGTTCAGCAGTTCATGGAGAATCAAATTCATTTCGCAAATAGATACATAAAACACTCAAAGGATTAATTACTTGAGTTTCCTAACTTTATCTCCCTTAAAGCCAGACACAGAACAAAACAAAGTTCCTCCAAACACAATAAAATATTCCCTGTTTACAGAAGCTAATGGATTTTCATTTCTCCACTAGGAAGTGCTGGATGCCCTTGAAGAAAACAGGCGGCACCTGAAAACGGAGATTGAAATTCAGCAAAAGAAAAATCAAGATATAGAGAATGTGAAAAGAGGCCTTGAGGAAGAGCTGGGAAGCCACAGGCACGCATCTGTTCCGAAGGCGCTCTCACGGGAGCCATTTTAACCTATGCGGCAGAATCATCTCACCATCCCACGCATTACATTAAGGCGCAATTCCACAAAATTAGTCAGGCAAGCAAAACCACTGCTAAACTCCTTCAGTTTGTAAGATGCATACATCTCTCTCTTCTTGTAGGTACAGCAATGAAGTCCGAAGCACAGCAGGTCCTGCCGTGAAGGATGAAACATGACTTCTGGGATAACTGTTACACCACCAGAAATGAATGCCAAGTCTTTTTTTTTTGTTGTTGAATCTTTGTGTACCTCTAATAATCATGTACTATCTTCACCGAATGGCATCACTTTCTAAATCGGCTAATGGTTTTGTTAGTGCTCTTTTATATTTGTATGAATCTAATCCAAAACTTTTCCATCACAAAAACTTTTGCATCCCTTATGTTGAATGTAATGCATGTTTATGCCCGCAAGGTGTAGACCATGAAAGTAGCTCAGATCTTAAGTCCTAAGCAACAGCTGTTAAGTAACCAGTTTCATTTGGGAAGCTCAAAAACTCTGTCAACATTCCAAGCGAGCCTTTTGTTATTTATGGAACGTTACATCAAACTCCCGAACATTTTATCTCTATAGCAATACTGGTACCACAACAGAGACGTGCAAGCTTGAGTCCTGACGCAATTTCAGAACAGGAGTTGCAGGACTGTACTGGCAAGATCACAACTCAAAACATCACCGCGCTGAAAAGCAAAGCAGAGAAAAGGAGCAGCTGCTTCAGCTGGCAATACTTGACATTAAAAGAAAGAGGAGACTCCAACATAGATAGAAAACACATTTACTCAGAATCATATTTTATACAATTAATTTGACAAAATGTGAATGACAGGGAAGTACTGTATACAGGCATTATCACAATAACAAGACGGTGGCCGGGGGGGGGACCAAAAGAGAAAAAAATAGAAAACACTAACTGCCCATCAGTCAGGAGGTTTCCAAAAAAAAAAACAACACTAGGGAGCGATAAAAATGTAGTTTTAAACTCATCTGGGAAATTCTGGCAACACATAAGGTCACTGTTAGCTGTGCCGAAGTGTTTCGTATAGAAATGCACACTACATGTGACATGCTAAGAGCCAACCTTTATTTTAGACATTTCCACAAAGTCCAAACAGAAAAACAAGATTCCCGTGTATCCCGTGTTCATATGCCCAGAAGTAGTTTGCGCTGCATACAAATAAACTAAGATTTCACAAATAAGCTTTCAAATGACAAAAAATGAACATTAAACCAGATGAAAGCATGGGCGGGAAATTATAACAGACCACAAATAAACAAGCAAAATTAGCTTGCTTTTTGCTGAAACATCTCGGTTTTGAGAGTGAAAGCTTCCAGGTAATAAAATGATTGATCTACAAGGGAGGGCAGCCTTTCATCCAATCAGAGGGACACACAAGAGGGACTGGCTGGCACTGGGTGCCACTGAAGTCAAAATATGGAAAAATAAAGGGGACGCTGAAGTCCCGCTCTCATAGGGTGGGGGGGGGGGCGGCTCCATAACCCTGGACTTCAGCATCGGCCGCCCCTTCTGGGTCCTAATCGTTGTCGATGTTCTCTGCCTGAAAACACCAGGGACAGGCTGGTCAGTTGGTCACCTGTCCAAGCTGGGAGCT
>JAODLD010000052.1:13154240-13166245 GCA_026781065.1 Mormyrops boulengeri | reverse complement strand
TTAGTTTAGGGGAGGAGTTGGGGATCGATTGTGTGGTCCAAAAATACTGGGCAAATTACGTCCTGTTTTGTATCCCAAACAGGCTCTATGGGATTGACGGCAACTCCACATAGAAGAGGTCTCCAAGTACCGTGATGTGGTTTTACATGGCTCGCAATATGTTTCTAAATCATCATTAAATCCAGCCAGCAGATATTCCACAATTAAAAAATTACGTAACGTTGTTCCTCCGCTGAAAAATACAGCTAAACACCATTTTATGCTGGTAGCTGTTTTAGTTAGTCTATGATGGTCTAAGATGATCTTAGATGGTCATATCCCAGTGATTGTGCTCTCTGATGCTTCAGCTGGGTGAGTCACCAGTTGGTCGTGCTAAACCAATTAAACCAGCTAGAACCATCATAAGCTGGTATGACCAGATAAGTCATCAAACCATTATGCAAAAACATACCTTAAGCTGGTCAACTATCATAAATTGGCCAACCAGCTTAAGATTCAAGATTAAAGAAGGTTTATAGTCAATTTGAAAACATGAGGTAGCATGAAAGGGAACGGCATTCACTCCAATAAAATATATACAATGAATTAAAAAACCCCAAAGAATGCAATTAAAAGTATGGAAAAGTATTAAAAAGTACAACATTGTTAATCATACGAGTATAATGATGCAGTGTTACTGCACATGACAAACTCTAGTGCATGAGAGTTTATGAGTCTGGAACATTTTTTTTTTATTTTTCACATCTGACTCATACATGAGTGGAAAATTAAAATGCAAATGGTGCCATTTCATTTTAATTTAAATTTTTGCAGGATTTTTGCGCACAGACTTTGGAAACTAAATGGCAAAGTGGAGATTGTATTTTCTTTTTATTTTTTGCAGAAAATACCTCCCATATTAGGTGTGCAGTAAACAATTATCTCACCGTATCCAGTTTCATTAAGATAATCTCAAACCTGGAAAAACATATTCGCAAATCCGTCTTGTATTGTCTTCCATAGCTCAGTTTTCTTCACGAATGCTGTGATTTTGTCACTTAACTCCAGGATAGAAATGTAACCTCCTTGGGTAGAGCAATTGAGGCTGTTGAGTGAGTTGTATATGTCTGCAAGGTACGCGGGCTTTGCCACAAACAGTGAGTCAGCAAACAAATCAGGACCGACATCTCTTAAAAACATCTCCTTGCGTAGCTTAAACACTTCAGAATGAAAGAGCAGGGCAGTGCCGCCCCTGGCCAAATTGGGTCCCTAAGCAGAATTTTATTTTGAGCCCCCCCATTACAAAATGACTGTATCATGAAATGCCAATTAGGTTTAAAACCTTGTGGCGTCAGATTACTCGTCTCTTTCTTTCTCTCCTGCTTTGGGCTGACTTGGTGCTCTACGCGCGCCTCACGGCAGCGATGTGCATCCTTTGCGCATTTGCAGAGAATGTGTCCCCTTGCGGAAAATGGGCCCCCCTATGTATCATGGGGTCCTACGCACAGCGCGTGTTCTGTGTGTAGGGAGGCGCGGCAGTGCAGCAGGACATCGTGACCAGCACCCATCTCCTGACAAAGCCGGCCAAATAAACATGATTAAGGAAGTAATAAAATTCCCGGTAGTCACAACTGTGATCAAAACATGTAGTTCTGATTGCATACCTTCAGATGCAAGAGCTTGGCAACGCAGCATGCAATGAGTAATTATCATGTTTGGGTTAGTAGCTTTAGTCCTTGCAGTAACTCCGCTCTTCTGGCCCGTCACGCAGCTGCACCGTTACTACAAACGGCGACGCATTTTTGCCAGCTCAGTCCTGCTTCTGTCATGAAATCACAACCGCTGCTCTATCCTCGCCGATAACAAGGAAGGCTGGAGGAACTGATTCAGTAAGGACTGCTGCATTATTTTCATTTAACCACATTTCAGTTAGAAACATAAAATCAAGGTTTTTCTTAATAGAATTATTAATTAATAGTGGTTTGCCAGCCAAGGATCTGATATTAAATAAAGCCAATTTTAATATATTAGGACAGGATAGCTATGCACTTTGAGTACACTTTGTTCACCCTGAAGTTAAAACGGGAATGGCAAACATTTGAGCTACTCCTTGCTGCCTAGTGTGGGCTGTGGGGACAGTAGTGGATCCAAACCCAGTATGAGAAGAGAGACGTGAGGTAAGAGGGGTGGTTGGGTAAGAACCCAGTCTGTTCTAGACGTCAGCATGTTTATCTGTAATGCTAACAGCATAGCGTCTGTGCTCTTTGTTTTGGTAAGCAGGAACGTTTGGTGCCATCCAGCAACAACTCATTTATCTGCATCCTTGGCTTGTGTGACATATCCCTGAGAGTAATCCCTGGCCATGCCATTGTCCTTGCTGTCTTGAGGAGAAGATTTGAACTTTCTTCACATTCCAGCAGTAAGGTGCTGGAGACCGTAGATCAAGTTAGCAGTTTTCAAAAATTTGCTTTTAGCATCTCTTATGTGGTCACCTACCAGCAGAGTCTGGGGTTTGATGTCTTCATTGACTTAATTAACTGCTTTTTCGATTGTCCGGTGCACAATTCTGTTCTGATCCTGTCCTTTTTGATGTGACATTAACCCCAGTGAGACGCTCCGCACTGGCTCAGCTGTATCATGAGCCGGCAGTGCTAATGTTAGCTATAGCATTAACACGGAGCTCATTGACAGGCAGCTCCTCCAGAACAATGTACCTGTTCTCCAGCCGGACTTTTGGTGAGACATGAGTGGTCTTGTGCTTGTTGCTTCTGGCTCTTATATACTGTCCAGGACAAATTCGGTGGAGAAACATGACTTTCTTTGAATTTTTATTAAATTCTTCTCAGATAAAAGCAGTAAAAACCATGAAAGGAGGAAAAGCAGTAAAATGTGGTCAAGACCACACCTAAAGCAATGAGAAGCAGCTAAAACGGTTAATTTAATGAATAGGTGGGTGATCCTTGTTTCCCCCCCGAGAGTCCAGAGCTGATTAATACCTTGTCACAGACTTGGCAGATGGCAGATTTGGCACAGAAGCGACGGCGTGGCATGGTGCAGACAGGACAGAAATGTGGACGATCTACTTGCGACTCATGGGAACAGAAGCGGATTATTAACAAAAACAGAAAACACTAGGAATACTACAAAAACAAAACGGAGCACGAGAGGTCAAAAGCAAATGGGGATAGACAAAGACTACAAATGAGGCAGGCAGAACATACATCATACATCCAACAATATTAATGACTCCAGAACAGAACCGGATCAGGACCTTAAATACAAAAACTAAACCAGGTAACAACACAACAGGAGTGAAACATAGACAATTAACCAATCCGGGAGGGGGCAGGGCAACATACCTAGACAGAGTGAACTAGAGTAACCCAGTTGAGATGACATAATAGCATGGATAATTCTATCTAATGCAAGGGTTAAATTATGGCAATGGTGCTTAACTGGAAAACCAGCTTCTCATCCAGAACAATGAACCTGTTCTCCAGCCAGACCTTTGGTGAGATATTAGATGTCTTGCACTTGTTGCTTCTGGCTCTTCTTTTGAATTGACTCTGATATCTGAGTCGAAAGCCACTCCTCAATTCCCAATGTGACTTCACACGCGATGATAAATGTAGGGCTCTGTTTGTTTAGAAAAAGCACTGTAAGAGCCAACAATGTTTTCACCGTCTTTTTTTTTTTTTACCCATTTTAAAGTCCAGGAATCCACTGTGGGAAGGAAACACAGACAGTATTCCTCTTCTGTAATTCTTGTTGCTATTTCTTTTACAATAACCAACTCCTGATCCAAACTGTTAGCAGTGAAAAAAAATATTGTGTATAGTGGCCCTGTGTAAAAACATAGCTGCCAGGAAAAAGATAAATACATTTACTTCAAGGATTCAAAGTTTTTATTGTCATGTACAGAGTACAATGCAATTCTTACTCGAATGCCTTAGACGATTAAACAAGTAAAGCAGCGCAACATTACAGTAACTAACAATAAATAAACCAGTAACTTGCGTGTACTATTAGAGCATTTATGTCATTTATTTAACTTTTACTTACGGACTTCCATTAGATCGCGATTCTCCAGCGCGCCAAAATATCTGCCGTTTTTTGTTTACAATGAATTTCCTTGTGGTTTTATTTGCTTTTTTTACATCAGTAAAATAATTATACTAACGTTATTTACATTTATATGTAGCAGTTGCCTCCGCTTGGGCTTGCGTGTCTGTGTTGTTGTCTGGCATTATTCAACTCTGAAAACTCCGAAAGTCCCTCCCCTTCCGCTACGTAGTCAAAATGGCGTCCGTTTAGTGCGAGTAGTCCATCATTCTGCACTGTTTTCTGGCCGCTTTCAGTGCACCATCCGGGTACTTTTAGCTTAGTTGTCAGTGTGAACGCGATTTCGGACACACCCGTTGTGTTTTGTGTAATGTTATTGTGCTTTTTGAAACGTTGTTGTGTTTTGACCTTCAGGGCCACCGTAGTTTTGGCATTAAACTCATCTTAATCGTTTTTTTCATGTTTCTAAAATAAGATTTCAGCGAGTTATGAACTGTAATACATGAGAAATCCAGAGGGTTAAAAAAGGTTTGAAGACTCGTTCCAGTACTTTATGGAGAATGCCCAAAAGCTTCATGAATCTTTATCAGCCCACTTCTAGATATATTTGAAAGTTGGCTGAAAATTTGGATAAAAATGTTAAGTAATCAATAGAGCGTAATCCATACTGATTTAGTACATTGATATTAAGGCCTGTATCATGTGGAGTGGGACGAAGGATGCGGAAGCAGACGGGATGGGTTCTTCATTATCCGAACAGGGTAAAACAATTACTGGATTAAAAGAGGGAGCAAACAGGAGGCAGCTGGGACTGCTTGACAAGAAGGCAGGAATGAGAGATAAAGGGCATGGGAGATAAGTCATTCCAGGGAAGAAACAGGACAGGCAGAACTACAGTACTGTGCAAATGTCTTAGGCAGCCAAAGTAAGTGGTGTTTAAATGTTCTTCATGCTGGTGTAAAACTATGCTATTATGGCTGTCAAAGTGTGTTAGCCTAGCCATTTCAAAACCTCTGCTAAAATTACCCCAGTATTTGCGGCCACCATTCAATACACCCATGTATTTTTTAACTTGACCACTAGCACACCTCATATAGCTAATCAATATTTCATTTTTTTAACCAATTTAATTAATTGATTAAGTGAGCTAGATGTTCATCTAGCCATCCGACTAGATATCAGTAACTTTTTGGAGAGCAGAAGAAATTTTTACTAGTGTCTGTCGTGTTACTCTTAATTTGTATATGTTCTAATGTTAAATTGTGTTGTTTGTTCTGTGCAAATGTGCACTTACTGTCCAGATAAATAGCTTTAAACATTTCTTTTAACTGCATAAGACTTTTGCACAGTACTGTACAGGGCGTGACACGAAGCTACTATTGTGTGAATTGATCAACTAAAAATAGAACGATAACAAAAGCCGTACAAATCCAGTGTTGTAAAGGGGGGTCTTTAAGGTATTCAGCAGCACCTAAAAAACAAAACATGCATCCAATGTCATATCTAAGAGAAAAATCAATAACAGCTGCACTTCCCTATAAAGGCAAAACATGGTAACTGCACTGACACTGAGAAAAAGGGTTTCAGAGTTTCTTGACTGTCCCTCCGTGTGTGTAGTAGGTAGGTTAATGATTAGAGATGTACCGATTGCAGTTTTCTTGGCCGATTCCGATTTCTTTGCAAGTGTGTAACTGGCATCATACACAAACAAAAATAAACTTTTCTTCAACGCCACATTTTCTTTTCATAATTAAAGATATTGTTAAACTTTACAACTTCCCCCAAACTGCACTTTAAGTTACAGGATTTTCCGTCACTTAAGCAAGTCCCAAAATAAAGTGCTCTGTGACTGGGAAGAGGTAAACATAACAATTAACTGGACATGAGTAGCTGTACATCCAACTTCATCTGACATATTTTACTTTACCAAACAAGAGCAGCTGCAACAGATTTAAATAACAAAACAAATGTCAGTTACTTGTATTATTTTCAGTTTAAAGTTTACCTCCGGTGCTTAACTTGTTTTCGTGGTCGTTCCCTTATGGTTTACTTTGGCTTTACATGTATTACAAATTGCAAACTTTGTGTCGTCTCCACTCACAGTGAAGAATTTCCACGCTAATGACATGTTAGTGTGCGGCAGTGTGCACACAGCTGTGAGGATATTGCCTGCGCGGCTGAGCGTATGATGCCTGGCGCATGGTTAACGGACCGGTTCGGTATTAGATATACATGAGACTGACCAGCTGGTCTCCGGTCCGGGCCGAGCATGCTGACAATCGGCCGATTCCATTCCCTGGAATCCATTCCCTCGATCGGCACATCTCTATTACAGATAGTGTACTTATTCAAAGCCGAGCAGTTATTTTGTCATGAGGTAAAACAGAGTTTAAGAGACCAGATGGTCACACTGCAATCTTGATAAAATATGCAGTTAAGTTTTTTTGCCTTTGTAGTGCAAGGTATCCTGAATAACATTGCAGAACAGGCTTTTGCATCTATTTCCATAATAACTTTTGTCAGGAAAATGATTCTGACTGTCTTTGACAAGAAATTAAGAAATGCCTCTCTCTCTCTCGCTGACTTCATCATTTCTCGATTGTGTTAATCCAAGCTAATCTATTTGTGGTAACCTACCAGGTTTAAGTTTAAGAAGCTGGATTAGAATAGTTTTCTGAGTATGGGGGAGATTTCATAAACTTGGGGAGTAAAAGAGAACTCGTATAGCCACATTGGCCCACGACTGAAAAAGTGAATACTATGTGTCCTGGCTTTCAATGTTGTGCTGTCATTCATGATTTTATTCACTGCAGTTATTTTTAACATTAAATTATAAGGCTTGGTTAGTACTCTATTTTTAAACACGACAAAACTCTTTTGATTTACAATATTAACTGAAAAGTGCCCTTCTAATGAGAAAAACATGCTTATAAATAATTCATTTAAAATACAAAGAAATACCATTCTTTGTTTCTAAATTTCCATCACTATATATAGACACGTATCCATTCAGAGTATGCAATGCTGGAATATACTGATTCTGCGTCCTGTCCCTGAGAGCTTGTTATGGCTTTATATTGAGGAAAATCAAGGTATTTTACCATTTCTGAAGGCCACATGCCTCTGTATGACTTGACCCAGGGGCTGGTTCTTCACGGTGAAGGTGTAGTTTAGCTCGTGACAACAATCCACCGTTAGAAAGGCATGCAGGCTGAACAAGCCTTGCTCCTCTCGGGAGAAGGACACTTGAGCATCAGAGATTTGACGGCCCTCCACATCGGTCCACAGAACTTCAGACTTGGGGTACCCCCTGCTTTCATATGAGAAGTTAACTTTCCTGGGGAGAATCTGGATAGAGAGTTGTGGCTCTGTGTAGAAAGCTGAAAGGGACACAACGTCCAGAGTTAAACATTAACGAAAGGACTGGATTCAGCACAGTTTAACTACCCTGAGTAACCCATTAGTCATTAATCCATTCATCCATCTATCCATCTTCTAACCACTCATCCTGTTCATGGTCATGGGGGGCTGTTAGGGTTCTGCTCAATGGTCATCTTATATCAAAGCTTTCCTTCCCCATTGAGAGGCCCATTGAGATGATTAGAGGCCCCTGGACTGTCCACCATTTTATTTCAAGTTATGGGGAGCTGTCAGCAACAAAAGTTACTAAGGGGAAGGAGGACCTGGGTTTCAGCCCAGGTCAGGCCATGCATTAAAGTGCCCCCCCCCACCTAAAGATATACACAGTACTGTGCAAAAGCCTTAGGCAATTAAAGAATCTGAATATTAAATGTATATTAACACTAGAAAGGGCATTTCTTGAAGAAAATGAATGATTGCTGTGTGCATAAACATAGAAAGACACTAAGAAAGAAAGAATGTAGAAAGGTAATTGCTTAGAGCAGCTAAGTGGTGTTTAGTGCTTGTCTCCAGCTGTTGGATCTACAGTACTGTGCAAAAGTCTTAGGCAGTCAAAAGAAATGTTTAAAGCTATTTATCTGGGCAGCAAGTGTACATTCGCACAGAACAAACAACACAATTTAACATTAGAACATATACAAATTAAGACTAACCCGATAAACACTAGTAAAAATTTCTTCTGCTCTCCAAAAAGTTACTGATATCTAGCCGGATGACTAGATGAACATTGCTTCACATCCCAAACCTCTCCTCAGGGGTACCTCAGCCATTCCATATATTTATTAAATTTTACCGCCAGCTCAATCAATAATCAGTTAATTAAATTAGTTTAAAACAGTCAATGAAATATTGATTAGCTATACAAGGTGTGCTAGTGGTCAAGTCAAAAAATACAATACTGGGGTAATTTTAGCAGAGGTTTTGAAATGGCTAAGCTAACACACTTTGACAGCCATAACAGTATAGTTGTATACCAACATGAAGATCATTTAAACACCACTTACTTTGGCTGCCTAAGACTTTTGCACAGAATTGTAGTTGTTATAGCATTTAAAATATCGGAGCATTTAAAATGATGAAGGAGGATTGAAGGGATGAAAGTTGATTGAGTACTTTTGGCTGAGTACATTTGTGCTGCACACTGGATGTCTTCAGAAACATGACAAAAATGTACATGAATTTCTTCTGTTTTCCAAAAATCCAAAAATTCCAAAATTGGTGCAGTATACTTTTACTTATTGTGCAATATACTCCTATACATTTTTACTTTTCCTATAACTTTTGGACAAAAGTACTTTAGACTCCTGTACAGAGACTCTCTATTTTAATTTATTTTTATTTTATTTTATTAGAATGTTTAACAGTGCTCCAATTTGTTTTACACTTCATTCCTATTTTTAAACTTATACCGTATTGTTCTTGTCTTCGTGTCTATGTGTGATTGTGCAGTCACAATTTGAGCAATTCCCCCCGGGGATTAATAGAGTCTTCTGATTCTGAAAAAGTTAATGGAATCAGGTTAGATGGCTGTAAGAAGACTTTCACAAATTCATTACAGTTTCACCACCAGCTCATTTAATTAATTAAGCAGTTAAATGATTCGATGAGGTATCGTTTAACCAACAAGGTGCGGTAGCGGGTAAGTCAAAAAATAGATGGGTATATTGGACAGTGCTACTGTAGGATGACTTTAGGAGAGATTTTGTAACGCTTAAGCTGATATACTTTAACAGACATAATATCATTTTTACATTATTATTAAGATTATTTACACATAATTTTGGCAGTACTGTATATTTTTTTGTATTACATGTTTCCCTTTATCTAATATATTTTGCAGCAAAACCAGTCCCAGGAGATTTCCTGTAATTGGGTGTAGGTTAGTTTCGCATTTTGATTATTAAGTGTGTGACATAAGAATTCACGTATAAGTAATTCTGCAAATGGGCAATTATGTTAGCAATGAGAACCTGATCCGTTGTTGTGTTGATTACTCAGCAATAGCTGGTGGCTAAATTTAAAAAAAAAAAAGAAGAGACGAGAAGATAACAACATATTTTACAATATTACCATAGTGATTTTTTTCCAAAGAGAGAAAATGTGCTTATAAATGACGATAAAATTACAGTAATGAGTTATGTGCAAGTGATTTGTTTCATGATCTAATCTCAAAAACAGAGGAGACACTACCTTGTCTACCTC
Organism: Mormyrops boulengeri; assembly: GCA_026781065.1. Classification (NCBI taxonomy): domain Eukaryota; kingdom Metazoa; phylum Chordata; class Actinopteri; order Osteoglossiformes; family Mormyridae; genus Mormyrops; species Mormyrops boulengeri. The sequence continues at coordinate 13,156,582 of JAODLD010000052.1, read as the reverse complement.
CATGGACAAGCCATCTCTGTTGTTAACAAGCTCAGTCGTAATTGTGTGGCACTGGGCACTGTTACACTGGTCTTGGATTAAAAGAGCTGTGTCAAAGCCGAAACTAATCTCTCATTCCCACTTGTGTGTAATTTAAATGCAATGATTACAATCTCAACCAAGTTTTGGGTGAACAGTACACAAATACAATATTCAAAAGACCAGAATAATTTTTTGGAAGAGGTGTTGGTGTGGCCAACAGGTTAGCCCATCCTGTGGTCTGTATGGATCCCAATGCGCTAGTGCAGTGATGGGGAGACTGTGACCAACAGGTTAGTCCACTTTGAGGTTTGGGTGGATCCCAGTGCCCCAGTCCAGTGACGGGGACACTGTGCTGTAAAAATATTTGGGATGGAACGTAAAACCAAGCTCCTGACTCTCTGAGGTCATAAAAGGTCCCTGGGCATCTTTTGAAAGAGTAGGGGTGGTAGCCCCAATTTTGTCCTGGCTAAAATTGTCCACTGTGACCCTATCAAATGTGGCTTCCTAATCATCATCTATATCTAACAGGTGAATGTTCTCCCACTCTTCACCACCTTAGTTATAGTGTGGTGAGCGTACTGGTGCAGAATGGCTGTCATCGCATCATCCAGGTGGGGGCTACACAGGGGTGGTTGCTGATGTGGCTCCCCATTGGTTCTGTAAAGTGCCTTGGGTTTCTTGGAGAGCGCTATATAAATGTAACATTCATCCATTCATTCATTTATTCATTTTTTTTTTGTGTGGGAATAAGGGAACCTCCACGCGGCAGTGAATGATTACAAACAGAACCAACTGAAAAGCAGATTTACGAATCTCAATCAGTCCATTCTGTGTTTGAGATGACACCGCCAATGACCTCATCACCATATGTTACAGTGTCGGGAACCGAAACACACTCAGTCCTCATGTAAACCAAGGAAGAACTTTTGTCAGGTTCCCAAAACCAAAGGCATGTATCCTGTGGACTGAGTGAGTTTTGAAAATGTGCTTTTCCATTATGGACCTTTCGGATGGCGGCAGATCGAGTCACCTGTAAAGTTCAGGTTGACCTCTGCCTTGTCGCCCCCTTGATTGCTACTAACAGAGCACAAGTAGCGGCCTGCGTCGCTCACGCTGACCCTATCCAGCCGCAAGGAGGCGTTTCCAGACAGTAGATCACTGTTGAACAAACTTGTGCGACCGTGGTAGTCAGAGCTTTGCTCAGACAGTTGGTCGCTTCCTTCATAGAAGCTGTGTACCACTGCAGAGTCTCCAACCCTCTGCCAAGTGATAATCAGATCTTTCAGCACTGTACCAGTCGTAGGAGAATATGTACAACCCAGAACTGCTGGCCATCCATGTACTCCCAGTGCGTGGATGCTGGTATTGACCTTGAAGGCTCCTGAAGAAACAAAGAAAAGACTGATTTACAGTTTCTGTGTAGAATCAACAACGTATAACAAATGTAATTCTCCTCCTCTATTGGTCTGCCTTGGTATCAGGGTACATCCACCCATTTTGCTGAGTTTCCCAAAACATGTCTCGACCACTAGACTTCTACTTGAGATATGGATATAGATATTGATTCACTGTGAATACATGGTCAAAGTATGATTAATGTGATAACAACTTATGCATTTGAACTACCGCATAACATATTGCGTATGACCTATCGTGACTACTTTATAACTACAGGTCTCTGTGTAGCCATTGGGGCAGCTTTGAATCCCTTCCTGCAGGTGGCCTCTCCCCCCCTTCTCCGTTGCCCATTTCTCCAAGGTCTTCAGGGCCAGGGAAACTGACCACATGCAGGCTACCGTGAGACACAGAATGCAAAAGAATCTCTTGCCTAAGGCCTAAGACATAACAGACCCAATATTCCTCCCGCACATGGCCTACTGTCAGGGTCAGCACCTGTTTGTCCCAGTTTTTTGTGTCCTCTCCCCATTTGGCCAGCAGGTGTCGCTGGCCATCCTGTCCTCCCCGCTGTTAGTCTTTAGTGTTTCCTTTGTTCCCCGAATGGCCGCATAACTCGATAGTACACGTAAGTTACTGGTTTATTTATTGTTAGTTACTGTAATGTTGCGCTGCTTTACTTGTCTAATCGTCTAAGTCATTCAAGTAGGAATTGCATTGTACTCTGTACATGACAATAAAAACTTTGAATCCTTTGAAAACATGTATTTGATCTTTTTCCTGGCAGCTGTCTTTTTACACAGGGCCACTATACACAATAGTTTTTTTTCCACCGCTAACAGTTTGGATCAGGAGTTGGTTATTGTAAAAGAAGTAACGTGTATGCAGGTGATATTTGTATAGATTTATCTACACCCTTCTGGCAG
>JAODLD010000052.1:13116546-13134453 GCA_026781065.1 Mormyrops boulengeri | reverse complement strand
ATCCCAGACATTCTTGTTAGGGGTGGTAGTACTGCATTGATCAAGTGCATCATGCAGGTGGCCAACCTGATTGGCTAACCCCTTTGGCCAACCTGATTGGCTAACCCCTTTGGCCAACCTGATTGGCTAACCCCTTTGGCCAACCTGATTGGCTGACCACTTTTCCTCCTTCACAGAGAGCCAGAGTACTATGACTACGGACATGGGGAGGCCCAGGAAGCTTATGAGACTTACGGTAAGTTCTACACATCCCAGAAAAGAAACTGTTCCAAACCACATCTGTTGACGTGAATATACAGACGACAAGCTAAAAAATGTGCTCTGGGAACCCTTACCCTATTTATATTTCCCTTTTAGCTATTCTGAAGGGGGTTGTTTTGCTTTAAAGGGGCCTTTCCAGATTTATGCCAACAGTGATGCCCAGTGACATTTATATAGATCTAGGATTTCTTTAAATAAAATTGTGCATGTATATTGGGTCATTTGTTGTGCTTAAAATGGTCACATCGCTTTCGTGTAGATGTGTGGAGAGATTCTTGCATCTCCATGACTTATTTGGAACATACCTCGTGCCCTGGGTTACCTGAAGCAGTCTTAGGATCTTACTGAGCCCAGATTGTCTTACTGGTGAACATGGATGGTTCTCATATGATTCGTAGTGTAGAGATAATCCCTCACCCCGGTGTGCATTGTGGCTTCATGCTGGGTCGTTTGTGGTCATTAAGGGTCGTTTGTGGCCGCCCCTGGGATTTTTGGTCGGTTAAGTTAAGCATGTGGTTGGACGTGCCTTTCCCGCTTTTCCTCCCCATAGGTCAGGATGACTGGAACGGGACGCGGCCAGCTGCGGGTGGGAAGGCACCCCCAGCACGGCCAGCCAAAGGAGCCTACAGGGAACACCCGTACGGAAGATACTGAGCGGGCCCCAGCGGAAGTTTGCTTTAGCGTGTGGCCCCACCAAGCTACTGTCACCCGCGGCAGCTCTCGCTTTAAGCAACCAGACAAAAGTAATTGTCCGTTTGTGGTTTTTGTTTTTTTTTTTTTGTTTTTTTTCCTTTTTCCTACGACTCTGGATTTTTGGGAATCAACTTGTATATTTGTCAAGAACTAGTCATTTTACACCGCTAGGCAGCACGTAGGTCAGCTTTCTTTACGAGCTTTTAATTTTGCTTTTATCTTTTCTTCTCCCCCCTCGCTTTTTTTTGCATTGTTGACAAACTTTCTAATGTTTTCATTTAAAAAAAAAAAAAAAAAACTCCAAAAAAAGAAACCTCAAAAAGAAAACAAATTATCCAGTTTCAGATTGTTCAGTTCCAGGGGACTGCCTATAATCTTGTTAATTTTGAAGTTACCATTTTAATTTCTTGCTATAAAAGTACGTTAAGTGACAGTTGCAGACTCCCATTTAGGCTACATTTCAAAATTCTGTCTTCTGCAAAATAGACCCACTAAACTTCCTTTATGTAATATAGGCCAGAAGCATTAATATCAGTGAATGAACAAAAATTTGCCAGCGACTTAATGTATCCATCGTATTGTTTTAAATAGTCTTAAAAGCTGTTCATCTAGTTTTAGCCTAGTTTTCCATAATAGTTTGGATTGTACTTTAATGAGTTTTGAAATATAGCCCTGTTAGGCACTGTTGAGATGAACTGTCCTAAAATCCTCAATTTATAAAAAGTGTAACGCTGCCATTGGCTCCTAGTGGTCAGTCAAAACCGTTCATCTCGCTGATTTGAATTTCCTGCTAGGCTTAGCATGTGATGCGCCGTAAACAAAAGAACATGTAAACTTCTGAAGGATTGGGACAAATCTCCACATGGCCTTCTCACAAAGGGATACTGCAGCTAAAACCCATCTTTGTATATACTTAAAAACTACAAAAACTGTATTGACATTAATATCTGTACCCTCGCCGTAAAATGCAAAATGCTACTTGTGTAAGCTTGCCTAAATAGGTACCTAAATATGTCCAAAAATGTTTTGCAGCGTTTTGTCAATAAAGCCTAGTTTGTTTTCTATCAAACAAAACCTGGTATTTTTTTTTGCTTTCTCAAAATAATGAAATACAATTTTTTTTTTTTTAATTTTTTTTTAAATAATTCTTAAACAGATTACTTTAGTTGACCATGAAGCCAGATATTAAAGTTAAATGTATGCATGTAGTTGGACGAATTAAACAAAAACTAAAAGGTGTTAAGATGTGATTCTCTTCACAAAAAAAGGCACAACTTATTTTTCATCTTTTTCTCTTTTTATATTAAAAAGGATCTAGAGGTAAGACCTTTTATGTACACTATAAAATAAATCTGAGAGGCTTAACCAAGGCTATGTGTTAGTTTCCCTCTGGAGTCTTAGGGCTTTTTATTTTTTAAAAAAGTGAAACTGTGATCTCCCTCTTCATGAGAATGTACTGCTAGTCTGAAATAACTGGATTTAAACAACATTCAAGTTTAGCTTGCAGGGCGATCGCTTGTTTGCCGCAAAGATGTGCTGGCTGTTTTTATTAAAGAAAATTATCGCAATGAAAAGGAGAAGGAATGCTTAACGATAAAGCGACCACAAAAGGTAAACCCTAACCTTAAATCTGTAATTCAGTATTCTATATACAGTACATATATATCATACATAAATTGCCAGTAAATGCGTTGTTTATTTAAAAGTACTTTTAAAAATCAGAGGGGAAAAAAGCAGAACTAAAATAGCTGTTTCCAAAACAGATTTAATTGTGCACTAACATTTAATATAGCAAAGAACAGATTGTAATGCAACTCTTGCTAAAAAAAAAAAAAAAAAATACATTCCAAATCTAGATCAATATCTGTAGATGAGTTGAGCTGCTGCTACGCTTTCTTTTGCTTAATTTCAGCGTAAATGTTTCCCAGTGTAACCTCTGAAGTGCATCTGAGCTGTAATTTATCAGTAGCGAGTTGTTCCCACAAGCTTGAGTTGCATGACTTTGCTATGGAATGTAAGCCTTGCATGAGTCTACTTTTTATTCTGCTGCTCCATCCTCAAGAACGGTAAATGATTCTCCTCCCCCCACCCTCCCCCCTTCCCCAGGTAATCACATGACAAATTGGTCTGTCTGTGGGACCATATAAGGACTCAGACTCAAGATGAGCTGGAGTTGGGGGTCTTGAAAGGTATGCATCTGGTTTTAAAAATAAATAAAAAAAATTTCCCCTTGAAGTGAATTTTATTGATGTGGTTTGTGCTGCTGTGGAGAAGGTTGCAGTTACAGGAAAGTGCTTGTATTAGGTTTCGCACATCATTGTTTTTTCTTTCTACCAGATTTCCAGATTGGACCAAAATAACAAATCTGTAACTGAATTAAGGATAGATACTTGTGTATTAGCGATGGTGCCTGTCCTGAATGCCCAATCGTGCCGGGTTGTCGGTGCCCCCGTATAGCTCGTAAACGGAGGGAGAGGGTCACCATTTGTTGTAATTCCTGCCTTTCTTTGCAGGGTGTGTGCGTGCAAGTTGTTACGGACACCCCGAGGGGACAGAGTGGAGTTCATGTCCCTAGCGTCGCCTGCTATCGTCTGGCCGTACAAGGCCACCCACTGAAGACCAAGACCCCGGACCCTTCTTCCGTTTGCCAGCCATTGTGTTTGAGGCCGTCGGCTGGGAGGCGGGGTAGCGATTTTTCCGGAATCTCTCGGGTGTCTATTCCCCAGTCTCAGTTAATGTATCGCAAAGCGGGTCAGCGAAGCGTCTCCTAGCTACAGTGGCTGGGACCCCGCCCACTAGCGCGTTTTCCTCTGGCCTTGCTCGGCCCCGTAAACCGGGTCAGAGATTCTGCTCCCTGGCTGGCGTCGTCTCTCACTGGCTGGGTTGGCGGCTTTCGGGGCGACCCAGAAAAGCTGTCTTTCTGTGGCACTCAGTCTCCAGCAGCACTAGGAAACAAATCTGTGGTGTTATTTTGCCTGCTTATAATTCCGTTAAAGTGTGTTAGCTGTTTGGTTTGAGAGCACAGTGTGTCAGCAGAAGCTTTATGAAGGTATTTAGTAATGATGTGGGGGCTTCAGGGATTTTCAGATCAGATGTACCTGGGCAGCAAGGCTACGGTTTCATACTAGTGGGTTATTTTAAAGCTGTGAGCTCAGTTACTCTGAATTGGAGCATTTACGAAGCAGACAAAATCTATCGTGCCCTAAAAAGAAAGACCTTGTGACACAAGGTCTAATCCAAAGAGTGCAAACTAGTCCTCCCGCTCGCCACTTGGTATGCTCCGCATGCCTGCCTGCTAGGTCTGCTCTGTCCATCCCTCCCTCTCAGCTTGGATCATTCAGCCCGCGAGCTACTTGACCCGCTCACGCCTTCACGCCCCCCCCCCCCCCACGTCCCCGCCACTTGGTCCACTCCTCTGTTCTTACCAATTAAAGCCAGTGACGGCGCCTGCATTGCCCCAGGCGGGTGCATTGGCGGCACCATAGCGGCGTCCTGTTACGCACAGATTGCTTATTGCTGGGGATTTAATAAGCGCTTGAGGCTGAGGCCCCTTTTAACAACTGGAAATCCGGGAAGTGTCGTCTGCGGGAGCCGCAAATGTAATGAGAAATTCCAAAGGCAGAAAATGAAAAGGGAGGGAAGCCAAGCGGGTTGGCTGCATGCACACGCTTGTGTGTGTGTGTGTGTGACCCACCCGGCCAGTGAGGAACTACACGCCGGTGTCTGCTGCTGTCACTTAGTCCTTGCTGCCCTGCTTCTCAGTCGGCAAGGGCTCTGCCCGACTGTCCTTCTGACAGTCTTTTAAAAAATTATTTCTAGTATGACCTTAATCTGAACTGTATAAGTGTATTCAGCGTGTCTCCATGAACACTCAAGTGGGCTTTTGGCTGTCAAATTAATAAAATAAAACATATGGTACGTACCATCCCGAGGAAATCCTGTGTGGCATCGTTAGAAACGGCCAGCTTCTATCATGGGGACTTCAGCCCTGGTTGTGACAGTTCACTGATAGTTCCAGAAGGAATGGCAAAGGCTTGTTTAATATTAACTTGGATTTGCCTAAACCTGTTGTTTTGTTCCCCTATGTTGTGGGACTTGTTTAAACAAGAATCTAATAAAGGATGCTGTAATTTGCGTGAAGCGTGTGATTTTTAAAAAAATAAAATAAAATTTCCTTCCCCCTCTAAATTTGCATTAGGAAGTACAAGTAGGACGTCTGTACGAAGCTCTCATTTAGTTTTGGTTTGATTGTAACGGGTTCTGAAAGCCGCTAGTATAGCAGTTAAACCCGTGCTGTTGGTGCATGTCCCTGACTCTGACGTTTCACTCATGCAGCGTATGAAATCCAGCGATTCAAGCAGCTGCATAATGGTGCCATAACAAAAGGTCTGCATGGAAACATCGACAAAGTAGCCAGGCAACTTTGGAACCTGAATGGACTAGTTGACTGTACACTAACAACAGTTTTGCGATTTTGAGTATTGGAGGTCCACTGCATATTACTTGACCATGACCTCGGATAACTACCTTGTTGAGTGTATCACCTGTTTCTTCTGCTAGCTTTCAGGAACGTTCAGATATCCGGTTAGCGCAAAGCCGCACTTTTACAATTGTTATTCTGGGCAGCACAGGCTTATCGAATTCCTCTTACAGTTGCAGACAATCGATAACTGCCTGGTTCTTCATCGCTATGCCGGAAGTTTACGAAAACGGGATTCGCGGGCGATGTAGAGGTCATCGGGATACAACAATACAATTCTGCCAGACAAAGCTGAACCCTTGCCCCGCCCTGCGAGATTGCGGGAGTTACCAGCTGGGTAGGTTTGTGGCCTCGTTTTTCATAAACTTTCCTGGATTGTTGTCTTTTTTTTTTTTTTTCTTTCTTCAACCTGGGTAGAATTTGTTCAAGTGCAAAGTGTGAGTTGGTAGGAACAATTAACAAACAGTAGACCTTCAAAATCTTCACGCCGAATACTCAAAACATACATTATAAATGAGTTGCATACAGAAAATGAGTTTCCACTAGTAAATACCCAATGTGTAATAGTACTTTTTGTTTCCCCATTTGAAGGGCTCTATAGCAAAGGTAAGTAAAGTTTAGGCCGTGGCACAGGGCTGAAGCCTTACAGGAAGCCTAATGCTGAAGCAGAGGGCTGGTTTACATCAATACCTCTGGGAGGGAATGAGTCATGGAAACACCATTCACCATCAGTAAAAAATAATAAATCCCCACACCAAGCTGGCCTGCGCTCGTTAAACTGCCGGATCATCTGCAGCATCCATGTACTCCCACGCGTTGTTCGCAGTACTATAAAGGAGTGCTGGCTACCAGTTTAAAAAAATAGACTGTAAAAGTTATTGGATGTGGTTTGCTTCTTCAGCCCATGGGAACAGAATGTACAATGAAAATTGTTTTTGTCTCCACCTTCTCCAAAAATCTGTTAGCTTCGAGTCAACTGAGGAGCTGCTGCTCCTTGTCTGCTAGGTTTGGGATATTTATTTGGACCCCTCCCGCTCCTGTATTCCCAGCATGGACGGTTTCTCCTCCTTGGCGTCTTTTGGTTGCCCTCGTGAGCAAAGCCCAGCTGCCTCTTTTGAGGCCTCTGTGTTAATCGCTTTTCGAGTAGGTCTCATGCTGGGAACAGCACTTCGGCTGCCAGCGACGTTCCTCGTACCTGCCACAGATTCGCTGCTCCCTTTGAGGTGTCCTCTGGCTTTGAAACCATAGTCAGTGGGACTATTTTGGGCTACCATTCACTGTTTTAACCCTTTCGTCAGTGCGGTATATCTAGGCAGCGTAGGATGGCCCAAGTTAACTCCACCCACTGAGGGTTTCAGAACCTAATTTCTCTCTTTGCCGTTTACTGAGGCTTGAACCAGCCCATCTGGCACACATTTGTTCAGATCCACCTCCCTGGCTATTATGAAACTTGTTACACTCCGGTCATCCTCATATATGCTACTGCTGAGTTGTAATTTCGTAACATTTGTGGTCCAGTTAAAAGATGCTTTCAGAATGCAGTCGGTTGGCTTGGTGGCTAGCCCTATAGCCCTATAGCGTTCGTGATTGTAGGTTCGAATCTCAGCCCTGACTCCGTATGGGTGTTGCATGTTTTCCCCATATTCATTTGAGTTTTCTCCAGGTACTCCAGTTTCCTTCAGTAGCCCAATAAACATGTTTAAGTGAGCTGGCTGTGGGAGAATCCAAGGTGATAGCAGTCCTACATTTTAAATGTGGTTGTAAAAAAATGGGTTGATGAAAGCTCATTGGTCAGTCTTACCTGACAGGATTCAGCTGATTACTGGCGCAATTCTTTGAATTAAATGAAAAAGTTGTACTAGGTGGAAATCTAAGGGCGGCCTTTTCCAGGATGATCTGAATGTTGCTAATCTCTTTCATGGATTAATCCGTAATCCCTGTGAGTATTAATTAGTGGACTGGCTTGCATGCAAATGCTTCATGAATAGTCAAATATCACCTAGCAGTCTTGTTTGATCTTTTGCGACGAGAGAAACAAACTCAGGTGGATCGCTGTTTTCACAGACTCAGCCAAACAGGCCCTTAAAAAGTTTTCTTTTTCGCGCTGTCAGTGGGGGAAGGTCTCTGCCTTCCAGGACCAGAAGTGCTGCTCAAGTTTAATCCAAGCTGCTGCTTCTGAGCCCTCGGCCACCGGGCCGTCCCAATGATCAACCGAGCTCCACCAACCAGAGAGCCAGAGAAGCACACAGGGACATTGGTATACAGACTGTTTTCTGAGACATGAAAAATAAACTTTGGTGGACATGTATTTTCTTGAGGAAGCAGGATTAAACAACTGGGGGTTAAGGGCTTCGCTCCATGGTCCCAACAGTGAAATCAATCTGCCAAACCTGGGATTTGAACCAGCAACCTTCTGATCTTATACACAGCATCCCCATAGGTCTAAAAATATATATCTAAATCTGGGTCAAATATTGAGACATTCAAATAAACGTGTTCAAACACAAAACGGGAGGGGAACGATTTATGAAGGAGAAGGAGAAGGAGAATGATGACAAAACTGGGAACCTCAGCCCTTATATAATTGGCTGGTGAATCCCCCCCATCTCCATGACAGCGAGCTCCTTGCTGAGTGCCCCCCATTACTGGTGGTGTCATTAGGCTTTGGGGGCGGAGGGGAGCAGGTGGCTCGTTCACGTTTTCATTCGTGGCCTCGCTGCGCAGAGGACCCCTTCTGAAGCGGTGCTTCGCTCATCCGTAGTAAAGGAGCTGCTGATCTCATTTTTTCCGTGGCTCCCCCCAATACAGCTGGGGGGAGGGGGGTGGGGGGATGGGCTGGTGGCAGACCAGCTCCCGGACCACAGCCGCTGCCAGATGTTGACATCATCTAGGGAAATTACCGGAGTTGGATTTCTGTTCCACTGTCGGGATGATCGTGCTAAATCCTGGCTGGACTTCCGCACCGATGGTGGACACGACGGTAACACGATTCTCTCGATTATTTTAAATGTGGGCCGAGGCAGAGGCCAACTCTGTAATTTGGCGAGAACGAGCCGCCTGTGCTCATCTAGGCCATGATGTGGCATCGCATCAGAAGGAGCTGCGCAGCTTTTCCAGCACACAGGGTCTGCGCAGAGGTCCCGCTTATCCAGCTGTAAATAAAACACAGTGAAGATCTGGCAACCACATCTCCTATCTTCGCCCCCCTCTCCTCTTCATGTTTTTAATAGAACAGGCGTCAGGCAACATTATGCTCATGAATATTTTTACACCACAGACGTAATGTGAAGCCGTGAATGATTAATGCTCGGGGTCTGGATGCTGTAAGTATGTTGCCTTGTGCTCCTTCTTGCCATCTCTCTCTACTCTCTCTCTCTCTCTCTCTGTCCAAGAATCGCAGCACTATCTCGTGTCTAATGCTTCCCACCAAAGGCCACCAGCTCCGGTCCGCTCGCCGTAAAAAACAGAATGGTGGCCGTCTCTGTCCCCGGCAGTGGGGATAATAACACAGAGATGCTGCAACTCAGCCGTTTGTCTGGGGGAGAAGCTAATGGGCAGATTGACGGCTCTGCCCCTGCTCTTAAATCAGTCAGCTCACCTTGTAATGAATCACCTCAGAGGGCCCCGCAGACACCTTCCAGAAGCGCAGCGGCTTTATAATCCATGTGACCTCAGCTTGACCTCGCGTGTAACGGTCTGGCGCCCCCCGGATGACAATGCGCGCATCTGAACCTTTCACCTCCTGGCCTGCCGTCTGCTCAGGCAGCCATGTCTGCAGTGTGTAATTTTCACACTGTGCGCTTTGGCTGGGCTGCATAGCACCATAAAGGGAGCAGCTCCCAGCGATGTTAAATAAGCAAGCGGAAATGTGACACGAGCCTGAAAAATGACTCTCTCCTCCCAGGAATCCCATCTGTACCAATGGCTGCTCCAAGTCACAGAAATTAGGGAAATATATGACCTTGACAACTTCTGTTTAGTTTCATCCCAGCCCCGGTGGAGATAAAACTTGGTCTTTTATTTATATACACAGTGTATATGCATGCATGTATGGATATAGATAGACAGACAGACAGACAGACAGACAGATAGATAGATAGATAGATAGATAGATAGATAGATAGATAGATAGATAGATAGATAGATACGGCCTGTACTGCGAGAAATGTCATGTGAGAAGAGTGAACTTTAAAGACTGGATTCCAGAATTTTCCTTCCATCTCACGGAGACCTCTAATTCTGAGGTCTCCCGATGGAGCGACGCAGGCGGCATTCCTCCTCCGTCCCTCCTTTATGCCACCGCACCGGAACCTTAATAATCTCCCCGCTGCCATTACTGGGGGCACCTGTGGTGTCGCCGCTTTTATTCCTGGCTTACCTGTTCCTCCAGGACACGTATGTGTCTGTGTGTGTGTGTGAGTGTGAGAGAGAGAGCATATCCAACCCCTTAATCCACCCTCTGATCCGACACGTCTCACGGAGCTGTTGTTCCCGTCTTGGTTAGCCACGCTGAATGGAGAGATTTCAGCCTTAAGGCTCTTCCACACTCCGGGCCATCAAAGGAGCCGCTTTCGTGTTGCCACCCTTCTCGGATCGGGGTCCAAGTCTTCGGATTTGTTCCCTCAGAGCAGGAACAGGATCGCAGGGTTGAATAAGGCGAAATGCCTTCAGCACTTCTTTGTTCTGAACACCCGGGGACATCTCTACAAACGTCGTTAAATGGATACGATTTACTGGCGTTTGGGCATCATCCGCATAACAATCACGACATAACTGCATATAATATTTAGTGCTTAGTGCTCTGTTAGGTACTATATCACACTAAGCTCCCTGTTTGTGTGGCTGATTGCACAGTAGGGAGAATTTTTCAAGGGCAATCCAGTGATGAGTACTATTAGCAGGGCTTTCCTCATGGCGCGTTTCACGGTACCTTTGATGCATGCGATCCAAATCCGCCCCCATAATTGCACGGCAATAGCCCTGACTGCAGGAGCTCTGTCTGCATAAAACTGCGTCCAGCGACAGGACCCCGACCAGACATTTTCAGATGAATCAGAACGCAAATATAGGGCAAGGGCGCGGCGGACCTCTTGAGTGGTGAAACTCACTAATGTGAGGGAATGAGACACAATACCACCAGCTCTCTGGCTGAAAATGAGCCGGAAACCTTCAAAGATTCATTGCGAGAATAATTATGGCTAAAGGTTATTAATTCGCTGTAATATTAGCATGTTTTATTCATAACCACACATGTCCCATGAGTTTTGGTGTTATAGGTCATGCTAGGCCATGAAATTAGCATGCAGTGAGAATGCTTTGCTCCCATGGTCGTCGACGTTGGCGGCGGTTAGCCACCGCTAACAGGGTAACTGAGATACAGACAGGGGCAGAAAGGGTGGCTGCAGGCCAGGTCTGCATATCTCCACCGGAAGACAAACGCTAATCACTACATTCATCTCCGGTCTGGTTCATTGCAGAATTGATAGGGTTTCGGAGACAAAAATAACCGTGAACATGCCATGGCTGCTGCTAAGCTAATGGCATTGTGTATTCATGCAAGACATAGAAGAGAATTTTTTATTTGGACTGTATGTGATGCTTTTTTTTAATCCGAAAATTTTTGGAAGCTGCGTCAACATTCCCCTCTTTGATCATTTAGATTCTATGACAGAATGGAAGGCTTTTTTGTATTTGCGAAAAGAATACACAGACTCCAATATCTCACTGGCCTTAATGGTAGTATGCATGTATCATTATTCATTATTCACACATATATACACACAGACTCTTAGTAGCCACTTTATTGAATGAATCTGGCCATTTCCCTCTGTACTCTCTCATTGACAAGGTGAATTTTTTTTTTTTTGGTTGTTTATTGCAACATCGTGGACACGATAGTGCATAAAATTCCTAATACGATGACTGGGATCATCTTATGTGTATGTGCTCTGCGATGGAGGAGCGGTGAGCTTAGAGTATAGAGAGTATATTTGTTATTTTATGGTACATAAGCTAAGCTTAGGTCCCATTTAGCTTTTAGTCCCGTTAGAAAGTTCACAGGCCCTCAGCGAACGTCATTTCCAAAACTCAGTGTGATGTACATTGATTATTGCCAGGCCCCTGGAATTACAAACCCATGGATAAACCTCTCCACTTAACCAAAGAGACAAACTACTGCCTTACAACAAAATGTATGTCTCCGCTCATTTAACTGCTCAAGAGTTATAAAATTCGATAATTGGTTAAAAGATGGACGGATTATAAAATTGCATTGAATTATACTGCCGGGCTGAATTCTTTGCAGTGGGTTTCGAATAAAGCTATTCTTACGTAATAGTACTGGTGAAAAATATGTAATATTTTGAAATAATTGCTGCTTATATAGAACAGGGAGAGGAAAATTGCATTTGCTTGAAATTACTATACAGCATAAATTCTGACTGAAAGCCGGTGACACTTTTTTAAAATGAAGAAACATTAGCTTCACATGAATAAATGTTTTTTGCATGCGGCGATGACATGGCCAGCGGATCGCTGTCATGTTGCGCCCGGTGAAGTGACGCTAGGGTTACCGTAGAAACCGGTGGGTGCTTGGCAGAAGCATTTATAACTCTTTAAACACTGCATATGAAGGTGTTTGGAAGCATATTTTGAAAAGCCCTTAGCAGTTGCTCTCACCCTCTTTCTTGATGTTTAATATATTTAAAACTTATTGATGTTAAGATGAGAGTGTTAAAATGAGGACATCTTAACATCTTCAAACCCCTGCACCAACATGTCTTGTACTCATTAGACTTGCCTTGTTGTGTAATTCATCTGTTTCACCCCAATCGTTTGGAGGATTCCAATTAGCTTTTATTTGCTTTCTCCTGGTGCTCTGGCAGGTGAATGGATATTGTGCCGAAAAAGACACGCCTGAAACCACATACCGGGAAACGGGCTTCAGAATTTCAAGAAAATGAGCTGAGCCCAATTTACAGAGCCTGACAAGAATCTGGGGCCTCAGAGCCAAAACTACGAATCAGCAGAGACATCCAAGACGTGAGCAATTATATAGTAAATAATGGTCTCCCTAATGCTGCTGCTAGCTGAACACAACACAATTACCTAATAATAATGTAATTTATATAACATATTAAAGTATAAATATTTTATTTAGGTCTTATTTAGGTATCCTGTCTCCACAGGAACAAATCCCTGGAAGGAAAGACAGATGTTTAGCAATGAGACCACAGCTGGCCCAAATCCAGCCCCCCCGTAGCCCCGCCCATCTTCCCTGGAGCCCGTCTCTGGCATGGCTAAGTGGTGCAGCTGCAGAATGGATTGCCAAATATAAGAGCTTCCCCCTGCGAGTCGCAAGGAATTACAGATTAATCTCCTGTTTCCCGCCTCGGGGGGATCAGCAGTCGGGGCATGTCGGGGGCTGTGACGGGGGAGGGGCCGCGAGCTGGCGATGGCCTCATCCTCCCGCCGGCCGCGCCTTGATCAGCCCGGCTTGTCGCGGTGATAGGCGGCCAGCGGCGGCCTGTGAGGCACTGGCACCGTGCTGACAGGCAACTGGCATTGGTGACTAAGCGGCTCAGACACCAACCGCTTTCTTCCGCTACTCCGCTGCCGCGTCGAGGAAAATCCCACTTAATTGGTTTTACTGCTTTGCGTTTTTGCTCTGAAGGTATCTGTTCCAACCATCCTCAAATCCGGCTTCGGCTCTGTGTACGTGAAGTTTGCATGTTGTCCCCGTGTTGTCGCGGGGACTCCTCCAGGTGCTCCGGTTCCCCCCCACAGTCCTAAAACATGCTGAGGTTGATTGGAGTTACCAAACCGCCCATAGGTGTGCATGTGCGAGTGGATGGTGTGTGAGTGTGCCCAGTGATGGGTTGGCGCCCCACCCTGGGTTTTTCCCTGCCTTGTGCCTTGTTTTTGGGATAGGATTTGGACCCCTGTGACCTTGTATAGACAAGTAGTGTTGAAGATTTATGTATATATAAAATGCACAAATGCAAAAATCCGTGACTGCAATGAAAAAACTAAAAATGCAAAAACTCTTGTATTTTTGTTTGGTTACTTATGGTTAAGGTTAGGGCTGGGTAGGGGTTAAGATTGTCATGGTTAGCGTTAGCATTTTTTCCATAGAAATGAATGAGCGGTCCCCATAAAGATATGTTTACCCGACATGCGTGTGTGCGCATGTGTTTGTGTGTGTGTGCATGTGTGTGTTCGTGTATACACTCTAAACCCCTACCTAGACCTAACCTCAACCATAAGTGACCAAACAAAATACAAGACTTCTGGCATTTGAACTTTTTGACTGCATTCACAGATTTTTATAAAACTGAAAAGTGTTCCCAAAAGTAAGGACATTTCAGGTTTTACCACACTTTGGGGACATTTTGTTCCCCAAATGTGATCTATGCAACTGTTCCCCCCCCACCCCACACACACACACACACAGATATATGGTTGCTAATTTATGGACCAAAATGGAAAGTCAGCCTGACTTTCCACTGGATCTGTCCCTCAGGAAGCGGTGGTTGTGGAAGGCAATCTCCATCCCCTGCTTGCAGAGTGGCACCCCCACACGGGGATGAGCTCCGAAAGTGCCTCCTCAGGGGTCCAACAGCCCTGCCTGGCGCTGGCAGAGCGGCACCGTTCGCTGTCCAAATTGCAGGCGTGATCCTCTGCTTTACGGCCCCAGCACCGGTGTCAATCCAATGAAGGCTATTCACCTAATCTTGTTCATTCGCTTGTTTAATAAATCAACATCTTTATATTTACCACTAACTAGCATGAATTTGTCAGGTTTGTCCTCCACAATAACACTGCAGGGCTTCCCTCTTTCTATAAAAAGCCGTTTTCTTTATCCTGACCTACTGTAAGCTGATCCCAAAATTGTTTCCATCTTGGCTCTTTGATTTCTGACACATCCGGTCTCAATCAGAGCCCTGAGCAGCTCTGCAGAATCCATGCAAAACATTCAGGTTTAAGTGCTGGATACTTCCTACAATCTTATGAAAACCTCCTCTGCTTGTGGGCCACAAATATGAAAATGGAACGATGCCCCTGGGGGCATTTTGGGGTGGGGGGTGCAAGGGCGTCAGCCTACCAGCCCTGGGAATCAATCCAGTAACCTCCCAATCAGGGCCACACCCCCGAATGCTTTCCTGTGGCATCATGTAAGCATAACGATTGAGATACAAATGGCAGCATGATTTGGCATCTGGCTAACATGAGAGCAGTTTTTACCATTAATTCCTCCTCCAGCTGCTTCTCCTGGTCAGGATTGGATATTGGATGGCGGGGGGGGTTATGTCAGGTATCTAAGAACATGGAGCAGAGCCGGCTGGTCCATCGTAAGGCACACACCCACTAAGGCCAGTTCAGAGATACATTTAGCCTGTCTGCACATCTTGTAATGGGAACATTCGCCACAATGGGGTTGCGTGCAAACTCTACACGCAGATCGGAGGCAGAATTCGAACCCCCCAGCCCTGGAGGTGTGAAGGGACAGTGCTGACTTCCATCCTATACCTTTCTATCCTTTTTTTTCTGCTCCAGTTTCCAGCGAGCAGCATGGAAACTTAGCAAGACGCTTCTCTGTGTGGGTTGGTCTGCTGCTGTTCCTGTTTGATGGTTATATTACAGAGGAGACAGGCGCTATCGTTCTTCGCACATTTAAATTAATATTGCTGCCACCTTTTCTAAAATAAGTTTTTTGAGTAAACAGAAAATAAATATGCTCCTCTGATCTGACAGATATGATGCTAAGTTTAGCATCTCTGCTAAACCCTTCAGTCACCTTTATACACATTAGAGGAGTTTTATCCATGGAGGTACAGACTTTTGGTACAAACAGTCTTCCTGTTTTACTGGTGCCCAATGCTATCCCAGACCCCCTGGCACTGTGTCATTCACAGTCTCTGGAAACTGGCCTGAATTGTGCATGGGCTCCGCAGGAAGTAAAGTGGCCAAAGAACCAGATTCGTGACCAGCATGCCCCCCCCCCCGTCCCAAGAGGGGCCCCCTTGTGCAGTCCAATCCAGTTCCGTGCTTAACCCGGTGAGTCTCGGGAGAAACGCTTAGCTCTGTGGCAGTCCGGAGCGGCTTTGACTGGCATCCTGAATGCGGGACACATCCGACTGCTTTAACAGAGTAAATAGAACTGTAATGGAGTAAATGGACAGAGTGTGAAATTGCAGCCCCTTGCCGGGTGATAAAGATGATGGACGGTCGCCGTACAAAAGGAGGGGGCGGAGCCACATTGGGGTCTCGCCGATATCTTTTTAAAATGGAGGGTTAGTCCATTTTGGGGAGGGGAGGGTGGAAGAGAAGGGGGCAGAGGACGCTGATGGAGCAGAGTGTCTTCAGAGTGTCTTTGAAAAGGCCATTGTGTTCTTAAGAGATGTGCAGAGGCCCCGATCAGGGAACCGGGACAAAAGCGACACAGTGCTGGCAGGAGGGTTCAGGGTGAATGGCTCGCTTGTTCCCCTGTCACATGATCCGAGTGATTCCATAGCTCACATGTCACACGCTTTAATTAATAACATGTGACTGCTACTTGTTTCATTCCCCCCCCCCCCCACCCACGTACGAAAGTTAATCAGCTCTGGACATGACAAGAGAGCATCGTTTACAAGCCTAGAGTAGGAAATACTACATTCTGCAGGGAACAATTACACAGCAGGAGGCATGTTTATCTAGAAAGGCTGTTCTGGAAGGCTAGGAGCAGTCAGTTAAACACGAAGGCACGTGGAGAGATGATCTGACAGTGGCCTGAGTTTATTTACTGAGGTTCAGCTATTCTGAAATCCCATAAACGTGCTCCTCACTTACACGTGTCCAAGCTGCCCACAAATGCCACCACAATAACTGAGAAATAAAGCAGAAAAATAAATACAGGGAAAGAAAACAGGAAGCCGCAAATAACCAGAAGGACCAGAGGGTGACTGTGGAAACAGGGTTCAAACCTGTGTTTCGCTAAAATAATTATAGTAGGTGCAAACATTACTCAGCCACGTCCCACACAAGCAATTTCGAGACAAGACACTGAATTTAAAACTATTTACTGAAATTAGTGCACAGTTACTGCATTAGATATAATGAGATGAATTTTCGGTACCACCAGAACATTTAGTGCATATTATTGTTTATTAAAAAGTTCTTGCATCTTAAGAAGTCACAGATGTGCGTGACGATTGGTTCTGCATGCAAGTGCTGGTCCCACTGGGTCTACCCCCCCGGCCCCCCTCTTTTCATCTCGTCTCCTCCGTGTGTGCTTTGACATCTATCAGTCTTCAGCTGCTTTTCCTAAAAAAGAATACCTCTGGCTTCTTCTGAGGTGTCGCTTCTTCTCCAAAGTTCCTCAGAACCACGGTGCTCCTGAGAAACATCAGAGTGCTTGTATCAAAGGAATTCTCCCAGCACTGGCCTGAAACGTTGCCAGTTAGGGTCACATGACCAGCAGAACTGCTCTCCAAGGTGGAGTCTGGACAGGGTACAGGTCTGACTGAGGGTGTGAGGCAGGGTACAACTGGAAGGGGTACCATCACAGAAGGTACGCGCTCGTGCATGCCCATACACACACAGGGGCCGCTCGAGATTTAGGGCCCCCAACCCAGACCGATCCAATTATGTTCCACATTTTTTAGGGCCCCTGTCACTCAGACAATCGTCCTTTCCAAACTCCCCTTTCCAGCCGTTGTTGCCGTGGAAACCTACATTATCATAAGGAGAAGATGCAAACTATGCATACAGAGCCAAAGCAGGAATATAACCCACAATTACACACCACACATGTAATTATACTGTACATGTTTCATATACAGCAATATGCAAGCACTTCTGTTGTCCGTGCTTATTTTATATTCAGTGACTGATATACAGACACAGATGTGTGTGATACTTTGTATTTAAAAATTTGGTTAAAAGCAGCAAAGGACCTTTGAGTGTGTGTGTGTGTGTGTATGTGTGTGTGTTATGTATATATTACATTGTGGGGACCAAATGTCCCCATAATGTGATAAAAATCTGTTATTTTTATGCAGACAGACAGACAGACAGACACACACACACAAACAGACATTTTTTTTGGTCCCCACTAGGGGAAAGCTCAATTTTATACAAATCTGTGACTGCAATCAAAAAACTAAAAATGCCAAAAGCCTTAAGCGGTTAAGGTCGTCATTGTTGGGAATAGGGATTAGGCCACAGAAATGAGTGTAGAGTCCTCGCAATGTGTGAGTCTGTGTGTCTGTGGATTATGTTTATATTACATATTACATTGCGAGGAATAAATGTCCCACATCATGTAACAAAAACTTGTTATTTTGATGTTGTGGGGACCATTTTTTCAGATCCCCACAAAGGTCTATGAATGCAATCAAAAAACTACAAATGCCAAAAGTCTCATATTTTGTTTGGTTACTTATGGTTAAGGTTAGGACTGGGTAGGGGTTAAGGTTATGGTTAAGGTTAGG
>JAODLD010000052.1:13086697-13096891 GCA_026781065.1 Mormyrops boulengeri | reverse complement strand
TGTACCGGCACCACACCCCCGGCCTTTCAGAGCCCCAGCTCTGACTCAGCCTCCAAGGTCACGAAGCAGCACCCGAGCCCCCAGTACCCTCCCACCCGAGCCAGTCCCCCCTGCCCCCACGCACCCACTCGGCGTTCGTGGCGGTGTCGTCAAAACGGGCGAGGCCCCCGCCCCCACTGCTGAGATGCTCCACAGCCGATCCCGCATATCCAGGCCACCGCTGAGCCATTCACCTCCAGGCCACATCCTGTCTCTCATCCCCCTCGAGAAGACCTCATAGGGAGACTTTGCTAGTAAATGAGTAACGAGTTGATTCTCGGGCTCTCCCAAATAAAGTCTCCCAGCCAAAGCACAGCGAAACACAATAGTGCGTTAAGGAAGAGCTGTGCACTGATGGACTCTCTTATTAAGTTTTAAACGTAAAGCAATAACTAAGCTGACGTTCTTATATTTCTGTACTGTTGACCCCGGCTTAAACTCCAGTAAAATCATAGTAAAAACATCGCAATCAGTTAGTTTACCTGTTCCCTTCCTGTCAGTGGTTTATCTGAAGCAGGTAGTCGTTCTGGTAATGAAAATCAGAAAATGGTTATTTGTTATGTGACAGCCGTTAATTAGGTTAACATAAGATGGCACCGAAATTCCTGGAAATCCTTCGGACAGAATGGCCGTTTGCATGAGCTTTAAAAATACAAGACATATGAGACTGAGACATTTTTTGTGGGTCTTGAGATATATATATATGTATATTTATTGTAATATATATTTATATATTTATTGTAATGTTTATATATTTATACTTTGGGAACTGGTGTTCGAGTCTCCATTCTGGCTCCGTGTGTGGAGTTTGTATGTTCTCTTCGTGTCATCATGGCATTTTATCTGGGTGTTCCAGTTTTCCCCCACAGCCCAAAAAATGCCAAGGTGAATTTCAGTTTCCAAATTGCCGTAGGTGTGAATGGTGTATGTGAATGGTATGTGTGCCCCGCAGTGGGTTGGCGCCCCATCCTGGGTTGTTCCCTGCCTTGCGCTTGTAGCCTCCGGGATAGACTCCGGACCCCCAGCTATCCCGAATAGGACAAGCGGGTACAGACGGTGGACAGACTGACTTTGTCCACATTCACTGGCTGTGATTTGATTTCATATTTGGTTGTTATGAGAAAATTCAAATTTGTGTTTACTAATTGCCCCAATATGGCTGTGTGAAAGAGAGGAGGACCTTTGTGGAAACTCAGGAGGTTTGTTGCTCTGAAAGAGAATGAGATGGTCAAGGCTTTTCTCCATGAAGACTTGAGGAGTTGATTTTTTTTTTATGACCGATCCATCTTAAACAGCTGCTATGGCAGACCTATAAAATGACACGATTAGGTTTGTGCTTCCATGTTTCACTCCTCGAAATAATGTGACACACAAAATGAGGTACTTCATGTCAAAGACTGAAGCATGAACCACATGAAATCCATAATGTCATGTATAAGTTTGTAACGAGTGGTGGTGACGTGGGGGGGGGGGGTGGTGTATAGCCGTCTGTGTCCAGCCTGGGCATAATCAGCAAATGGTTGCATCACTGGTCTTGAAGCTCTTGAACTCCAGTTTAATTTTAGCTTTGTGATGTGCAAAAGTAGCCCCAGGGTGGGATTGCATGATTAAGTGCTCAAACAGTAGTCATCTCTTAGTGTGTTAGTGTAGACTATGCAGACACCACACAACCACATGCACACACATGCAACAAGGATTCACACACGTACGCAGATGCATGGCCACATCCACGTCATCCACGTACACGCTAATGCACACATGCAACCACACATGCACATTTGTACCCAGACACAAAATAAGCGTCATGAGTGTATGATTAGACAAGCCTGTGTTTGTGCTTGGTTTACAGGCATCTAAAAATAGACGCTGATGTGTTAAAATGTTTTTTTGAATGATTCACGGCGCTGGTGCAGTGGAGCCCTAGTCCAGAAATCCATTTGAGATTGACTTTTGAAAAATAGATGGGGAGTGCGTGTATCACTCCTGCCTCTGTCACTCATGCGGTCGTCTCTGAGCTCAACATCAGTCCTGCTTCTAAGTGGCAGCTCACCCTCTGGAACATGGGTGTGCTCCGTCACACAGCAGTCGGCCTACCCATAATCACAGACGCTATTTATGCAAATGACAGTGGTACGGTAAAGTGATTGTCCTTTCTGATTTTGTGTTTTTTTTCAGCATGACTGCTTCAGGGTTCTGGGTAAAGGGGCTTCATTTTCCACAAACTGCAGTGCCGATTTTGGATTTCCCACTGGCAACATACAATGCTTATTCAGTGGTATCATTGCCATTATCGCTCAAAGGCAACAGAGAGAGCTCCACCCCTCTGACCAAGACACCCATCACCCCATTACGGAGGGTGAAAAGGCACAGATGATGCGCAAGGAGACTTATTGAGTCAAATCCTCTCACCACAAATGTCCAAAGAAAACACTTCCTTTCCTGTAATGGGTATGATTGAATAACATCCTGTAAGAAGCTCATGGGATTGGGGGGGGGGCAAGTTTGAGCCACAAACGACACAATCAATCACCCGTAGTCACCTGACCAAGCAGAATCCACCAATCAGGTGGGCCATTTCAGGTCACATGTTTGAGTGAATTCCTGTCCCTGTCAAATGCAATTTGACACAAATCATTCAACCAAATACCCCAGTCTATGAAGAGAGCACTATAAAAATGCTTTTTTTCAGGGTGTGCAGGAGACACCAATTGGACACAAATTGTTCTTATTGAATGGAGGAAAAAGGTAATAAGGTAACAATGTCACATGATTGACCACCCATAATAGCACTATTGTACAATAATGTGATTCAAACTGCATTCTACTTTGTACTATATGACAGCCTGTCAAACAGAAAGGAGCCTGAAGTTTGGAAGAAAATAAAAAAGTGTCTGTATGTCAACTATGAGTAAATATTCTGCTTGCAACTCTTTACCTTAATCATATCATTATCCTACATTTATCCAATAACTAACCGAATTGATGGATTGCAATATATAATTTAATATACTTAATTACATTGTTAAAAGTTCTGTCATCATCGGTACTGGATCTGTGGTATGAAAAATACATTTGATTTTACTTCATCTTACCCTAACTGAGTTTATTATTCTGTCTGAGCACCTTTGCAAAGCTCGGCTCTTAAAGCTGTTTTTAGTGTGGTTAATTTTGGGTATTTCAGGTCATTAAAATTTCGAAGCTCGCTGAATGTTATACCCGCCAAGATATTCACAGTATATCCAGTTTCGCCTGATGAATATTTATGAGAGCAAACAGTGGAGAGAGAGATTAAATGAGAAAGGAGAGCCCTACTGTAAAAGATTACTAGCTGTGTGCACCCAGATGACCTTGGGGGGGAAGATTGGTTCATTGCAACAGATGTCAAGAGTGTGTCAAATTAACTTACAGTGTCTGAAAAAATCCTGCAATCTGCTTGAAGGTCTTTCATCTGTGTTCCTGCCTCAGGCAGCTGTGTCTTCATTTTAAACGTATATTTTTTTAGGATATTTTTTTAAACAAAACAAACAAAAAGTTAAAAAAGATGTAACCTTCAGCAGTCTATTTTTTTTCTTCATTTTTGACCATGAATTTTAGCTCCGCTGTACTTGTGTGAAAGAATACTGATTTGTTGTTACATATGTGGGTGGGCGGTTCTGTTGCCTCACACCTCCAGGATGGGGGTTCGAATCCCACCTCTCCTCTGGAGTTTTCACCTCTGCGTGTGGAGTTTGCACGTTCATGTTGTGTCATGTTGCTTTCTTACAGTTGTGCTGGTTTCCTCCCACACGCCACAAGCATGCAGTTAGGCTTATTGGCATCTCTAAATTGCCTGTATCAGGTACATCCAGGGTGTACCTCAGCCTTATACCATACGCTGCCTGGGATAGGCTCAGGGGCATATACAGGGGCGGAGCCATGAGAACATTAGTTGTAGCTGAAAGCTGATTGGCCCGTGGAATGCACCCTCCCCTGTCACTCACTGATTCAAAACATGTCATTGGCTTATGATAAGGTCGGCTCCTCTGTGTCTGTGATGGACTAGCATCCCTTCCATGGTGTCCCCCTGTGTCTCCTGGGATTGCCTGCAGGTTCATAATAATGTTCTGGATAAGATAAGATAAGATAAGATAAGATAGTCCTTTATTAGTTCCACAAGTGAGAAACTTGCATTGTTATGGCAGAAAGTGGACAGTACAAGAATGGAGCAGCAAAAATTAAAAACAATAGGATAAAAGCTATATATGTACAAGTGGAAATGTATAAATATAAATATATGTACAACACTGTGGAATTGCACTCCTGGATAGACTCCAGGCCCCGTGCGGCCCTGACCAGGATGCATATTAATTTGCACTGAAGTCTTATTACCCCAGCTGCTTACCAGAAAACCATATAATATTGTTGGTCCTGTTCCTTTTGCAACACACACAAAAGTGGAGACTTACCGGGATGAATCATGCTTGTAATTGTCCTCTGTCATTGTCCCATGTAATCATCATTGCATTGCTTTCGTGTATCAAGTTGGCAAAAGCATCGAAGCTATTTAATCCCAAGGAAAAAAATGTGCAGTGTTACTTCATTGTTTTTAAATACTGAAGTTTGTAAATGTCCCTCTGATGGATGAGATAAGTAATATCCTCTCCGCATATGGAAGAGTGTGGATTGCCAGACATAGTGCTTTGTTTATCGATGCACTGGGGGTAAGAGGGGGTTTATGTCTTGAGAAATCTGTGAAGGCTTGAGTCATGCATGGCAGTCTATTCCATTAGAATGTGTACCCGACTGCTTCAGGGATAATTGGAGTTCAGCTGTTTATGCTCTGGTCTAGAAGCTTCCGTGAAGTGGATGCCTGCCTTCCCAGCTCCCTGGGGCTGTCTGTAGATGGGTGGAGGTATCAGATGCTGGACTGAAGCTCTCTCCTGCCTGGGAATAAAGTACAGAGCCACCCCTCAGTGTGAAGGTGACAAGACTTCAGGTGGAGGGAGGAATGGTGACCTGCGTCAAGCAACGTCACCTGACAGAAGGCTACCAGGCTTCCTTAGTCTGCCTCTTCTGACCCCTTCGGTACCTTCTGGACAACCACACACATTGTTAGAGTGACAAATTGTCAAGCTTTTTTCCATCCTGAAGGAGTGAAACTGGAACAAGACAGACACATTGACAAAGCTGGCTAAGACAACCTGAGGCGATGTATTGGACAAATCCCGAAAGAGGAAGATCCATCGATGTCATTTCCTGTCTACCGTTCCACGGGCAGTCACTGGAGACATTCAATCTGCTAGAGCGATAGCCCGTTAGCCGTTCGATCGCTGACAATCCGAATTAATGCTGCCCTAGTCTGCTGAAAGGGGTTCAAGAACAGCATTGTATGCCGTCCAACGTGGAATTCTAGGGTTCATATGAATGCGTGATGGCTGTCAGTTGTTACCATCCACTGTGTGTGCATGTGTCTGCTTATAATAAGCAACTGGGGAACTGGAGTCAGCTCCCTAATGAGGCTACGCTGGCTAATGGGCGCCGAAGACAGGCCCCCCAGCACAGGCCATGTTCCAGGGCCTCACATCCAATCGTAGACTTGGCTCTATAGTCGGTTAGCCCCGACATCATTATTACTCCTGTTAAAAGTTTTCCCCCACTGCACTCTTGCATGCCAGCAGGCTGGGGGGGAAAAGAGAAGGGAAGGAGGAGGAGGAAAGAAGTCAAAAAAGGGAAAAAAGCCAACAAATTGGATTTATTTGCATATTTGCATATTTGCATATTGAATAGCCAGTGAGGTGGCACAGGATAGCTCCTATAGCAGATGTTCATTTGCATATTTAACAGTGGGTAGGCGAGGTGGGTGGTCTTCAGGCCAGAGAGGTCCCGGGTCCTGTTGTGCTTGCAACCTTCTGGCCGTCGAAGGGGGTCTCGGCCGAGCTGAGTGGAGGAGAGACTCACAGAGTGACCGCTAATCGCTAACGGCTCGGCTGCTGCTTCTGACAATACAGGCAAATGCAGTGTAGCTTCCTGAGCTCTGTGTGCTACCGAAGAAAATGTGCATACTAGCACACATACACACACGCCCTCATTAGTCACTTACCTCCCTGGAAGCTCTCACAGCCAGCCTTCAGCACCCTGACAGGTGCCAACACTTAGCTAATGGAACCAAGATATGTGTTAACCCAACATCTACAAAGAGATTTTCCACCCAGAGGCAACAGCCTCTTTCGGGTCCAGTCAGCATCCTCCGCAGCTGGTCTCCATCCCAGCAACATCTGGAAACACCTGCAAAGGCCTGGACTCAAATCATAGACATGCAGCTGCCCCCTGCCAATGCCCTTAGCGTCATGCACGTCAGGATTCTTCCTGTTACTGAATTACACGGTCTTCCTAATTTACCCGAGAAGAATGACGGGTGGTGTATTGGGAATCACAGCAGCGCCAGGAGTGTGTTTGTGCGGATATCCTCCTGCGTGAGGTTTAGCTGAACTGCTAGCTCTGTGACGGACTTGCATCCTTTCAAGGGTGTCCCTCCATGCCCTGTGCCTCCTGGGTTTGGCTACAGGTTCAGAATAATATTCTGGATAAGCAGGTAAGGAAGATAAATGGAGCAAGCATGTCTTGAAAGAAGAAAAGACATTTTTCGTGTTGTAAAAATTTCATTAAACATCAATGGTGTGCATAAATAAATTAAAAGCCAGACAGGTTCGGAATAAAGCGCATCTCTTGTGCTATTTATTTGATGCTGGTTTTTCCTGCTACTTTATCCTGAACCTGTGATAAAAAGCTGGTGATTTCAGATTCATTTCCAATATTGAACATAACCTTCCATTTACTGGTATCCGCCTGGTGATAATAATCAAACAAAGGCTTAGGGGGAGCAGGGCCTCCTATGCACAGGATGTGGCGTTGTCAGCCTCCGCTGAAATGAATTCCTCACAGCTGATGTTGTAGTTTAGGCTGAACACCTAATGCATTATGCAGGCGTCGCTGAAGGATCCGTCTCGGCACGTTTTTCCGCATCGCCGAGTTTTAAGACCTAAATTTACATCAGCATGAAAGCGGGAAGCAGGACAGGCCCTGGGCTGCACAAGAACAATCCCAAAGAGACATCCTTTTACTCGACCCTGCCCTGTTTGACTTTTGATTAAAGCTTCTCGCCCAGCACTGGGTTCTTTGGTAGAGAGAGAAACCTCGCAGGGTGACGAGCTACCAGTTAGTGCTCTGACGGCAGGCAGCTGGGCGATGGCAATGAAAAACGCCTCACGCGGTTGACTTGATATAATCCCCTCCACCTCCAAACCTTTACACTGGGCGTCACTGCAGATCTTGGGGCCCCAACTCAGACCAATCCAATTACAGTTCTCCCGCATCTTACGCGGTGCATTGGTTCCACAACCCACTGCAAAACTCCAAAACTGTATACATTCAAAACCCTTATATAAAGGTGCCTATTTACTTTGCACTTTGTCCACATGTTACAAAACTGTACCTACCCAATGTAAAATCTATTTAAAAACAGTACAGTAGTTGTTATAATATATTGTTACAGGAAAAATATAAAAAAATATTGTACATGCATAGTACAGTACGAGTGCAGTTCCCCCACCGACCAGTTCTAGCCGACAACTCAGTGAGGATGCCGGCCAGACGACGCACGGGCAGACAGTGTGCCAACACACGCCACGATCAATCCACACTTATGTGCCAGACTGAAATTGTGCATTTTGATTAGTTTCAAAGCAATTCTGTTTGTTATGTGTGTGTATATATATTACACACAGCCGTGGAAAAAATTAAGAGACCACTCTATCTCTATTTTTAAATCATGGTTTAATCGCGGCTGCGCTGAGTAGCAAGATGCTGTCAGGTTCAAAATTTCTAAGACAGCAGTTCACAAGAATAAGGTAAAGCAGGAGACACCGGGACTGACCAGAAACCAGCCAGGTGAAAGGCAGAAGCGGCATTCTACTGCCAGAGATGACCGTCAACTTATCCGACAGTTTTTCATTAATCGAAGGATGACATCAAGTGACCTTCAAAAGGAATGGGAAATATGATCTGGGTTTGGGGGCCGATATAACGTGCTTTCATGGGGCCCAATATCTAGTGCCCCCCCTGGCCATTACCAGAATGCCATCCTGGGGTGGCCATTTGAGTATTTTGTGGGGGGGGCATGAGTGTTGAAACAGTTGTCAACTTGGGGTCCATTGATGATTCTCTGTTGGGTGAGCAGACATTTCATTGGGGTGGGCAGACAATTTCCTTGGGTGGGTGTTGCCGTGCCCCTGCTTCCCAGTGTCATGCAGCACCTATAGATACTGTGATGAACCTACTGTATAGGGGTGGAAACTCCTTCAGGACTGTTGGAGAAGCTTTCCAGGAGGCTACATCTGGGAGATGGTTGGAAGAATGCCAAGAGTCTGTAATGATGTCATCGAAACAAATGGGGGCTATAGAGTCTAAAATCTGAGAACATTTTGAGATGTCGAACGCTTTGTCGTTGTGATATTTGATATGTGTTACTTCATCGCCTTGAGGCCTTTTGCTATAAGGTGAATATTGTAAGTAAAACAGAGACAAATCCATTCAAAGCAGGTTTGGCCAGACGTTTGACTGCCACTTCATGTCTTTGCCTGTTGCTGTATAGATTTTCGGACCTTTAGTGGTTAAACATGACTACAGTTGTTTAGATATAGTGTCTCCTAGCACTATGAAGTTTGAATATGAATTGGTTTTTACTCAGTAAAATTAAAGAAATGTATAACCCATGATGGAATTCCTCAGGGCCAGGCTGATAAGGAGTCCTCCAGTTCTCTGAAACATTCTCTGGTTTGTGTAAAACTCCCTAAGTTGCCTGCCTTGTTTTTTTTGATGTCATAAATCGTGAAGCTTCCTACATTACAAGCCAGCTGACTGGGAAGACATTACGGCTAAAACTTATGGGAAAAGGCTGAGTTTATAAGTAACATTTTCATCCCCAAAAAGGGCCTTTGTTCTGAGATTGCCAGCTGTTTGAGTGGCATTTACAAGCGTGTGCAATATTATAGTGTAATATTATAATGCGTTAAGGGCAGCGCAGCGGCTCAGTGGGTGACGCTGCTGCTTCCCGCCTCCCGCCGCTTTGAATCCCACCTCCATGTGCATAGAGTTTGCACATTCTTCTCCTCCCCCAGTACCAAAGCGTACAGTATGTAGGTATGTACTCCACAGGGGCATTGCTAGGTGGGGTGGCTTTAGCCCCCCTAATATTTTGTCCTCCACCCAGAAATAAATGTATACTAAGTAGTTTAGCTTTTTATAAATCTTTAGTGACGCTTCTGCTACTCTCTAAACTGTCCGTAGACTATGAGTGAGTGTGTATTTGTGCGTATGGACTGGCGTCCTGGCCAGCGCGTCTCCCTGACGTGCGCCCTCTGCTGTCGGGAATGTGTTCTGGGGGCCCCTGGATTAGCAGATGGAAGATAGATGGATAATGATACAGCAGTATTATCACTGCGACCCTGTGCTTGATAAGTGATTATGGAAGATGGAGGGAGACACCTAACCAGGGATCCCAGGTCCCCTGACAAAATGTCACCTTGGGCCCCAAGCTTGGGTTGTCACTTTGAATCAAAAGAAATACAGGTATATTTCGGGGCCCCTATAAAGTGCCCCCTATTGGGGCCCCCTGAATCTGCAGGGTATCCTGGCTCCTCCAACACACCTGGAAGGAGATTATTATTGTTCATATAGCGTTCTACCTAGCCTTGTAAAAAAATCCCATAATGCATCTCGGTTTTGGCCTTTCAGCTGCACACTCTTCATTTTTGACACGGAACCCGGGAGACGGAGACTCAGATGGATGGAGTGCTCGCCCGGGCACACGTCTCTACGCATCACGTGGAAATCGCTGCAGAATTAACTTATTGTTTTGTTCATTCGGCTGGCTTCTTCCTGGCAACGGCGCAACTCTGGCAGGCGGATCGAAAGCAGGCAGGCTTCTGAACATCTCAACCCCGCTCGCGCCAAGCGGATTCAGAAGCAGATGCCCGCACAGGTGGCTCATTCCGCATTCAGACACCACGTCCGTGGAAATGCCGCCGCCCCTCGCGGGGCGGCGCCCCCCCCCCCCCCCCCCCGCCCCCCCGCCCCCCCCCCCCCCCCACCCCGCACAAGAACACACAACACCACCGC
>JAODLD010000052.1:13023939-13051483 GCA_026781065.1 Mormyrops boulengeri | reverse complement strand
ATCAGTGAAAAGATAGATGCAAAAACAAAATGTCCACTACAGAGGACACAAATGAATGGCCCGGGTCTCAGGAGGATTTTAGACGAAACTATATCGGAATTCAGCCTATAATTGATATAGTTCTAACGGTGCCAGCAGTGAAACAACTAGCCAGCTTATTAGCGGAATAACTTTATATTTGAATAACTTTGTCCAATAAATAAAATATTGTAGTTCTTGAGTGGCGAAGAGATCATCAGGGGGACAGTTATTAGCAGACTGTTTTATTGTGCGATTCTTAAAAGTACAGCGTTAACGTGCTCCCGAGGGGATAAGGTACTTTCCCTTACAATACGTTTAGCTTATCACTTAGTGCATTGCCGTTACAAAACATTTACGTAGTTTTACACAACGCGTCGACACTAAAATTCCATGCTGACGCATTTTTATAATCGACATTATCGAATAATCGTCCCTGCCTTAATGCTCACTTTGTACATGACCAAAAATGTAGGTATATGTAAATAACAATACAAATGAAGTTTGGACTTTTTTTTGACATTTTAATTAAAGAACATGATGTAAAAAAATATCCAGAAAAATAATAAATAGTTGCTACACACCCTGCAGTGTCAGCCTGATCATTTTATTTTGTTTATGTAACTCGGGGGGTTCCCAATGTGTGGGGTTAGAAAATGATTTCCAGAATGTGTTTATGAAATTTGAGAAAATTCCGTTGTAACCAATACTGGTCGTTCAATCTTCTGTGGGGATCCCCCCACCCTGATCGATGACGTGTACCAAGGAGGAAAGGCTCGCGGGTCTCTGGCACTGTTATTTTGTGGGTCGTGGGCTGAATATTTTGGAATCCTGTGATGTAACTGACGATTGAAATTGAAGGCTCTGCAATATATCGTACATTCTGAAGGCACAATTCAATGATAATAATCAGGACAGAAAGAATCGGGATCCAGCGTCTGTGCTGTTTGGCCCCCCAATGATTTATGCTTTATTGTTTTGTCCACAAGTACATAGAAATGTTTCTTTTTGCATATACCGTCATGCTTGCCTTACAGTTGATAGCAAAACCTGGGGTCTGTGTGCCAATTATTTGATGCCCCTGCAGCATTTCAGGGGGTTAAGGGCCCTACTTAAGGGCCCTACTTAAGGGCCCAAAAAAGACTAGACTGTTATACTAGGGCTGATGCACAAACCAGCAACCTTTTGATCAGAGGCGCTGAGACTTAACCCAATGTGCCACGTAGAATGTCAGCTGTTAGTGTTAAAATTCCTTAATGACGACAGAAGCGTAATATGTCAGCAAAACTTGCCTAAACACCTTCGCCTTGCGTCCGGGGGCTGCCGATAAAAAAACAGGGTCACAGGAAGATTCTCAGTCACTGCGTGGGTGTGCTTACCCGAGTTGACACCAAGGACGGAGCTGATTTTCACAGAAGCAGGCTTCTGATCAAGCATCTTCAGGCTTGACACCTCCTGGTGTATTTCCTCCCCGTGCGTCGCTTTAAAGTTTTTTTCAGATTTGTAGGTCACCACTGTTGCATGACTTCTTTTTTTTCTCTCACCTCGTCTTACCCTGTCATATTGGGTGTTTTGGGGGGGCTGGCGGATTTGTGGATGCTGTAAGTGGTATGGGTAGCTGAGAGATCTGGACCCTAAACCTCTCATGGCTGTGCTATTCTGCATTATTCTGCATTTATCTGCATTTATCCAAAATGGCTGCTGCTTTCAGCATCTCAGAATCAGCATCAACCCCTGAGACTGCATTTCTAACCCTAACCACCATACTTCCTGTTGAAATTCTTGATAAATAGCACTTGGTATCCATGTTGCTCAGGGTCACAGTTTGCAGTTTTGGTAGCTGCTGATTTAATGCTCACTGTGCAACGAGGATTCGGAAGCAGAAGTCTGATCCCCTGCAAGTGAATCTGTTTGCCCATTTTTCTCCAACAGTAAGCTTTGCTTTGAGGGAAAGCATTCAGTAAGTGTGACAAGTCAATGCCATTCATCTTCATCTTCTTCACTAAGCTTTTCTTGGTGAGGGTTCAGTTGTAAATCAAATTTAAGTGCAATTCAACTGAATTTTTTGGAGGTAGAGAAATTCTTATTATCATAATGGACCTTCAGATATGATTGCTGGGTTTAGTTGACGACTCAAGGACATGACATACACTGATCAGCCATAACATTAAAAGCACCAAGACATTTGGCACCAAGATGTCAGCAGTAGATCCTTTATGTCCTGGAAGTTGCAAGGTGAGGCCTCCATGGATCAGACTTGTTGGTCCATCACATTCCAGAGATGCTAAATCGGATTGAGACCTGAGGAATTTAGAAGCTAGCTAAACACCTTGCACTCATGTTCATGTTCCTCAATCCATTCCTGAACAATTTTTGCAGTGTGGTAGGAAACATTATCCTGCTGAAAGAGGCCATTGGGAAATACCGTTGCCATGAAGATTCAAGATTCAATTTTCTTTATTTGTCACATGTAGTTATAGCTGCTACAACATACAGTGGAATGCTTTTTCTGGCAAAAAAGTGCCCCGGCTGTGCTATATATACAATAAGAAACAAGTACCAAAAGATATAAATTTCACTGTGGGTGTGCCATAAAGTGCAGATATGCAAGTAATTTTTAAGTTATGGGAATAGGTAGTAGGAGACTGTGTGTGTGTGTCGTTGTCCGTTATGTGCCGTGGTTGAGGAGTCTCACTGCTTGTGGGTAAGGGTTGTACTTGGTCTTCAACACTGATTAGGTAGGTGGCACGTATCAAAGTAACATCCACATGGATGCCAGGACACTGGGTTTCCCAGCAGAACATTGCCCTGAGCATCACACTGCCTCCGCTGGCTTGCCTTCGTCCCATAGTGCATCCTGGTGCCATCTCTTCCCCAGGTAAACGACGTACAGGCACCCAGCCATCCATATGACGCAACAGGAAACATGGCTCCTCAGACCAGGCCACCTTCTTCCATTGCTCTGTGGTCCAGCTTTGACACTCACCTGCCCGCTGTAGGTGCTTTGGGAGGTGGACAGGGGTCAGCATGGGGACTCTGACCAGTCTGCAGTACGCAGCCCCGTACACTGCAAGCTGAGATGCACTGAGATGCACGGTGTTCTGACACCTTTCTGTCATAGCCAGTATTAACTTTTTCAGAAATTTATACTGTATTAGCTCACCTTTGGGATCAGACCAGACAGGCTAGCCTTCACTCCCCCCACGCAACAATGAGCCTTGGCCACCCATGACCCTGCTGCCGGTTCACCAGTTGGCATTTGTTGGACCTAATTTGATAGGTACTGACCACTGCATACTGGGAACACCCCACAAGACCTGTCGTTCTGGTGATGCTCTGAGCCAGTTGTCTAACCATCACTATTTGTCCCATGTCAACGTTGCTCAGATCCTTATACTTGTTCATTTTTCTGCTTCCAGCACATCAACTTCGAGAACTGAATGTTCCCTTGCCTAAAATTTAATGGCACTGTTACAAAATAATCACACTTTCCCTGACAGCCTTTGCATCTATCTATCTATCTATCTATCTATCTATCTATCTATCTATCTATCCGTCCATCCATCCATCCATCCATCCCTCCTCCCTAGTGCTTGGACCCATGAAAGTCTTCCCCTTTTTCTGCCCGGGAAGTAGTTCCTGTTCTGCTCCTAAAATTAATATAAATATTTAACTTAGGGGGGACCACAGTCATTTGAATATTAGAATCCATTCTCAAAATGAGACTTTCAGATCAATAGAATCGATATTTCAGTGCCGAGTGGCACACCCTAATCCTGGGATGCTCTGTTTGCACACGCTCAATGCCCCCACCCCTGTTACTGCCCTGGGGCTGATTCCAATACGCAGAATCGTTCTGGTAACCAGGGCCTGGTCGCTGATGGATTGCCCATTGAGCCTGGAGCTTTTGGGGTGCAGAGGCAGGCTTTGTTTACGGACCCGTTTTTTGATGATACTGAAAGAGTTTCATTTTTGTTTTCCTCCAGCGTCGGCTCAACGTGACCGATCTGATGCAATAACATCAGATTGCAGCTTATGTGACCTTCCGCTTATTGCTGCTCTACGCAAACATTAAACCCTCTTTCAAGTTTAATAAACTTGTTAAAGCTTTTGTAAATTCCATTACCCACATGCAAATATCATTTATAAACACATTATGCAGGACACATTTATTCATGGTCAAACCCAAGGAATACTGTGTGAGACACGGAGAGAATTAACCCGGATGTACAAGAGCGGGAACCTGGTGTTTAGGCAGTGATATACTGTATAGGGAAATAGATCGTATTTTCGGTAAGATTTGCTGACCCCTGCGTGTATGTAATAGCCTGGCAGGTTTCCGCTTCCGTTATACGTCTCGCTCTGCGGGGTGAAAAGGACAACTCAGTGTGAGGGCAACTTTGTCATAACACACAATTTCAACCTGTCACTCTACTTAGGTTATAACAGGGACACCCTGAGAGGAAATAGATTTTACCTGGTACTGACAGCCTGTTTCGTTTTCATTGATTGCTGCCTTGAGGTTGGTCAGGTTTGCGGAGGTTAGATATCAGTTTGGGAAGGTGGGTCATGATCCCCTATGTCAGTTGTTCATGGTAAAATATGTGAACAGCCACAAACTGATTTCAGCCTCGATTTCCAGAATCAAAATCAGCTTTTTTTGCCTTGTGCACAAGGAATTTGTTTTGGTGCCGTCGGGCTCAATAAACTAAACTGCAAAGATGAAATACTTGCATAGAGTCTTAACACAGAGCTATAACCAACCAGTATATTCATGTAAACAAGACAATAATAAGGTGCAATGGAACAAACCACCTGGACAGTCCAGTGCAGAAAATACAGTACAGGCACAAAGTATTAACCAGATGGAAAAAGAATGAGGGAAAAATGTTGCGTTTTCGGGGTCAAAATGAGTCCAAACAGTATTTTTAGACTTAAAATCTTCCAGTTTTAAACCTAATTTTGTTTTCTTTGCTGTCTCCAGCATGTCCGCATACCTCCAGGAAGACACAGATAGAGCATGGGTTCCCATCATGCATTAATGCTGGCTGGATCCTGTTCTGCACACTGCGAGTGGCCCGGCACCAGGCAGGGGGGCCAGCACCACATACCCTAGGATGCACCCCCCCCCACCGAGTCTGGACAGCAAGCAGCCAGCGAGCAGCCAGTATGTCAGGAGATATTTGACAGCTTCAGAACTTCCTGTCACAAGCTGAGCATGGCACGGGACACCGGACAGCCTGGCTGCTCCTGGCTCCATCATTATTTTGGGCGCCCTTAGCATGCTCATTTGGGCCACTTCTCTTTTTTTGCCAGCTCCAGAGGTCCATTTGGTGAGTATCCACGGATATGCACTGACCCGTCCTTACGGATGTACAGAATGTGGAAAATGTCTCAAGTGAGCTATTTTCTCTTCAGAGGCAACACTCAGGCACAAGCCGACATGTTTATACAGTATTTTACAGTCTATTGTCAATCACATTTTCACCCCTAATGCCCCTGCTCTCCTCTTCATCCTCATCATCATCATCATTGCTATATGCTCAAGAATGAGTAGAGGTACATCGCAATGCTTCTTTTCACACATCACATGCTCTTCTTTGAGACACACATGCACATAGATACAGTTGAGAGTGAAGCTTGGGGTCTGAGTGCAGGGTTAGCCATTTGTCCAGCACCCTGTGAGCATTTTGTGGAGGGGGGGGGTTAAGGGCTTTACTCAAGGGCCCAGTGGACGTGTGACTAGTCTGCTGAGAAGCATTCACCTTCTAATCACAGAGAAGGACACACAGGGTAACAGAGAAGGCTTAGTGAGGTACGAGGGTGACATTTTGCATAGTTTAGAGAGGTAGGGTTTCCTCCAATAGACTAGATTAGTAATAAAGGAGAACAAACAAATGTCACTCTATTTCCAATTACCATGGGCCATGCTTGGGATCACAGGCCCGCCCTGTTCTGTTCTGTGGCCCCACATTAGCATTTCATCAGTACTGGCAGTCCAAGTTCTGTAAATGAGCTGACTATAAGAAGAATTTCCTTTATTTCCCATATAAATTTGTAGGCCGTGCAAAGACTTTCAATTATGTGGTGCAGAGGAAAACAAATCTCCATGAGGACTTGGTGCAAAGGGCCCAAAGGTCTTATTCTCGCCGTTTATGTTCCGTGATCAGGGCTCCGTGATAAAGTATCGCAGGATGTCCTCGGTTTTTGTCTGGGATGTGTCTCCGTGCAAGGAGATGCCTGGAAATGCCTGGAGTGCTGCAGAAAGCCGAATGGAAGTACCAGGCACCGCTACGTAAATGATGTATACTCTGACACTGATCTGCTGTTTAGGTTTCAGAAGGAAATGGGGGGGCTGGGGGGTGGAAAGAGAGGTTGGAGGAATGCCGCCGATTTTTTTGGAAGTGAGTCTTATCGATGGGTCAGCGGCAACTAGATCAGCACTCCTGTCAGCCCCCAACCTGCCTGCGGTACGGGAGGTGATGCATGGTAATCATGCGCTGGACGCTCACACTGCGGCCTAGCTGACCTTGAGCTGCCGGTAGCAGGAGCGCTAAATGCCAAGTGTCAACCTATTTATCTATCTATTTATCTCTCGGGTCCATTGATCACAGCGGCTGCCAGGGACGGAAAAGCCTCAGTAGGGGGACGAGAGTCTCTGCATACCTATCATGCTTCTCCTGTACATCAGGCTGCTTCATTTCCACAAAAAAACAGCAACAAAGGCAAATCAAGTTGCTGACTGCATCAAGATGAATCTCTGGAATTTTCAGGAATTTTGGCTCAGCGCAGTGGAAGGAGAAATATACCTTCTAACATATCAAGCTAGTAGTATTGCTAAGATCCAGTTTCATTTATGTGACGTCTTGGATGGATGGATGGATGGATGGGTGGATAGATGGATGGAAATTAAAAAGTAAAAATAAGAAAAAATATCCACCCAAAGGTCCCCCCCGCAAAGAATTTAGGGGGGATTAGAGTGTGCGGGTTGGCACTAATGGAGTAGTGGATAGATGGATGGATGGATGGATGGATGGATGGATGGACAGATGGATGGTAAAATGTCTCTCCCAAATATTATTTGCAGGACACTGTTTTTTGTGTCATAATTCTGCAAATAAAACATCATTAAATAGCATTATATGAATATATATCCTTATTATACCAGTAGGTTATTTGTATAAAACTGACTCGATATGTGTAATAACGGTAGGATGTCGGTGCATGTTGAAAGGCAGAAAAGAATCTAATGATTAGCTAATGACCTATTTCAGTCTCATTTGCATGCTCATTAGACTCTGATATCTTCTTAATTCGTATCCTATACAGTCAATCATAGCTAATTAGCAGTTATAACAACCTGACTGCGAATATATAAAACAATATTTTGCATGGCAAGCGTGCAAAGTGTTGCCTGCAAGGTTGCAGATGCATCAACTGCGTCCTTGTGATGGGGCCGGGGGGGGTGGGGGGGGGTGCCAGTTGAAAGAATGCGGGGGTTTGGTTGTTTGCTCCAACAAATATTATAGTGACATAACTGTATTTAATTCATACTGAAGTATTAGGTGAATCCTGGGGGCAAGCAGGCTGTTCAGTGGGACATCAGTGATTTTATATAGTTTGGTTATGTGTTTTTTTACATTATATTGCTGTTATATTTCATTACATTCACAACACCTATTTGATCATAATGCCATTGCTATCATGTATGTTTTCATATCTGTTCTACAAAAGAGCTGGATATGTTTCAGTCTTTTTAAAGAAGGTTGTTATATGGCATCACAATAAAAATATCTGAAAGTGGTATAGGTTTGTCCTATCCTGCCAAACTCCGTGCTTTCCAGCGTGTCCCTCTCAGAATAGGAGTCTCTGGGCACTGCCTCTGTCTGTCTCGATCAGACAGGCCTCGTCTGGCGGCCCGTCCACAGCGCGTCAGGAGCATAACTCCGCCGTAAGCCGGCTGAGCCGCATTCCCATCTGGAGCAAACATTGCGATATCGGCTCTTCCTCACGGTGCCAGCGGCGACACCGAACAGACCGGGCCGCCTTGCCCTACCCTGTGACAGATTACACCAGAGTTGCCGGCTCTGTCCGTTTTGTCACACGGGTATAGATCAATTTGTCGCCCGTGAATTTCCATTGTCTGAAAAGGGCAGAAGAAGAAGTGAAGGTGGACAGCTCATTTAAAGGCACGTTTACGGGAGCGTGAGTCATCTCGGGCTAAAAAGTACAGACAGAATAGAAAGCATGAATTTATAAGATAATGTGAGATGCTGACGTTCTGTACTGTGAGCCTGGGAACAGAGGCTTCACTTGATGTTATTCTGCGGAGTGAAAGTGATGTGGAAATGAGGGTGGCATACACTGTGTTTACATTAGAGCAGTGCATCCGTAAATTTGCATACAGAGGAACGTAGCTTCAGATATTTAAAAGCAGTCCATCGAGAGGTGCAGCAAATTCCCACAGGGAACATTATACACGTCTCTCGTGTTTGGAAACCCATATAAAGAATATTTATCTGTATTTTCTAACAGATACTGATTTTCAGTGTGGGAGCTCACCAAGTTAGACCTCGGTGTCTCTGATAAATAGGTTACTGGTTCATGCCCTAGTCTTGGTAGAATAGTCACATGTCCTTTGGGCCCTTGAGCAAGGCCCTTAATACCCCCCCCGCAAGATGGCCCGGGGGGACCAACCCCACACTCAGACCATAGCTTCACTCTCACCTGTGTATATGTCTGTACATCTCAAAGGAGAGCATGATAGGATATCTAAAAAGAACCATTATAATTTACCTGTGCAAATGGTGAATAAAACACTTTCTCGTTAAATATATATTTCCAGATCCATCTATCCATCTTCTAAATGCTTACCCTAGTCAGGGCCTCAGGGGGTCCTGGAGCCTATCCCAGGCAGCACAGTGCGCCAGGCTGGGCTGCACCCTGCACAGGACGCCAGTTCATGGCAGGAGCTCATGCGCACAGACGCTCACACCTGCAGCTGTGCGCTAGATGCCAATTAGCCCAACTGCGTGTCTTTGGATGGCGGGAGGAACCCAGAGTGCCCAAAACAAACCCGGACAGCGCAGGGAGAACATGCAACCTAAACACTTTTCAATTTTTCTTGAGTAAATATTTGTTTAAAAAGACCCTTGTCAAAATATCAAAAGCACAGTAATTTTCCGATCGTGATGATTGATGATGTATTTGGGGGAACATTGCAGCGTACAGGTAACAGTAATCAGGGACTGACAGCATCCGCTTTTCCATCCATAACTTCCCGTAACACATAATTAAAGCGCAGATTGTATCCCACAATCCCCCGGTGGCGGTGTTCAAGTGGGCAGACTTGATGCACTTTCTCGCACAATAAATAAAATGGGGAATGCTGCTGACTCGTATTTTTTTAGCGCCACTGGATTGCAATCGCAGCAGGCCCGCTTAATCTTTATCCACCACTTCCTCCCATGCGGAGAGTGTTACGTGCCGAAGCAGAAAATAAATACATAAATTAAAAATGTAAATGGACTTTTCTCACCTTCCACCCCTTTCATGGGCTGGAATGTCAGACTTGTTTCTCATTGTTGCTCAGATGTATGAATTGTTGCACAATTGTTGACGTGCCAAGGCCTTCCGGACAGCACCGAAGCACACCCCGGACTGCAAAATGCAATTAATCCCCAGAAAGGGATCCTGCAGGCAAGCGGCGGCTGACATGCAGTGCTGTCTGTGATTTGCACAAGTGCCAGTTGCAGCCACAGATATTGTGGGGACAGTCTGATTCCACGTTGCGGCGTGTATCTGAAACATGGATCCAGGTTCAAAAATGGGTGGAACAGCTATTGCCAAGTCGCCACCTGCATCGTACATCTAAGCAGCATTTCTGAAGGGTACACTGGACAATTCTAGGATTCTTTAAAGTTGGAGGCATAAGAGGGCCCATAATTCATACAGAGGGCACAACCTTTTCATTAGCCAATGACATGTCTTGAATCTTGACAGGGGAGGAGGGACTCTAGTGACCAATCAGCTTTCAGCTGTGGCCCTGCCAGAGGAGAGTCACATGAGTCGAAGTAGCAGACACGAAGAGATGATGGGGAAACGCCCCATCCAGGGTGCTTCCCAGCATGTCATCGGGTCCAGTCCCCTTGTGACCCTACACTGGAGAAGTGCTTGGAACGATGCTATGGCTTCCCACCCCCCGGGCATGCTAACATTACTGAATTATCAATGCATTATGACCGTGCAGTTCATCTATCAAAGATGGACGGCTTGATGAATTTATTGTATAAATATACAAATATACATACAATTTTGGGTAACACTTTACATTAACTGCACCGTCATAATACATTTATAATTCAGTAATGTTAGCATGCCCGGGGGGGTGGGGGAGCCAGTTGACCTTGGACCCCCAGGGGTTTTGTTCTCCCCACTTAGACTTTTGGGTTTCTGTCCTGTGTTGTCTGCCTTTCTTTCTTTCTTTCTTTCATTTCTCCTTTTTCCTGTTTGTGTTTTATTCTGTCTTAATGATGTTGGAATGTATCGCAACACACCCATATGAAGCGCCTTGGGGTGCTCTCTGTTGTGAAAGGGTCTATATACAAAGAGATCGAATTGAATAATGCCCCAAGCGGCTGGACAAGCCAAGGGAACATCCACGTAACATCTGGCTGCGGCAGATGGATGGCCATCTCTGAAGGGTGGGACTGGACGGACTGGACCGTGTATCTGCCTGGGGGGTTGCCGGCTGGGATCCCGAGGAGTTTCGCCGTGTGGTGCATGTGGCATGTAAATATACCATAACATGTCTTTAAGCATTGCATTCATAATACTTTCATTGATCAAAACATGACAGCTATCATATACATTAATAACAAACATTTAATTCAATTCAAATAATTTAAATTCAATTTTATTTGTAAAGCGCATTTTCACATTACATTGTCTCAAAACATTATAATCCTATAATCCAGTGGTTCCCAACCCAGTCCTCAGGGACCCCAGACAGTCCACATTTTTGCTCCATCCCAGCTCCCAGCCAATCAAGAACGCCAAATACCTGGTACAGGTGTTACAGTAGGAGCTGGGAGGGAGCAAAAATGTGGACTGTCTGGGGTCCCTGAGGACTGGGTTGAGAACCACTGCTATAATCATATAATTTTGATCATTTCAGGAATACATATAAAAAGCATTATATGAGAAACATTTTTCCCGGTTATCATGATATACATAAAAATAGGGGTGTAGCTAGAAATTCTGGGCCCCAAATGTCACCTTGGGCCCCCACCGCTGAAACTGGCAAGGGGATCCCCACAGTAGAATTTACTTCTGTATAATGTTTCCCAAGCATATATGTTATTATTTGTCATATTGAGGGGCCCCTATAAAGTGTGGGGCCCCTGAATTGGTACCTTTGGCCCTCTGAGGACCCTGCAAAGAGAATTCCGGAAGCTATACAAGCTTTGCTGGTACAGTGACACAACTACCTAACAGCAACTACCATCAGACTGGTCTATCTGAATATCATCACTGCTGTATAGCAGCCTTACTTTCTCATAAAAATGTCCAGCTCTCTGTGGGTCGAACTTTCTCATTTTTAATGTTTTCTGTGTTACGGGTCGTTAGGAATTGGGTCAGTATGTCACGCTTGATCTCAACAGCTGTTTTACGACCTAAATACTCTTTTTTTTTTTCTTTAAGTTGCCATCTTTAGAATCTGCAGTGACATGCGTGGCAGGTGACACAATTCAAGCCGTAAAATATATGCGTCAACAGCTCCGTGGCGACAGAGTAAAAGCGGCAATGATCTAACGCAGCCAAGGGGATATCATGGGGGGCGGGGTGAGCTACATCTGCAGTAAAATGCGTCAACATCCTCAGATGCAATCGCAACACTTTTTTTAACAATGCTATTAGAAAGAGGTTTCCCTTGAGGAGCTATCCAGTGGTTATATAATGTTCAATAGTAATACATATTAATACTGTACGTCACCTAATTTTCAGGAAAGAGCAGAATTTCATCGAAGCCTTTTGTGTCAGTTCCTCATCATTGACCTGTTGACTAATCTAAGATGTTCTTACCATAATTTACCCATAGTATCCCACACTGACCCATACTGTCCCACACTGTCCCATCTTACCTATTTAGCAGATGCGTTTATTCAAGGTGACATACGTTTTTTGAGATTGCAGGTTCTGAAAATCCCTGGAGCAATTGGGGCTTAAGGGCCTTATTCAGCACTCAAATCACTCTGCTGATCCTGGGATCTGAACCGGCAACCTTCCGATCACAGATGCAGGGTCCCAACTCACAGCCAGCCAGTTTGATATTAATCCTGGTTTTGGCTAGTACTGTTATTGACTAATTCATATAAATGAATATGCATTCTTCTGTAATGGATTCATTCTTTGGGATCAGGGTGATGATTTTAAGATCACCATGGAGCTCACTGGTCAGGATGGTGAGGAGATAATTCCTAGGCCAAACAAAAAGTTTGATCTTTATTAAATTTGTATTTTAGACTCTAAATCGATCTTCCATGACTATCCCTGCAGTCCAGTCTCTGTGATTTTTAGACTCATTTTCATTTTTAGATTCTGGTCTGTGTACTTGTGCAACTGTCTAATAATATAATTTAAAAAACAAGTTGCTAGAAGTTAAGAATTGAAGTGCCCTGGACTCATGCCAATTAAAATCTTAATACCGTGTTTTAAGACCATTTTGCTCTACTTGAAATACATGCTAATTATTTAAGACTTTCTTAGCCTAATTAAGTAACCTACATGTGTTAGCTTTTGTTGAATAATTACATTAAAATCTGGTTCTATTTGAAAGTCAGATTTTTGGATCATTACCCACAGGATAACTTTGCTTTTTTGGCTGTGTGAGACAGAGAGTACAATCCAGTCTGGAAATGTCCTCCCAAATAATTCCTCACATTACACTGGATAGACAGAAGAAACAAATAGATCAGTACTTAAAAAGTTGTGCTGAAGGGTGTTTGTCGGAGACTAAAGTTTTAATGGTACTTCAGCCTACGATAGCAATAACAAACAATCCACAGCGATTTAAGCAAAACAATTTGAATTATTGATCAGTCTGAACCGTGGAAAAGGGCAGACGAAAAACGCTAGCAGATGTTACTTTTCCTAGCAACAAGTTCGGCACATGTATTCTCATGCAAGCAAAGTTTTTAATTTGAATACATTACAATGAAAGATGATTATTACATTAAAAATGGAACATCTATTTTCTTTTGTAACATTTTGGAGTTTTTGTGCCTTTTCGGCCTTGTTTTGACCTCCAAACGGAACTTTTACTTATTTTGAAGCAGAAAAACACGACAAGGCAATAAGATGCTAAAACTCTAAAATCCAAGGTGACACGGAGCAGAGGACTTGAACGAAAGCCTGCAGTTACAGTCGACCGAAAGGAGATTAAATTCCCCCCCAAAGAAGCTCAGTGGGACGCAGCAAGACAAGAAACTACAAACTCAAGTGGGACTCGCTGGTATAGCCTCGAGGCTGGAGCGCCAGCCCCCAAAAAGTAATCCAAGAAAAAAATGACAGACGTGTTTGAAATGATACCGAGCTTAGAGCCACAGAAATGCGTGAAATTACAGGGAGGGCTCTCCTTAGTGTCCATCTTCAGTGGCACCTTTGGAGTCTCCAGCCGTGGAGTGTGACCAGGGCTCTTCTGGGCTTGGTCATGGTTGAGGAACACAGAGCTGCAATTCTATG
The DNA here is from genome assembly GCA_026781065.1 of Mormyrops boulengeri. Taxonomy (NCBI): domain Eukaryota; kingdom Metazoa; phylum Chordata; class Actinopteri; order Osteoglossiformes; family Mormyridae; genus Mormyrops; species Mormyrops boulengeri. The sequence goes on along the minus strand of JAODLD010000052.1, from coordinate 13,037,722 downwards.
TGAAAGTTCAAGGAAAATTCATGGATTTGAAGAAATGCAAACCAAAGGCTTAGTATAAAATGAATTCAGAGGCAGCAAAAGGGTCTGTGTGACTTTTTCCTCATCCACTCCTAGATGGATGATTATTCTCTCCGGGGCTCTGCAATTTCCGACTGGCCTCCATTTTAAACTCGCAGTAAGAAGAGTGAGTGGAGGATCCTCCTTTTTATTTGCATTTAGCTGACGATATTGACCTAATTTATCTACCATTTTGTTTGAGACTTTTTAATGATAATGATTGTTTTTTTCCCCGTAAAGATAATAGTGGTATGTCCTTAAAAGCACAGTTATGCTAAAAATTTTATTCTTTATTTCCCAGGTTTACTCCCTTGCGAATGTAAACATTAGAAATCCCAGAGCTGGATTTTTACGAGTCAGAAAACATACTCTCTGACCTTCCTTGCAAAGTTAGGTATCTATTTTCCCAATTCGACATCCCGCAAACACAGAGAAATTCGCCTGTAAACATAAAATTATTAATGTAGGAAAGATGGATTTTATGGCCAATAAATAAATCCTTTGCACCATTTGGAATGCAACAGATGTAAAAATACAAGATAAAGTATTCCATCGGACTTGAATGAAGCCAGAGCTCTGGTGGAAAACCGTGTTACTTTATTCATAAAGTCATAACACACCCATCAAGGAGAGACGCCCTGAAAGAAGACTTTTCAGCAATAGGTTAGGAGATTTGCTGCAGCGCCCCCTGCCAGTCAGTGCATGGATCACGAATGTTGGTTTGGATTCTTTAGTGTGAAAGCCTGCACACCCGAGATCCATTGCAAAACGTCTTTTTCCACAGGGCCAAAGCACCTTTTTAAAGAAAGGGGTGCTGTTATTTCGATTAGTCAGCATTATAGACATTGACAGACAGCCAATACTCTTCGGTCCCCTTTAAATACAATTACAACGATTACTGATAATGCACTAGTTGGCGCAAAACAGCGCTAGGAGACAGATCTCAATGATAAATTAAGTGCTGAGGAGTTGCAAGAGGCTTTATCTTTAATACTCTAATACACGTCAAATATTTAGCTACACCAAATGTGTCGCTGGAAGATTAACGCTGCTCGGGTGAATTTTAGTGTGACGTGTTACTAAGCACTTGACACATTTCAGAGCCCAGTTTTCAGATCGTTGTCCCAAAAACAAATTCCTCGATGCAGATGAATTATTTGTCTTTCTCTATAGTCGCGGCATTAGTCATGGCTTTGTTTCGCTTGACTCGAAGATGGCGGACTCTGGTAGACAGCAGACAAGCTGGGTGCCAGTTTTATTCAAGAGCACCTAGTGTAGGGTCAGTTACAGTAATAACCCTAATCCTGCCTGATCCGCAGCAGAAGCAGGAAGGGTTTCTGGTGGAAATGAGCTATAAGTAATGTTCTGATCAGCATCCTCAGCAAACTCATCCACTGCACCTCAGGAGCTAAATAATAACGTGCAGCTTGTCATGCAGTAACCAGGTTCTATCACGGCCACTGCACATTTGGCTCACAAGTTTGTATACACATTATTTTCACATTTATTAGCCAAAACGCATTTAGTAGTAGAACCACTCTCATCCACCGATGGTTAAACATTTTATCTAAGCTTCTATTAATTTTAAATTGTGTCATACTTCTGGAATTTTAAGTAATGTTAGTTGTAGTTAGAGATTATAATCATGCGTCGATTTGCTACTGTGATTCACCAGGCTGGGCACTGCCACCGCAGTCATAGAAAATTAATGAACACTCTTATGACCAATCAGATTAGAGGAATTCAGTACTGCAGTGGATTCTCATTAACATCCACAATTAATTAGGACTCTTTAAATATCACAGGTTGCTGTTGGATACATAAGAATTTAGTATGTCTCAGGAAATGTTGAATTGTATACCATATAGCCCAGTGTCCTCATTTTAGAACTGTCCTTAAAAGCTGATTGAAACCTTTAATGTTGGGGATGAGCATTTTTTGCTAAATTTCCGCCAGACTGGCGTAAGACAGTGGAGAGGGTTTTTATAGAATTAAATGTTTTTGTGAAGAGAAATGTCATCCCTGATCACAAGGGAGGTGAATAGACTGTCAAATAATTTAGTAGGTGTTGGAGGAATAACTCTTGTTGAGTCTGGTTCTTACTCCAGGACATTTTCGAATGCCTCTCAATACAGGCATTATCTATAAGCCTGAGTTACTATAACAATACACAGAAATAATGTTCAGTTCTTACTGGGTCCTGGTGCTTTTCAGTTATGGATATAAAGCTGGATGCGAGAAATGGAATACAGCAATAAGATAGAAAAAAAAAAAAAACTTTTTTGTGTTCCGGTAGGGAAATTTACTTCATACCACATGGCATAACCTGGCCACAAAGCATATTGCATTGTTTAATGGAAAATAGAGGCGACTGATTTCACGCTTTCGTAATGCCTTGGAGAAATAAGCAGACGGTCTATTTTGTGCCCTTAATTGTCACAGAGGTCAAGCCCGTAAGTAAAAACCCAAAAAGCTAAAAACTCTAACGCAACCTGGAGTATCTTTTCTTATCTTTTCTGGTCGTCATCATATAGATGTTCAAATGTACCGCAAACTTATCGAACCCATCCTCTGTGTTTTCATGCGAGGTGTGTTTGTTCCATTACGACTTCTAAGCCAAATTCAGTCAACAGTGAAGATGATGTGTCTTCAGATATGTGTCAGACAATAAAAGGAATAACAGACGTTTGTCACATAGGGAAATATTGCAGTCTTGCTACAGACCGAGACTCCACCAGCATGAAATCTGCGGGGTAGATTAGCACTATTCTTCCATTTAAAAAACTAATACACTCATGCCTTTTTGTTTCAGATTGAAAATTTGGCTCAGGTGTAGTTCCAAAATACCATATGAATTATCATAAAATCTCATTTAAACACAGGTGGAAAGTTCAGGTCCAGAAAGTTAAAAATCTAAACCAAGATTTTGTTTCAACCAACTAGTTGAGTACTCTGTGACTGTAACTGTTTATACTCAACTTGATGATTGAAACAAAATCTTGGTCTGGATTTTTAAATTTCTGGACCTGAACTTTCCACCTCTGCATTTACAACAAGTACCTGAGAAATTCCATGGAATGTGGATAATAGCGTTATGCTCAGCAAAGCGTTGTATGACTACCGGTGGCATACGTACAGATGGGCATACCATGTCATCCGGAAAGACACTGCTCTGCTTTTACATGAACAGATTACTCAGATCCCTTAAGGAGCATTTCATTTTCCTACCAAACTACGCCAAGGAAATGTCACACACAACGTTACGGACCCATTGCAGCGCGATCGCTTAACGGCTCCGCTCTTCTTCGCGGTTGTTGTCACGGGACACTTTATCCGTTTGTCATAAGCGAGGTTAAGGATGACTCGTCGGCATCGCTTTTCTACCGCTTATCGGTGTAGATTCTTTTTGCCGTCGAACTTTTTCTGCACTCTTGAACTTCTGAAAGTGGATATAAACTCACAAAGGATCAGGCACTCGTGTAAAACTTTTCTGCATTATATTCAAGGAGCAAAGGAGTCCAAGATCAATCAGTATATACTTTGCAGTAATGGTTATGTAATACTTCTAAAGAGAAACAATTCCTGTGTAACAGTAAGTTCTTTCTTTGGGCCTGAAGGACAAACTCTTGGTTAGACATCAAAAACACCTCTGGGACACCAGCCACTGCTGAGTAACCTGTAGATTTTTTTCCCGCATAACAGCTGCTGGCGAAGCTGTCGTTGAGCAGGACGGCCCTCCTTGGTGGTCAATGCATAACACCATGTCAAATGAGGCATCTCCATCCAAAGAGGTCCCTCTGTTCCCGCTCCACTCCTCTTTCACTGCTGTTTCTTCCTTCGATTTGCACCACTCCTGTATTTTTTACTATTTGTAAAGCCAGCATCCTCTCACCTTAAAAAGAACCTATGAATGATGTCCTGCCCAATTCCTCCCCAATGCAACCCTTCGGACAATGGGAGGGGGTGGAATTTTCAAGGTGCTCCTCCCATGACTGCCTGGCCATTAGCTTGGTTTGCATTGCAAATCTGTTGTTCAATAAGCCAATTATGAATGTAATGCACTCCAGTTTGCCTCATTGGCAACCAGTGAATCGCAACATGGAAAGCTATTAATCCCGTCTTTGGTGCTTTCCCTGCTCTGGTCCCTCAGTTATTATCTGGTTGAAAGATGGACGACACCGAAGGCTATGGCTTGTCAGGAATTAATAGCTTTGGGAAATAGTGCCGGAATATTACAGTGCAGACTGTCTTTCAGTCTCTGCCGCTCCAGAACAGATACTGCAACAGAGAGCATTACCTGAAAGCTTAAAATCACCGACTGAGAGCATTTTGTAGGGTCTGTGGTTTGAGGACATTCTGATGTCAACACGGTATGGTGGGTTGTACCTCCTGGCGAACGAATTAGCATTTAACTTGATGCAGATTTTGTGCAAAATATTTGCAAGCAATGTGGCTACAGAAGACACGTAAACATCAAACAGGAAGGAGATCGGGGTCCTTGGTGATGTTCGCAAGTGCCACTTACCGTGTTATTTCCATCCGCAGCTTCGGCTTCTTGAGGGTTCTGAGGAAAGGCGGAGATGTCACCCCACTCTCTCTGAAGTGTCGTTCGCAAATTAATGATGTCATTAATTCAACTCGTTTGGCTGCAGGAGCGAGGGGGGGCAGGGGCAAAGTCTCTGTTTGGAGTTTTATGGGAGCAGTTTCACTTTAACATGTGTTTATTCATTTCCCCTGTGACCTCAAAGGCCAGCAGCCTTGATTCCTAGTGTCTGGAAGTTCAGTCCAAACTCCAAGTGTTACACAAGGTGGGAGTCAAACCAACCAACCCATATTTCCATGATTTTACTACCACAGTGACAGACAGCGTGTCTCTGCCGGATCACTGCCAGCATTGTGTATTCAGGAACGCTTATGTTCCATGCAACAGAGTACTTCCTGTCCTGGTGTCTTGTGTATTTGGGTCAGTGCATCGTTGCTGCAGCCTGGATAACAGTCTTCAGCCCAGTTCTAGCACAGGATAGAAGGAGAATCTAAAGAAGACCTTCAGTCACCCAGCTGTTGTTGCCTCTATTAGCTCTCCTGACCTGCTGTGGCCGTGACGCGTTCCTTGATTACATTACACATCTTAATGAATGATGTATTTACATATCTCTTTAGACACAGCTACCTGTTTGCCAAGCCCCGTCGCATAGAAACAGCACAGTGTTTGTCAATGAAGCATAATTAATAATGCACACTGTACACGTTCACCATGTCTGAACACCAGACGCTTGTGTGTACATTTGCATTACACTAGTCCCTAGTTAATATGCAGTCTCCGAATCTGTTTTCTGGTTTGTCCACACAATGGCAGTTTCAAATGCTATTTATCTATTTTGTCAGTCCTCTTCTGTAAATTTTAACATCTGCTAATTCTCACACCCCTGCAGCCATACAAAGCACAAGATTTTAAATTTTGTTTTTTTGTTTGAGATCGCTGACTGACTGTATATGTATAATATATAACCACATCAGACTACAGACGATGTCCAATGCTCCAACTCTCAGTTCAAAATAAATATAGTAAACATGCATTTGAATGGATTAAGCATTTATTAAATATTGAATTATGCATTAAATGTAGAAAATGTTCATCAAATATGAGTAGCATTTATGAAATATGCAATGAATAATTTAGTGTAAGAAATGTACACTAATAAACGTGCAGTTGAAAATATAATTTTAAAACCGTTACTAAATTATGGAGGTGGCTAAATATCAAATATTTATAAAATATTGTTTAAGAAATTTTATAAATGCATTGTTGTTTATTTAAAATTGTATAAATGTGATGTGCTATTTAAGTATGATACATAATAAGAAAAAATACATAATTTATAAACAGTGCATGTAGGATCAGATTTAAAGCCAGGATTATCTGTTTGCCTGTTAGCCAACTCAAAGCCAATCGTTTTGATAATACAAGTTCCTGGAAAATTATAATTGGCTGAACAATGTAGCATGTGCCAACTGCAAGTAGAGAACTTCGTTTTAATCAATGCTTGACTATGAATAGGTCTGGGTATATATACTCCTGTACAATCATGATACTAAATACTTCAAACAAGAGCAAAAACAAAAAGCAGTCTGAGAGGACAGTCAATATGCACAGCTGACCACAGAAAAGCGTCAATACGCGCCTGGGTTCATATTCGCATGCGATGAGCCCTGCGTCCGCTTCCTTATTGGTCCGGAGCCTCAGACTTGCCCCTTCAGCATCTTGTGGGGGCAGATCCCTGGTTTCCCCTGTAATGTGCTCACCGCAGGGCCCTCGGCGTCGAGCTGGGGAGCCACTTATCTGCTGACGCGGAGGCTGAGCTGGGATTTCGTACATTCTAGAGGAACCGAAAGTCCAAAAGGGCCTTTTCACTGATGTCTGCGCTCATCCCTCCCATGTGGAGATTTTCACTGGTTGGCACAATATTTTTTTTTTTTTTAATTTCATTTAGCAGGCACTTTTGCTCAAGGTAGCATTCATTTGAGAGAGCAGGGTCAGACAGTCTCTAGGGCTACTCAGACTTTAGAGCCTTGCTCAAGGGCACAGTGGTGGTATTCCTCTGCTTATCCTGAGATTTGAACTGGCGACCTTCTGATGACAGGCATGGTGTTTTGACCCACTAAGCCACAAGCAGACCTCCCCTGTTATATGCACAGTTTGCCTATATAAAGCATTTTAGAAGGGGGTGGTAAGGAAATAGGTAGTATACCTGTCATGTGTACTAAATATGTGTGTACTTTTTTAATTTAAGTAAGCATACTTCATATCAAGATACATAAGAAACTATTTTTGTACGTTGAAGATGCTTGTGTTGCACTGATTGAGGGACAATGCTGTCTGTATGTTATAGTTGAGTTTATTCTGTGTGTCTGTTTCCTGCACACCCACGTCTAACTAGTGTCAGCACACCGCTATAAATGGCAAACCATTATTAGCCAGAAGGTCATCGAGGAAGGCCGGCAGAAGGAACGGATGAGGGCCGTGCAAATTGACTTGACAGGAAGACCCACAATTGCCTCATTGCCACGTGATTGAAATTTCGATTTCTTCGGTTCGTCTTTCACGCTGCCTCGATGACGGTTATTCGGAATAATAAGGTGTAATCAGTGTAGTCTTTACATGCAACACACAGAGTCTACACGGCAGTCTACAGGAATGATCATGAATTCTTGACTGGGTTGATTTGAGGTACTGTAGGAATACTGCCCCTTGACTGCATTTAAAGCATGCTGAGAAACTGCAAGGCAAATTTCCAAAACTAACTCGGTCCACAGAATTAGGAGTTTTGTAGACGTAATGAAAGTTGTTTGTTGTATTACATGACGACTGAGTGAGGTTTGGAAATTTAATGAAGGCTCTTCATCAGATAACATGAGCACTGAGTGAGTTTTGGTTCCCAGTACTGTAACATGTGATGATTCAGCCTGACTCTAGGTCATTGGGGGTCTCATCTCAAACACAACAAAGAATGGACTGAGTGAGTTTGGGAAATTTGCTCACCAACTACTCCCTGCAGCGCAGCTGGATATCAAGTACATCCTGCCCTAACCCCCACACATGGCTGGTGTTCATGGAAAAGCAGGCTGATTTATTTGACTGTACTGTTTCTCCACTCTGTGGTGATGAACCGCTTGTAATCTCTGCTCAGCCATGATGGGTGACTTACGTATTACAACTCGATGACTATACCCTCCTTTTTTCTGTAAAATGATCTAGGAGGGCTTTCGGTTTCGCCTTCTAATGGACAAATATCCTGTCCGTCAGCGGTTCTAGACCCTATTCAGCCTCCCTGAAAAATATTTTTTTCTAGAACCGTTTAGCTATTTGTCTTGTATTTTCGCACACATTTCATACACCCCACTCAGCAAACCTGGTCATGGGGGACCCCGATTCTTTCTGCTAATTAAATCATGGGGCGGTGGGGCAGAGCACCCCCAAGGGTCAAATCCTAGAATCGCCTGTGATGAAGAAGTGGTTCTGCTTTTGCTGTTTGCCGATGGCGTCTGTCCTGCTGAATTTCCATCACTTTAGGCACGATTCCTCATTAAACATGAAGCAGGCCGACTGTCTTAGATACCGAATCTCCTATTTAAAGCTACACTGCCATCAGCCCTCCTATGAAGACCCTGAGGTCTCCACTTAAAAGCCATGGTAGCCCTAATTATAGTGAACCCGACGTCTGGTTGCTTATAATTTATACACAGTTCTAAGCACACAGGGAAGTGTAAGCGATTTATGGGAAGTGTATTCTGAAGTTTTTGCCAGTCCAAAAGGCTGACCTTATTTCCTACGCGGTGGTTTTGTTGTGAGACCTCGCCCGTGGCTTCGTGTTCTGCTCGACTGAAACAGGTTTTTATCGCATTTATAAACTCTCATAACATTAGACCCGTTCGCTTCTCAGCTGCCCGGGGGCGAACTCTAGGATACCGAGGTAGCAACGTCACCCTGCCCATTCCCAACTACCGTTCCCTGCTTTTGGGGGGGGGGAGAAGATGTGACTGCTGACCGAAAAAATAGACGATGGCCCACTTTCCGTCTCATTACCACAAGTGCCATCTGTAATGAAGTCCCTCTGCTGACTAAGCACTCGGAAAGACAGGCCACATTATGGAATTGTGCACTTCGGACCAGGCAAGGCATGACGGGAAGCCCCTGCCATTATTAGCAAGGCATGATGGGAAGCCCCTGCCATTATTAGCAAGGCATGATGGGAAAACCCTGCCATTATTAGCAAGGCATAATGGGAAGCCCCTGCCATTAGTAGCAAGGCATGATGGGATGCCATTAACTAGACGCAATTTGTTAGCACTGTCATTCAGAACAGAGATCATGCTTATGTCAAAAAAGGTTAATGGGGTGTATTTTTTTTTTTTGGTCAGAGATTTATATGCCATTGTAAAATGTAAAACTGTAGTTCTAATAGGCTGGACTGATGAACAGCTCAATTTGATCAAATAATTTCAATTCAGCGCTATATTTTTTAAAAGGTACTATAAGAAAATGATTTAAAATTGCGTTTTTTTTTTTTTTAATAAAGGGCACTTTTTTTAGAGACAGAGAATTATTCAGAAAATTATAAATGTACCTTCATTATGTAGGAAAGGTTTAGTTGCCTAGAGGGGTCTTTTAAACAAGATTCCTAAGAGATATATGGGGCTCTTAAAGTCTCGCTCATGTCATTTCCCATTAAAAGGAACCAGTAGCTGAAGAAAAGCAGTAAACAGTTCAATCAGCACTGTCTGGGCCTGTAAACGATGTCTTTGACAAACCAATATTGCACTCGTCCCACACCTTATGGCCCAGCTGTCAATATTTTTACCATTTAGCTTTCGGCATGAGCAGATAGTGATTGTTTGGTCAAGATGTTAAGGTCAGGCCAAAGGCCCAGGCATCCTGGATGATGTCATTGGTCTGCAAGACTAAGGCGTCTGGCCATTTTCATTCTCTTTAGGTTAATTAGGTAAACTCTGCCTACGGTATATTAGTTGAAAGCATTCATGTGGCAATGCCACAAAGGTGAGAGGTAGGAAATCTTTTCAAACAATTTTCAGTCTAATACCGACCATTTTTTAATCTATCATTGCACCCAGGAATTAAAATGAATCTAAAATTAATTGAAAACAGCTACAAATATCATTCGAAAGAGACCATCATTGTTGCTAGGGAGTTTGAATGAAGGACTTCAACTATCCCCATTAGCTAGCAGAGGCTATTTTAATACCTCCCTGCTTCTGAAAGGACAATGATTTTACCACTTATGCCGCTTTGTATAATCCCCTGTGTCTCTTTACCCTCCCGCCCGTATGTCCGACTCCTCCCGCTTTGTGTCTGCGTTTTTTTTGTGTGATGCGTTAAAGACATTAAACAAAATGCATTTCCTGAGAAGTGCCTTTCAGGGTTGTTTTAATGAGGTTGGGGGGGGCAGACTTCAATGATGTTCTTCTACTAGTATTCTGACAAATTCTCCTTTGAAGAGCAGGCATTTCCTGGGGTGCGGCTCCATACCCCCCCCCCACCAAGATCCTGACCAGGATAAGCAGTTGGATGAACATGGATGGATGGATGGATGGACGGACGGATATATGCATGCATGGATGGATAGATTAGTGGATGGATGGACGGATGCATGCATGCATGGATGAATGAATGGATGGATTGATGGATGGATTAATGGAATGATGGATGGATTTACTGGAGCAGCACTGTTCATGATACTCGAACTCACATAGTTTCACTTTGTTCTTCTTCTGTCCAAATGATGCCCAAGTGTCCCCACAACCTTCCATCAATGCCGTTTCTTATCTACTTTTCCTGGATGTTACCAGGCTTTGTGTCACCCTTCGACATTGAAGCGGATCGGAAATCCTTATTCTGCTCGTGAGGATTATGCAGATGGCCGCTGATTCATTCGGTAAATGGTGTGTGTAAGTCCTCTTTTGTTAATCCCCGCTGTTGAAAAACCAGGGCCAGGTTTCACCTGAAGTGTTAGCAGCGTAACTCTGAGAACTATCCACCTGTTCGGTGCAGCCTGCTATTTTGGCTTGACTGGTATTTAGAGTTATTTGAGTCCTTAAGAAGTATTTGGTGAACCATTAGAGGGCATCCTTCCCTATGGGTGAAAGACAAACACAGCCCCACGTTTGAGACCCAAAAAAAAGCTAAACACCAGCTGTACCAACAGTGAATCTGAGTAATTCAGCACACGGTATATAATTTGGGTCTGGATTTGAATTCCTTCCCCCTGACGGAGCTTAACTTTGGGCAAGGTAACATCACCTTTCTGTTAAGTGATGGACCACATCAGAAGCTTGCAGGATCAACTTGAAATTTATCGGGATGTGTTAGTTGTTGTAAGGGAAATTCCCCGAATTTAAAATAGCCTAGCCTGTCTGTTGCCCATGGTTATAGTACAGTGTTTTTTTTAACAGCCCAAAATTTGAAGGTGGAAGATGGAAATTCTGCCCTGTATGTTGCTGAATAAATCCTATGTTCTTGCCCGGCGCTAGCCTTGTTACGCTGATGTTCCTACAAGTCGTTGCCTATACTGTTAATTATCCTTCTTCTGAAATCAGTCAGAGTTATTCACATCGATCTCCCCACAGCTCTGCAACGCCCACTCCCACCTCAGTGGATACGCCTGACATCTTCCTACAGCCTGTCTCCGGGCTGTGAAGGCAGTGGATGTAAACAGGTTTATCATCTGGCAACATCTTTGCGTTTTAATTGTTAGTGATGTTCATTCTACTCTAATTTTTTTTTTCCCATTTCTTTCCATCACCTTTGATGGAAATAAATCGCTTTGCACTTAAAAGACAGGCTGACAATCGTATTTTACAAAAGGTAGTGATGTCAGAGAGGTGGGTTTTTTTTGGTGATGCGGGGGGGGGATCTTTTCTGCCTCTGATATAAATAGAAGGTGAACCTTAACCCCTCCCCCCAGCCGTACTTGCACAAGCTGTGTGGCGTGACAACACGGCCTCATCTTACACTATCTGTCTCCATCAAGCCTCTGCGCCTGCCTCTTCAGGCTTTGTAGGGGATGCGTCTTGATCATAGCAAACTGGCGGGTGTCTCTAACTTGACAAGTGTCTGGTGGCGGAGGGAGAGGGGTATGGTTGGATGAGGAACACAGTGGAGTTGTGTTATTAAACCTGTTCTTGCGGAGCTCCTGTTATAAAAGCTACAGCATGCCATCATGCCATCACTGGATTAAAATTCGGACTGATTTATCCTGCTGTAGTGACAAAAATGACAGAGGGCTGTTTTTTTCCTTCTCCGTCAATCTGCCTGAAGTGCTTCAATGTCAAATCGCTGGCCTTGCGTTCGAATGATCTGAATGCCTAATGAGGTGTGAAGTTTATTTGTTCCTGTGAGGCTTACACATTATGACTCTCGCTGTATTTGCATATACAATCAGATTTTAATCAAAACAGTACGGCGCGCCAAATATGACATAACGCGGCGACGTCGCGTGAAATTGTTCATACATTTAAAGGAGGGTTTAAGGTAACTGATGGCAAGTTGACGCTAAATTACAGGAATGAAAGTCATTTCCAATAAAATTGCACCTGGATGCCTAAATTGCTGACTTTAGAAAAAGTCAGATATGTTGTTGCGAATGCCTTATTGCTGGAATGCGCTGTAATTGCTGGGTGGCTTCATTTTTGCATAGCAAAGTTCATGGAGAGTTCTTGGAAGTGGATACTGTTCTCACTGGCATTCTGGAAGGCAAGTGCCTTCATTAGAAGATGACATCCAGTGTCTGACACCAGTTGCCACCAGCACTATAAATGACCAATAGAGTCCAATTGTCCCCTCCTTGCATAGAATTTCTGCATCATGTGACTGGGGTACATCTGAAACGGATATTTTTGTATACAAAACTTTATGGATATTTCTGCTGGGAGACGCAACTTTTATGACTGTATCATGGAAAGTGTTTGTTTCTGTCATCGGTTTATGAGGCAAGATGTGTGTGGAATTGCGGAAGGAAACAGCACACGCAGAACAAAAACAAGGAACGGGTCCTGGTTGGGGATGATGCAGGCTGGAGCTAAGTAACTCGGAGGTGGCGCCGTCAGTTTCCTGGGTCACCGCACGATCCACAGCTGCTGGCACAAAGGCGGCATCCTTTCTGTATCGCTACCTTTGAGGCTGGAGGCATCAAGTGGCACAAAAAGCTCTTGGTCCTGTTGTCCGGGGGATGGCGTATCCCGACGGAAAAGTGTCCAAGCCCTGGAATGTAAATGTACTTTGCGGTGTTTTCAAATCCCTTAATAGGGCTGTGAAAAACAAACCCGGATATGAATGGCTCAGCAAATCACAGACATGAAGAAAAAGTACCGTGATTTTGCATGCGAGACCATCAGTGGGAAACTGGAGAATTCTGGCAAGTTCTACCAACTTCTACTGTGGGTCATCTGAGAGAAGGGAAAAGCTTCTTTATTTTATTAGTGTAATAACAACTCCTGCTGTACCGTGAAAGGCAATTAGGATGAAATCAATAGGTAGCTAAGCACAGAAAAGCACCGAGAGATATTGAGAAGGTACTCATTACAATGTTTCTCCATTTCTGTGGGTATTGGTGGCTGGTAGCTAGGCTACAAGGCCGAGGTGCCTCAGCGCCATCCTTGGGGTGAGGAATTTGGCTCAGTGAGGCGGATAAAAGAAACATGATTACCGGAAAGTTCAGTGGTCTATAAAAGCAGATGGTGGACAGGAACGATTGTAGGTTGCGGGAGGGGGTGCTGGCCAGGCCACCAGTGACGGGCCATTAAGGAGATGGGAGATGGGATGGGCATCCAGGGAAGGTTCCGGAAGGTCAGGGCACAGGGGGCGTCGGCTGGCGCCGGGGTGGCGGAATGGAGATGAAAGCGACAGACAGCCATGAAGACGTGGCCGATGCTCAGCACTCATCATCCGGATGGGGACGGTAAATAATTCACAGGTCCAGCCATGCTGGGGCGGGGGCCGTGAAATATTTATGACCCTCCCCCACCCTACTCAGACCATGGACCCACTGATCCGCATTCCTCTGCATAGTGAATCCATTATACCTCAGATACCGCACCCCCACAAACTGTGTGTCCCCCGTTTCTCATCCTCTCTTCAACGGGGGGGGGGGGGGGGGGGGGGGGGGGGGGGGGGGGGGGGGGGGGGGGGGGGGGGGGGGGGGGGGGGGGGGGG
>JAODLD010000052.1:12997157-13018668 GCA_026781065.1 Mormyrops boulengeri | reverse complement strand
GGACAGAGAAGAAAGGAAAGGACAGAGAAGATGAAGAGGAAAGGACAGAGGAAGAGGAAAGGACAGAGGAAGAGGAAAGGACAGAGAGAACAAAGAGGTATGGATAGAGAGAAGAAAGGAAAGGACAGAGAAGAGGAAGAGGAAAGGACAGAGAAGAGGAAAGGACAGAGAGAACAAAGAGGTATGGATAGAGAGAAGAAAGGAAAGGACAGAGAATATGAAGAAGAAAGGACAGGGAGGAGGAAGAGGAAAGGACAGAGAAGAGGAAAGGACAGGGAGGAGGAAGAGGAAAGGACAGAGAAGAGGAAGAGGAAAGGACAGGGAGGAGGAAGAGAAAAGGACAGAGAGGAAGAAGAGGAAAGGACAGAGAGAACAAAAAGGTATGATGGAGAGAAGGAAGAGGAGAGGATAGAGAGGAATTAGAGGAAAGGACAATGAGCATGAAGAGGGAAGGGCAGAGAGAAGGAAGAAGAAACGACAGGGAGGAGGGAAGAGGGAATGAAGATAGAGAAAAGCAAGAGGAAAGGATAGAGAGACGGCAGAGGAAAAGGAAAGGACAGAGAAGAGAGTGGAAAGGATAGAGAGCAAACAGAGGAAAGGACAGAGAGCAGACAGGAGTAAAAAAAAGGAAAGTGAGAAGGCAGAGGAAAGAAGACAGCTATCAGTAGGCTAATCTGGGGTCTGTTCCTCAAATGTACCCACTCTGATTTTAAGCCCCAATGAATACTTCTAACACCAGGTTGCAGACCCTGTCCAGGCTAACCTGCACATAAAATATGTTAGATACCACCATCCTAGCTCTGTACATGCAAATGCTTTTAAACTCATTTAAATCAATTTTTTTAAATGCAGTTCCAGTTTGCCACGTCCACAATGCACTTCATCTGCTTAATAAGTCACAAGCTGAGCCCAAAACGGAAGCTTTTCTCTTTTATCATATTTAATATATGAAGCGTCTGATGTAGGAAAACTGTTGCAGGTTTAATTATAGCACTGTTAGATGGTGGTAGGTGTTATGTTACAGAACGCCCAGAAATAACTCAGATGAAATATATACATTAATCACATCATTCCAAGACTTTTTTTTCATTCATTTAAAGCGTTGTGAGTAGCCAAATATGTAATTTTGTATCAGACAATACATTGTTTAGGTTAAATATGAGATGTAGTGCTTCACTTAAATGTTTACCATATGTTGTGTGCAATATATGACTTCCTGCTAATTTGCAGTGATCCCTTTTTCTGCTCTTCTCTGAGTGGTACATCATGAAGGAAGTGAGCACTCCCTGATATATACAGTATGCATGAGAGGTGCAGAGGTACTGTGATACACAGGCTTACCCAAGTTTAGTCATCTCCACTTCTCGCCCGACAACCTTTACGGTCACCCACCCCTCCTCACCAATTGATAACTTTTACCGTTGCAACCAGGGTTGGGGCCATTCTGGAATGCATTCATCAATTCCAGTCCAAATTAGGAAATGGAACTGGATTTGGCATTGGAAATAAATACTATGGGGAACAGATTTGGAAGTGAATTCGAATTTCAGGGAGATTTAAATTCCAACTCAACTTCCATTTTCTGATTTGGATTGGAATTGATGACTGCATTCCGGAATGGCCCCAACCCTGGTTGCCACCCCCTGCCCCACTGGAGAAATACACCATCTTACAAAAGAGGGTGGGGCCCTCTCACAGCAGAAACAACCCAGGCCCCCGGCTCTGACCACGTTAATGTGCCTCTGGTGATTTTCTTTTTTTCAGCGGATAGTCTGCTACAAGCTTACCGGTCCTCCCGGATCACTCTGCCAACCATTCTACTTGAGCTACAAATCAATAGGACTCCTTCACAAGCACCACTGTTAGTGTGTCTGCGATAGCCGCTTCTGACAGAGTGGAGTGAATCACACGGAAGCCTCCAGAGACGGCCGCGCCGCGCCATATGTCCCTTTCTGCATTTCTCTGATAATTTCACACGCCGTGTGCCGGGTGCACGCCAGGTATGCGCCGTCCGAGAGAGCAGGAACGGAGCTTCGCAGCTACTCTGGGTAGCACGAGTGTAAGAGAGCATTTAGAATAAACAACATCCACTTCGGTGACACGTGGAAGTGGGGGGCACCTTTGAAATTACACGATGCTTTATTTGCCATTTGCACTCGTACAGGTACACTGGAATGTGGCTTTTCACATATCCCATCATGCTCTCCTTCGAGACACACATGAGAGTAAAGTTTGGGGTCCAAGCGCAGGGTCAGTCATTTATCCATCCCCTGGAGCATTTTTTTTTGGGGGGGGGGGCGGTGTTACAGGTCTTTCTCAAGGGCCCAAAGGAGATGTTAGTATGCTGTCAAGACTGGGCTTCAAACCAGCAACCTTCCGCCCACAGGTAGAGGGGCCTAACCCGTTGAATCACACACTGGTCCCCATGGTGTGACTCATATTGAAACCGAAATGTAACGGCGTAGTTCTGCTGAAAATCCCAAATCAATGGATGGCCCTGAATAGCCAAAAGAAAACTGACAAACACCATGATAGCAGAACACATCAAACTACACAACACATCAAAAACATCATCAACAAAGATGAAAGAGAAAAATTTGTGTGTCAACAGTAACAAAAGGTCTCTTACTGTTCATTCAAAGAACAGACGACTCCCAATTACAGACATATAGTAGGACTGACAGACAGAGGCGGCATTTACCGGCATTTTCTCAAGGCCGCTGAGGTCTGGGGGCCCCCTGTTGACCGCAAACCTTGACTATGCTGTGGGAGGTGGGGTGTCCCGAAGTGGCTTTTTGAGTGGGACCCCCCAAAAAAAAAAAACCTGGTTTGGATTTGTACTCTCTGGACCTCAAATTTCCACCTCTGACTGAAACACACAATAATAGTCAAAACAAGTCACAAAATTTCTGCATAATAGTAATTTTTTTGCTTTTTATTTCCAGCCCCTAACTAGAGCTGAGCCCCTGTGTCTTGATTTTTACATGTTCACACTGTAACATCCCTGTTCATTTTCATTTCGGTTCTGATCCGCTCACAAGTACAAACACAAAGACACAATGCACATGCAAGCAAACAAATATTTTCCAACTTTACATATCTTCATCTTGATGTGAAAAAACAAGACCCCTACTGTTTCTTGGTCTGTTAATCTTCTTGTTCATCCCGGTTCATGAAAGAGTAAGCTATGACATTAATACCTCGTCTTTACACGTAATGCATGCAGCGAGTCTATCACCATAATGGATACTATGTTATCTTTAGTGTGTATAATTCATACAGGAGCCAGAGCAATTAAACCTCTGTGCAGAAGTATGCGTGGGATAAAATTTCAGAGATAACCGCTTTCTCAGGCAACATTTTCCCCCTAATGAGGTACTGAGGAAAACTTAGAAGCTTCTCAGTTTACTTGCGGTGAAAATAAGATGGTGTTACCTTGGAGATAACTGGCAGGAGTTTGCAGGCAGAGATGATCAATCTGTGGCAGTTAATGAGCCTTCAGCGAGAGTGTGTCCCTCTCTTGTTGAGACCACTGGTCCAGCATAGGTCAAGTAGAAGCCAATGGCTCCCCAGGTCAAGTACTAAAAGCATGTTTGGTGGACATTCACCGAATTTCTTGAGTATCATCTGGAACATGGACTGCGGAACTTGGAGCATCGCTAAGAATGCAGTGATGAACAATCAAGAAAAAACTGCCTACAAATAATTTAATGCAATAAAACTTCATTAATACGCCTCAATTATGCCTGTCCAGGCAAAAATGCACTGTGAAATTTCATAGTAAAACTGTAAACTTGTTTGACAGTTTTACTATTTACTTTCACAGTTCGTCCAAGATTTTTTTACAGTGAATCAGTACCCTTTTCAAAGTTGTGGTGTGAAATCTACAAACTTCACTATCAGAATCATCAAACACCAGAACAAGTGATCATGAACTTCAAAGTAAAACAAGAGTTCACAGTTCTACTATGAAACATTCATTCATTTATAGTACAACTATGAATAATTAAGGTTTAACTGTAAGCTTCATGATTTTTCTGTGGACTTTCACAGTGCATTTTTTTCCTGGGTGTCTTTTCTTAACATTAAGATGTGATTTTTCAGCAAGGCAAACAAATCTATCAATTAGCTGCATTTTTAGACTGTATATTTAATGTTACGGCATCGGCACAGTGTGAGGTGAGCAAGGCCCAATAATCTGGAAATGAAATAAAGAGGCAGAAGGTTATATCTGAGTTTTGGCCAAAAGCAAACAGACAAGTGGGCATGACTTGCTCAGATGTGATTTCACAGTCCATGTCCTGGGAGAGAATTAAACTTTCACGTTTGCACACTGTTACCTCAGGGAGTAGTTTCTATCCATAATGGGGCCGCTGGTAATTATCTTGCCACCCGCAGGTGATCATGACCAGCTCCCCCACGAACGCAACGCCACGCTCCATCTGCATCTCCTGGTCCCAGCTGTGCTTGACAAATGAACCCTAACAGGCGACTGCGAGGACGAGGTTGGGCCTGACTGCCTGGTCCACGTCACCTGCTCGCGGGTCTGCCGCATCACCATCACCTCCATTGCTTCGGAAAGTGAAGCTTGCTGCTAATTTTAGTTCTCCTTCTATAACCGAGGAAGGAGAGTGCATCTGGCCCGCTGCAGTCGTGCGTGTTTTAGGTTCTTATGAACTGCATTTTTGGTCCTCAGTCTGCAGTCTAGGTCCTGTCCAATTCATCTATCCAACCCCCAGAGATATTTTTTTCTCCTCACTTGAGAGTTTTTCGTTCCTGTCCTCCACTGTCTTCTGGCTTTCATTCTTTCCCCCTCTCCATTGCCCTGTTTCCTCCACCGTTAAATGACACGATAATGGATTGCCACACATTCTTGTCAAGTGTCTTGTGGTGACTCTGTTGTGAAAGGCGCTATATAAAATTAGATTGATAGCGAGGGACATGATCCATCCATCGCCATCCAAGGCCACTCTTCCAGTGCGGTATTATTATGAGCCTGAGTCTCTCCCAGGCAGGTCAGGGTATGAGGCTGGTCCCTATTCTCCCCCTTAATTTACACCCAAGGCTACACAATATAAATCAAGCTGTGAGAAAGGGCCCCCCCTTCAATTTGTAAAAAACTGTCCTGAACGAATAATAAAATAAATGATGGCATAGTAATTTATGGAGCCCCTTACTTCTGTTCAGACAACTTCCAAATATCCAGTCGCTAATTAGGAAATAAAGGAGTGTCCTCTCAGCCAAAGAGAAGGATTATGCAGCACAATTTCGGCCCGAAAGTCTTGCTCACGTCTAAAACCCATCACTTGACTTATTTGCAGAGTCGTGCGGCGGTAATTTTGGAGCAAAGCGACCAGGCCTGGTGGCTCGTCTCGTTTCCCTCATACCCTTGCCTAATTTACCGTGTGTCACGCCTTTATGCGAAAACACTCCATGTCGTTAGAGTCTGCCGGTTAGCGATAGGGCGGGGGGGGAGCAGCAGTATGGCACCGGCCATTTTCCAGCGGGCACCCGGCACAGCAGTACCCCGCTTAATGAGACGCGGTTCATTCTCGTCTCATTGCCGACCTCAGACGGCTTAAAAGAGAGCTGGCCACACCAAAGGGCTGCTTCTAAATTATAAATAATGTATAAATAAAGAAAGAGCGTCAGTCAGGGAGACTCAGGATAAAGGCTCCCCTCTGTGACTAGCTATAGGGTTAGCTGATTAATTATCATTTAGAGGAGGTTTGTACTGTATATCTTTTAGACTCCAATATTTGCGTTTCTATACTTTTCCTGTTTCAGTCCTTTATCCGTTGCCAACCTGCACTTTTACTTTTTATGTAACAGCCACACCAATTATACATAGCAGTAAAACTCAATATAAAAACTTTGAAACTGCTCCCAAATGTATCAACATACAAATCACATGCACTTCACAGTGCATCTGCACATATCACTCTTCCAAATCCCGACTCCACCATTCCGATTTCCTACAAGGGAGGGAGAGAGAGGGAGAGGTCACCATCAGTCTGACGGAAACTGGCACCAGACCCTCTGGGACTCTGAAGGGGACATACAGTGCACTCTGATGGTGCTCAAACCTTTGTTTTGCAAACTAGAACAGGCTTATTGAATTCTCTATAAGAGACACAACTTATTGTTTACATACTCAAAAAGAATCTCGATTATTCTGTAAGTGGAAACAATAAAATACGTCGATGTTGATCCCAAAGTAACTGTTGATTAGAATAGTTTGTACTTTGGAAATATTATTTTAGTGCTTTCAGAGACAATTTTATGATACTTTCTTTTGGATCTAAACTGGAGAAACATTTCCATGAGAATTGATTTGGTTTTTACTCCAAGGATCCGACGAAAAACTGCTCTTAGTTTGCAGTCGGATTAAATGTCATATTCATTAGCAAGGTAAACGGCCTCCTCTCGTCGCATCTTGATTTTGGGGAAGGTACCCGCTCCTTCTTGACTGCTGGTGGATCAAAAGGTGAGCTGGGAGACCCAGGGGCAGTAGGTTCGCATTTCAGGTTCCCAGTTTCAGGACGGGGGCTGGCGCGCGTAAGTGGATCGATCGCCTGCGACCCGCAGATGGAAATGGCTGAGATATATGAGCAGCCGCCACGTCTGCAAAAGGCTGCTAAAATAAGCCGTCAATAAACATGGTCATCGATTAACCAATTGCGGAGGGTGCTTGCTGACTCTACCTTATTACTGCTTGTACCTCTCCGCTCACCGCTGTGTAAATATATACAGCAGATCGATGTGGATAGTTAGGCTTTGCCTTTAGGTCCTGTTTCCGGAGCCCTGTCTCCTGACGTAGGCCGACAGACGCTACACAGCCCGTCTTGTTTTTAGGATTGTGTGGGATAGGAGGCATGTGAGGCAAGGGTAAGAGCGAATTCCCATAAGGGGTGTGATTTATTAAAGGAATGGCTGTAAAATTTGCCAGGAATCGTGGTGACTCTGGGCGGAGGACACCGAGAAGTGCTCAGTGAAAGAGGTCATGGGGAATCCCACCAGGGAGCTTATTCTTGATCCCTGAGAAACCAACTTGTTCACTCTTTCCCTTCTACCTAGCATTCATCTGTCTGCTCCACTGAGCAAGGCAAACCCACATTCTGGTTGGGCCTATTGTCACCAACTCTGCCTGCTTCACATTCGCCGCAGGTGGTTTCCAGACCAACTATGAACTAGCCGTTGATTCTATCCAGCCGTGTGGTGCAGATCGCCCCCTGCTGGTGCCAGGTGGATTCCCAGTTGGGCCATCACATTACATAATACTTCAGATAAATATTTGAAATAAATAAGATTTCATTGATTCTGGTCCAGGGGAATATTGTGAAAACATTACTGCACATTTTGTTGTTATTGCATGAATAAAAGTTTCCATATTATTTGCTGTAATAAATTTATTTATTTTTTAATTGTTTGTTTATGCCTGAATCTCCCTCAATAAACATTATGCCATTTAATCAATAGACTCCATGTGGGTTTTGGTCCAAAACGGTCACCAACCTTTAATGACAAAAGAAGATCTGTAGTAAATTAGCATAATGAAACAGAGCTGGCTTTCATTTAGCCTCGGTCACTCAGCGCTGACTTCTACTCGTGTGGCTCATGTGCGCCCTGGGCGATCTGTTCGGGAGACTCTCCATAGTCACTAGCGCTGAGACTGACGTCCCGCTCAGGCAGGCTCTCTGTTTGCTAAACATGAGTGCATTTTAATTCCTCCAAGTCTAGCAGCAACAGTGGTTCCTTTCATCTAAAGCACCTCCAAGGAGGTGGGAGATGGGAAGCATGCAGAGTGGAAAAACACGAAAAGTAAACACCGCACTATGTCGTCTCTGTCTCCCAGCCCTTACTATTATCTACACCCTACTTCTCGTTATTCGGGTATCTCAGGATATTGTAAAACAAAAGCAGACTTCATAAATCTCTCAGGAACCCGTCTTCAAGTGATTTAAACAGCAAGTATGAAAATGATTACGAATGTCTCGGAGAACGCATGCAGCACTCATGCAAAAGCAGCGGAGGCAAACTTTAAACTCATTTTTAAAAGTATAGATATAATAAAAGGAATAATTATAATATTTTTATAATAATAATAATAAAATATTTTAGCGAAACTTAAACTCCCTGTGCTATAATGTTCCTACAGAACTGAAAGAAAAAACCTGATTGTAAGTTAGCTAACAAGCGATGTAAGAGTTGCATGTGCTTAACATGCGATGTTGGTAGGCTATTAATATCGCACATCGTCCAACCATATAATATACTACAGCCATTTTTCGAATTCAGTACAAAATACCCCGCCTCGCGGTGTGATGTCATTTGACGCCTGTACCAATTTTTACCTGTGCCTCATTCAGGAATCCCTGAGCATTCACTCGTTCAACACAAAGTCAAGCTAGAGGTACCCAAAGATTCTCTGAAGAGATACAGTTCCTGTGGAGACCAGTCTTTGTCACAGGTCACTGGATAGTGTCCACATCTTGCAGCCATACTGCAAAGACTTGGACCTTCATCCTCTGTCAACGATATCGAGAGTGCCACACGCCCCTTTCCAATGATCTCATCGCCCCCCATGCTCTCCTAATCCATCTACTGACTTGATAGGAAGAGTCACCAGAGACATGCATGCCACTGCCTAGGTAAATGAACCTCTCAACATTCTCTCCATGGACAGATACACTGCTGATGGCTGTGTCCAAGAGGTCATTAAAGGCCTGGATCTGGTTTTTATCCAGGACAAGTCCAGACACTCAGACTCCTCACTCAGTCTCTTGAAAGCCCCAATCAAAGCCTTCCTTGACTCTATGAAGATCACAACATCATTGGTAAAGTCAAGATCAGTGAATCTTTCTTTAACAATAGATGCCCCACAGCTGCTGGACCCCAACACTCTGCCCAACACCCAGTCCATGCAAGCATTGAACAGAGTGGGAGCAAGAACACACCCCTGATGAACCCCAGAATCAACTAGGAAGAATGCAGAGGTTCTCCCTCCACTCTGAACAGCACTCACAGTACCAGTGTACAGGCTGGCCATGACATCCAGCAACTTCGGGAGGATCCCGTGAAGTCTCAGGATGCCCCACAGGGGAGCTTGATCAACCTTGTTGAAAGCTTCAAAAAAAAAAACTCTATCAACATTCATGTTTGTGCTTGATGATAACCCTCAGTGCCAGGAGGTGGTGAATGGTAGGTCTCTTAGACATAAAAGTAGACTGCTCCGGTCGCTGGTAGGTCTGCAGATGATGTTGGATCCTATTGAGGATGACCGTAGCAAGAACCTACTCGGCATTGAGAGCAGTGTTAAACCCCAGTAGTTGCCACAATCAAGTCCCATTTTCCAGTCATTTGAGGTGACTCCCATCTCCGAAATGGAAGCAAAGACTGCTTGTAATGCCAGGTGGACAGTCTGGAGAGGATCTTGCTGGATACCACAGATCCCTGCATCACTCCCTACCCTCGGCTGGTTCACCAGCTGTGCAATCTCAGCGAGATTGGGTGGTTCACAGCTAATCGGAGGATCGGCCTCAAGAACTATGGACCCAGAGATGTCCAACATCTTAGCCAGAGCATCAGCTTCAAAGAGCCACTCAAAGGAGCCGGCCCAGCTACAGTGTCATCCATAAGGACCATACCATGACCCCCCCTGACTCTCTGAGGAATAGATTCGGATGTGCATCATGCTTCGATTCCTCTGTAATCAGAACATGGATCACTAGACCATAGATGGTGCATCACTTGCTCACAGGTCCCTCTTACAAATGCCTCCTCATCTGCCCTCAGAGTACTTGCAGCTGTCCTTCTCAGTTCCCAGTACAGACCGGAGCTGTCATCAAGCCATGTCCTGTGAATCCTTTCGATAATAACCAGGGTGCCCTGCAGGATGAAACGCCTCCTTTTGAGAACACCAGCAACACCAACACAGTCCTCAGCAACCTTCAGGGTCTTGTCACAGAAGGTCTCCCACATCACATTAGAATCAGCAGTCACACCCAGGGCCACACCGCTTTTATCTGGCCACCATGATTAAGCTCACATGTGGCTGCTCTTCCAGGACCACAGGACCAGATAGAGGCAAATGAGATTCCAAGAAGAGGAAGAGGAATAGAGAAAGAGAGAGAGCGAGAGAGAACACAATAAACGACAGTAATATTAAGATTTTAAGCACCCTAGGATGATGGCAACACGTCTAACATGAACCCCACTGTGGACAAATTGAATGCACCTTGAATATTATTGCAAAGCAAACCAGCATAACCCTGCAGGAATAGGGGATAAGTAATAATAATAATAATAACAACAACATCAATAATAATCCGAGAAAAGGGCAGGAAAAAGATCCCCGCAGTGTCCTCATGTCCTCATTTACTGCGCTCCCTCTGAACCTTTTGTCCGCCATTCGCCAGGAAACACGGGACCATGGATTCCTTCAGCAAGAGGATAGAGTCGCTGATTTATCGCACCTGTGACAGAGAGTATGGATGGGGGGGGGGGGGGCTTTATAAAAATGAAATGAAGGCGCTTATAAATGCTTTCCAAGTGATGCACTTTCACGGCCCCCCTCGCCCCCCTGCCCACATGACTCACAGCCACGGCTGTAGTTATGAAAGTTTCCTCTCCACCTAGTGCCTGGCGCCCAACTACGTCCAGGACTCACAGTCTGTTCTTTACTCTTCTCTACCAGCCCGTCGCCACTGCATCCCAGTACTTCCATTCCAGCTTGTCCAGTTTAACTGGTCCAGTTGTTAGTTATTATCATCTGTACAATTTATATTCATGTATTTTCCATCTTCAAATCTGCCTGCTTGGTGCATTGAAATATCTATCCATCTATTCATTTTCAATCCACATAACCATCCATCTTATAAATACATATAAAATATAAGCAAATATGGAAGGATGACTTGCATTCTGTCCCGGGTCAAATCAAAGTCAAATCACTGTACTTGTTACATCGCTTGACACTTGGAAGAATGCAGATGAGTGAAAAACCTGTGTGCACATCTCACAACAGCAGCAACGAGCCGTGCAATTGGAACTGTGGAAATTGGAACTAGCAAACATACACAATAGCAATAAATAGTGCACAGGTTAAAAAATACAGTAGATGCCTCGGCACAATAATTTCCCTCGGAATGAATAAAGCTATCTCATATTATCTTGTCTTGTCGTGTCTTAATTACAATGGACAATGATGCAGTAATAGGCAGTAATTCCTTGACCGGAGCCCTGCGTTCTGATTGGCTGCTGCTTGGGACCCTCATACTGCAGTACTCCCCATTATGGCTTGCTTGACTGGGATCCTTGACGTGCCCCCTGCCTTCAGCCCTCTGCTTACCATGCTAATCACGATCCTCAACTGAATAAGTAGCTATGAAAACTGATGGACAGCTGAATAAAAAGAATGGACAGGATACTCTAGCCCAGTGTTTCCAAATCCGGTCCTCGGGGACACACGAGACTGTCCATGAATTTGCTCCCTCCCAGCTCTCAGTGGGAGCAAAAATGTGGACTGTCTGGCAGGCAGCTGGGAGGGAGCAAAAACGTGGACCGTCTGTTTGTCCCTGAGGACTGGGTTGGGAAACACTGCTCTCACCCATTGTAAAACTTGCCATGGTCGTTTTGTACAAGTCCTGTCTCATGCTGTTTTGTACAAGTCCTGTCTCACAATCTTCCGGCAGTTTGTACCTGGTATTGATCCGCACCCTGTTACCGAACACGGATGCCCGTGCTCCTCCTTAAAGCCGTCACTGATGGCCCCTCCTCTCCCTGCCTGTTTTTTCGGGGCTGCACGCCTTGCAGGAATAGTGAGCCGCTGAAACAGTCACTACCCTCAGAATCTGAATCCTTTTATTCGCCAAGTATGAAAAGCACCAGGAGTTTGTTTTGGTGCATGAGGCATTAAACACAGAATCAAGACAAATACCAAAGACAATAAGTAGAATTAAAAAAATTTAAATAGAAGTAAAAATACATATTTGCAAAAAATAAACGACGTTGACTGCCAACAGCTTTGGGGTGTGTGAAAAAAGCTTTTGAAATATGAATACATATAAAACAGTCCCATAAGTGGCAGTGAGCTCGTCATGGGTCCTTATTTACTTGGCCGATGGCCTGAGAAAAGACGCTGTTCAGTTGGAGATACATCCTTGTGTTCAGGGCTCTCACCTTGGCTTTCGCCGAGAAGGAAGTCACAGGCTGAGGGGGTGCTCTTGGTGCTCTGGATGCTCTGGTTCTCATTCCTCAGTCTTGATGATTGCAGGTCTTTACACATCTCCCAGGCTTCTCAACACCCGCAGGCATATGCTACCTACGGCGCCCCCCCCCCCCAACACGCTCGGCTGACCAGTTCTGGAGACGTCTCTCTGAAATCGCGACTTCCTTACGCGACTGCACCTCTCTCGATGTGCTTTGGAATCCTTCCAGTGAAATAGTGCGATTATTCAGCCGGAACACAGGCAGGCTATGAGAGGGGACCTTTTTAATATCGCCTTTTATACTGCAAAATAGGCCTAGTTAAACAGTATTTAATGCGCAATAAGATCTATATAACAGATTCCGGCTGAGTTAAAAGAGTTTGCATTATTATGATAATTAGGATGATCCACTCATTTGCATTTTAAATGTTATTATCCTTGATGACTCACATAGCATTTGTGGTGAAACACAGTCATAGCGAACCATCAATAGCTGCATCCTCATCAGTGCGTCTGGGGTGCAAGGGTTGTAATTACATGTAAGACGGCATAAAAGGGCCATAAAGTAGATAGAAAGCTAATGAATACAAGTCACATCCTATCAGTGCAATTCACACCGACTATAGCGAATTAGAGGAGAGGAGTGATTGAGTTTTACAACCAGGGGCTTGAAGAAAAGGATGGTGACCATAGCCCGCAGATGGGAAGGGACCTAAAAAAACCAAATCGACCAGCACTGGAGAGAAGAGATATTAACTTTATGACTGATTTATGTTACAGGATTTGAAATGGTTGCTAAGAGTCATATTAGCTGAAAATGAGCCCTGAGCTAACCATCTGGTGACCTAATAAACGTATAAATTAAGAGAAGAAATCCCTTCCCCTCGCTGTGCATCCGAACAATGTAAATGCCAGTTTAAGAGTAAGGCTACCCGCATTCTCACACTCCGGTTGGTTCTCTCCTTTCAAGCAGACATGCTAGCATGACATCAAAACCTTCACGCTGACCCAGGAGTTCATAGCGTCTTTTTTCATGCTCCCACGTTCAAAGGTGTTGTAAATGCCGTCTTTCTCACATCCCCTTCAGAAGTGCTGGTTTCCTTTTGCCTCCATCAACGTGGCTCATTTACCCGCATCTCAGCCTCTAGAACATTCTCTCCCAAGCTCTAACGTTTTCGGAGATAGAGTCGCACACCTGCTCCTAATTTCCGGTGACACCATTTGCGGGGGGGACTTAATAGGAGCGGACAAGGCAGAGCGGGATGTTTATGCCGCGGACGGGCATTTATCTTTACGACGTATGGCAGCTTCCCCATCGAGGGGCAAACATCTAGACTTAACTCGCAGCTCTAATCACGATGGAGACTTCAGCGGAGCCCGAAAATATGCTCGTACAGCGGGTGACTTGGCAGACGTGAGCGGCTCATAGGCGTTTTCGCTCACACGGGAGCCGACGTCGAGCCAAGGCGGTGGGGAGACGTCGAAAACGAAATTGCGCCGAAAGCCATCAAGGAAAATAAACAGCATTCTCGGCGGCTCTGAAAGCGAAGAGTTGAAACGAGGCTCGAACGCTTTGATGATCCGTTTCAGGTGCAGGTGACAGGCCCTTTGTTCAAAGGGGGCTGTCTGAATGAGAAATAAAACAATATACCAAACTGCACACTTTCCATGGTTCTGTGTAACGGAATCAAAGCACCGCTCACCCCAGACTTATCCCGCTGTCATTTTTTGCTGTGCTGAAATGCTACACTGTTAGGACAAACCCTGTTTTTTTATCCTACAAGGGAAACCATGTTTTTCCATTTTCTAAATGAAACAATGCTTTATTTGCCATTTGCACCGTTACAATGGAAAAATCCCATCAAGCTCTTCTTTGAGACACATGGACTTATACACAGTACCAGTCAATAGGCTGGATAAGCAAAGCTGCTTGCAATGGTGAGTGATGGAGTGTCGCATCACATGACGTGGCCACCTGACCTAAATGCGGTAGAAATGGTTTTGGAGAGTCTGACCTGAGAGTGAAGGAGAAGCAGCTAACGAGTCCTCAGCATATGTGCTAGCTCCGTCAGGACAACTGGAAAAGGTTCCCAGGGGTCCACACCACTGGCATAGAGGAGACAGTAGGGTCAGACCCTGGGGCGATTGGGGTTAAGGGCCTTTCTTAAAGGCCCAATGGTGGGGTCACTCTGCCGGCCCAAGGATTTGAACTGACAACCTTCTGAGTTCCAGCCCCCAGGTCTGCCCTCCCCCAACAAATTCATTTTTTTTGCTTAACTTTCTTGGTCAGTGCATGATTCCATATATGTTATATTTTATAGTTTTAATGTCTTTATCCTAAAATTTGAAATGAGTAGAAATAAACTTTTCTGTGGCTAGGTCCGAACTTTTGACTGGTACTCTACAAGTGAGAGTAAAGCTTGAGGTCTGAGTGCAGGTTTCTGACACCCCCGGAGTGTTTGGGGGGGGGAGATGGTTAAGGGCCTTGCTCAAGGACCCAAAAGACATGTGACTATTCTTCCGGGTCTTGAACCAGCAAACTTCTGATCATAGACACAGAAGCTAAACCCAATGAGTGACACGCCGTCCCCCAGGATGCCCCCCCCCTGCCCTGTACCCCCTCTTCCTGTTTTTATCACAAGGATATTATTTATCCGGAGTCCTGATGGTGCAAAGACAGCAGCTGTTCGTGGGAATCTGTCTTAATTAACATTGTAGTCAACTAAAAAAACAGTATTCATTATGACGATGACGAAGGTGAAAATACACACACAGCCAGATGATGCAGATTCTCATGCTTTGAGGCTTGAGATGTCACATGAGAGTCAGGAAGCATTCGAAATCACCCTCTGAGCCATCAGTGGCTCGTCAGCGAACGGAAACTGCTCCCACAGCCAGTGCGTCCAAGGGTGGAACTAAAGAATTTTTGCTAGTAGTCAACTGGGCTTGTTCAGCAAAAAATGCAGTCTGACATGCGATTTTTTTTAGCAGCCAGTGGGCTAGGGCTCAGGTTGTTGCACTCACCCTTTGTCTGAAATACTCGCCTCGGGATTGTGGATGAAGCTAATTTCCAGCCCAGAGTACACTACTTGGTCATTGTCATCAATCCTGCTCTTACACATTACACACACCATTGCCATTCTGACAGCTATTATAGGCAATAAACTGGCCACACCTGTGACCAGTCTGGCTAAAGAGTCGCCAGTAAGCAGCCCGCTGCCCAGCACACCCATCCGCGTTCGTCTGTTTCAGTTCGCTTGGGTATTTGCTCAGGTACCGGTCAGGCTTTCACTCACAAGGCGTCCAGTAGCCCTGCCCCAGTGCAGAGAGAGCTCACTGACATCAGTCATTCTCCTTCATCAGAGTTCCTGAGCGGCATTTATCTGACAAACCGTTCCCGTTGCAGTGCATTCTGGGAGAGGCCTCACAGGCAACACACACGTTTTAAAACATCAGCAGAAAGCAGAGCCGTCCGGGACCAAAGCTGCTGAAGAACATTAATTAGTAGAGCGTTTCGCATGTTGCCCTAGCGCAGGGGTCCTCAATTATTTTTCTTGCCTGGGGGGCCACATTCCATCAGCCAACACAAAGCCAAGGGCCAGTGCCCCTGATAAAATGTGCTAGCCGGGGGGGAGACGATGACGATAAAACCTGCATGGACGATATAATTTGTCTGTGGGAGCCTGATGATAAAACTGCTGAGTGGGCCGGGGGCAGGGTGATCATGAAGGTCAAACGTTTGATTTTGGTGGATGACAATCGCCCCCCCTGGGTGGCCTATCGCGGCTTTCCGTCCCAGTGGTCGCGGCTCTGGCCTCATGACCTGACGGCATTTACCCTGAGCTCTCTGTGAATGTGTAGAGCATCCCGCTGCTAAGCCGAGTGCATCACTCCCAGATAAAAGGTTCCCTAAGCAGCTGCAGCATGAATAACAACGCAGGTGATGTTGTGCACGTCGCCCCCGGTAACAGGCTCCTGTCCGTTCACTTTATCTATGAATGCTGACAAAAGGCCTCCCTGTTTCCATGACGGGTGACAAGCTCCGCGATTCTCCGGGCAGATGGGACCCCCTTCTCATCCTTTTTAATTTGTCGAATGATCATCAGCCCAGCTGGCACAGGTATCGGCATCGAGGAGGACTCGGGGTGAACGCGGGGGCGTGGCTACAGGTGCCCAGCCAATGGATCATCCCTCCTGCTGCTTGATCATTTTTAATGTTGCCACACCAACCCCCCAACCCAACTAACAACCAGTCAACAAAATTTACCACAGCCAGCACCCACAACCCCACCCCAGTTTGGAACTGCCCATCAGGGACCCCCCCCAAACACTGGTGCCCTCCCAACAAGCCTAAATGCTCAAGTTTCTCATTCAGACAACCCCCTTCAAACAAATGGCGTCCTGGTAACTCGATGCATGACAGCCAGGAAAGGCGACTCGGTGCCTCTTCTCTCCGGCCTCGAAAAAGCAGAAGGTTGTTTGCTCTAGACCCAAAGGCCTCTGGTTGCACAGCAATGATATCATACATGAAAGAATCTTCACAATAATTTACTACTCTAAACAAGCGATATGCACGTTATTCTCCCAGTTCAAAGCGTGAAAATGACTTCAAAGTATACAATCTAAGATTTGTTCTGTAGTAATATACTAAGCGACAGCTTCTGTAAAAATAAATATTATTTAATAATAGAGCTTTGTCAGAAATGGGTGTTCACTAAAGAAGCTTACGATTTTCTGAGAGAGATGTGTTACTTTGTAGGCCGGTTTATCAGTGTAGTATTTGAATCTGAGTCACTGGTTATGCAGTGTTCATTGTATGTGTGTGTGTGTGTGTGTGTGGATTCTGTTTATTTTACATTGTGGGGACCAAATGTTCACACAAATGACCAAAGGAATGAGGGCAGAGGCACCCTGCTGTTTTAACTTTGCAGCTATTTTTATTTTCCTTAGACATATTGACTTGCAGTTATGAGCTGGGAGAGCCAAAATCAAAATAAAAGGCTGACTTCTGGACGGCGAGGGTGACGGACGATTCACAGCACCTCAAATCCATCACTAGAAATTGAAACGCGTTTCCACGGACAACGCACACAAACGTTCCTTGGAAACGCTCCTGGAATGTTCATTTTCAGCTTCTTGACACAGACAGAAAGAGGTTTTTTGCCAAGCTTTTAAACATTGTTACATTTCTCCAGAGTATCAGTGTCTGAGGTCTAACTGTCGGTTTTAAAATGTCATACAACAGTCCAAAGTATTACCAAGCAATGCTGGTTCTACGAAGCAATTATGCAAAATAATATATCTGTCAAATGCTGGGTGGTCCCCCGAAGTCACGATGAGTTATCGCATCGGCGTCTGATTGCGAGCCGTCCGTACTTATGCACCCTCCAGGCACCGACGACACATCGTGCCATTCATGACGTGACATGTCATGGCCGTTATTCTAATCTACACCCCGCGTCTCCTTTCAGACCACGTACTTCCCCAGTGAAGTGTTTACAGCGAGCACCTAACCTACCCGTCCCTGCCACTTAAGCCTCAACTGCCAGGGGGTGACAGGCTTGTCACCTGCGGGCCAGGAAAGGTCACCGCGGGCGTCAGATTCGCCAGCAGAGTTGGTAAAACTGCCTCCTTGTGTGTCGGACTTCAGCTTGACAGGGACATGAAGCAGTTCACAGGGATGCAACTCAGAGCTGTTTGCCTTCTTTGGAGACTCTGAGTTATCAGCAAGTCTCCAGCTGTTCATCAGCATCAGTCTACCTCGTTTCCTGTAAATAGTCTTACTGGACTCCCATTCCTAACCAACTAAGAGTGGTTTGCTGCCAAGATGTTCACATTTTAAGGATGCTGCCTTCCAACGTTATCTTCAGGAGACTCATCCACAACCAGGGCTGCTTATGACTGATCTCCATCCTGTGTTTCTTTGCCAGGCGTTCATCCATCGTTACGTTGCACCCGATTGCCACTACCTGCTGTGAATAGAATGCTTTGGGAGAATTTCAAGGGGGTATCTTTAGAAACAATATTGCTCATGAATGTCAGTATTTTACCATTCCCACTTGACATTTCAGGCAAGATGGAGGGGCGCGGCCATCACAGCTAGAGGAAGTCAGGTGACCAAAACTATGATGCTGATTGGCCCTCACTGTATCATGTTTTACCCTGAATAGTTGCAGAGTGAATAGTTCCGGACTCCGGATAATACCCTGAATAGTTCATTCATCCAGGTTGACGTCGACTTGGAAGTGATAACGTATCCTTGCTTGGCATATTTACTAAACCCTGGCTAAGGAATTGAAGCCAGCGTGAAAAACATTCACATTCTTCAACATGCATGTCATTGTGATGCTTTTAAATGCGACCATGCTAATGCGCTATTTGTAAGACAGAAGCCCCTTTTACTACGATGTCACATTTGTGCTGTGATTAATTGAGGCGTCCTGATTGCCAGAGTAGTTCAAGGCTGTTAAATGATTCATCTTCCATGATGCACAGAAATAAAGTACGAGGACTTGATAAGAAGCTTGTGCACTTTTAAGACATATGATTGTAGGAAAGTGTAAGTTAGTGGGTTGGATTGAAGACTTACACATACCACAGGGATGTGCTATAAAGAATGTGGATGATCTATGACCCTATTGGCACTAGGGTTGCAGTTTTGAGGAAATGCAGTATTTATTGTCTGACACTACCTGCATTGGTTGTGGTTAGTGTATTACTGTGTAGTAATCTTTTTTCATCTGTTTTCACTAACCTTGCCTCCCATCTTGCTTTACTCTCAGACAAGTAACTACTGCATCACCCAAGTCGAAGTATGGAGATTTCGAAAGATTCATTTACTTTAATGATCCTTCCGTGTAGTTGTTAGCTTTCAGATTCCGTGAGCAGTCCACGTTGAGACTTTCTGGTCAGTTTTGGTAATAATTTCAGATCATTGTCAGGCTAATCATGTGCAGCTAACTGAGCGTGACAAGCAACCGGAGCAGCGGCGGCCGGATATGTGCATATTTTAGGCATGCTAGCGGAATACCTTCCAGAAGACTCTCCAGGGTGTCGGTCTCGGGTGGCCCATAAGCAAGGTTCAGACGTACAGAAGGTTGCAAGCTAAACAACATCAATGATTGACGATTATTAAAGATGCAACAGGCTGCAACTATGAAGTCACAAAGAATCCTTAGTGTTACCTGCAAAAATTAAACTGTTTTTAAAAATGAGCCTGTAGGTGGGTATAAGGAAACGTTTCTCATAAGCCAGACCCAAAAAGAGGTGAAAAATGTAATATCATTGACTGGCATTTACCTCGGCCTTCATCATGACAGCCATCAGTACAGTGTAAAGTTTCCCTCTGCGCCCCCACCCCCTCGTTTGAACTCGCACCCGTGAGTGTAGCACATTCTCACCGGCGTTAGCTGCAGTCAGACATGAAGGCAATCTGAGTGATGTCACAGAGCCACAGGGCTGGTGAGGAACCAGCCCTGGGACGCGTCCACCTGCCAGCCTCGTGGAGAAGCCCCTGAGATCTGCTACTAATTTGACATAGATGCAGCGCTCCCCACCTCAGGCGTCCAGGAACATGCCTGTTCTCTTTGCTAGTCATCCGTGCATCCACTGTACCGCAATAAGTTTTCTTTCTCTCTTTCCACTTCTTTCCTGAGAGGATGTCAGTCAAACAGTGAACCTTCTCCTTCCTTTTAAATTGTTTTGTGCTTTGTGGGGGAGAATTCGCCAAAGATAGCCGTCTCTCCCTCCTTGAGTGGGAGGGAAAATTGCAGGCTGTGCGGTCATTAATTGCAGGGAATGCCTGAATGCATCAGCAGCGTGAAAGCATCCATGACCTTTCAAGTTACATAAGGTCTTTTAGTTAGATTTAGGAGTGTGTTTAGGATTATTACAGCGTTTCTTCTACATTTTCTTTGTTTCAGGGTCACCTAATGCTTTCAGGACTCGAGCCCTATGTCCTGCCCCTGGCCCAGTTTATCTGTTTGCCCTGTGTTCATCCTGTCCAGCATGTTCCCTGTCCTACAATCCTGCATGGTTAGACCTGTGATCAGGAGGTCACTGGTTCAAGTCCCATCCTTACCAAAATCATCGTATTTCCACTGGGCCCTTGAGCAAGGCCCCTAACCCCGGCAATACTCCAGGGCTGACTCTGTGCTCAGACCCCAAGCTTCATGCTCACCCGTATGTATGTGTGTGTATGTCTCAACAGAGAGCATGATGGGATATCTGAAGAGAAGAATTGCAATTGATACAGCATCAGTTTATAAGTGGTTATAGAGGATGAGTGGACATTATGAGTTAAGATGAGCGCTAATAACTGGGTGATATCTGAACGCTGATCCGGATGCAGTGACCTACCACTGCCAACAGGGGTCAGGGCAAGTCAGGGAGCACAGGGACTCAGGTTATCTGCTGTCGGATTGTTTTGCTCTTGATTCGCTTCCCTCCTGCAGGCTGCAACTCTCCCCAAAGTTGACATTCAGCCTCCGCCTCCATCATCTATCTGCCCCGGGTTTGTCTGTGACCCCCACGTCCTCCCCCCACAGGCCCCAGCGCTGTCATGGTCAGGGCCGAGGAAAAAGGATCCTCCGGCCGACCATCTGTCGTAGCGGGTCTCGCCGCGCTGCTGCCTTTCAACCATGACTTGTGCACTCCGCCGGCACTGGAAATAGCGCTCGAAGTGTGACGGCCCAAGGCAAGCTTTACCGCCAGTACTTCCCGTCTGAGACGAAGTGAAATCGCCTGGCGAAGTCGGCGCCCCAGGCAACTGCCTGTGTCCCCCAGTGGGTTGACGGGCACTGACTAGGGAAGACCCCACGGGTCACAGAGCACTGCATCAGCCGGGGATTCACAACGACCGTTGGGGGGGGGGGGGTCACGTGACATGAGCACATATGCTTCAAAAGGAAAACAGCGATGCCGCCTACGGGGTTCACAGCCCGTTGGAATCCCATATGACAGACAGCTCCAGTAACGCCCGGTAATAACAGACTTTGCATGCGACGCTGCGTTAAAAGCAGGGCAGAGTGACATGCAGACACACCCCTGCCGATACTCGCAGGGCTCTCAGATGACTCACACCGCCGGAAATTAAGGCGTTCGGTGCTCACACTGACAGGAAAATAATTGGACTCTATCGCCTGTAACAGGGACCTCAGACAAACACAGCCACAATGTAAAAGGTTGGCCCCCCTTCAGATTTCTTATGAAACGGTTTCGGTAGAAGTGTTTACATTGGACTGTGTGCTCTGATCAGCTCCGCGTGGGTCGGGGTCGCGGGGGGGGGGGGGGGGGGGGGGGGG
>JAODLD010000052.1:12925623-12941891 GCA_026781065.1 Mormyrops boulengeri | reverse complement strand
CCCCCCCAGCCCCATATCCCCCCCCCCCCCCCCCGGGGCCCCCCCCCCCGTGACTGGGGCCCGGGGCGGTGGGGGGGGTCCCTCCCCCGGGGGGGAAAGTGCTGTCCGCCCCCCCCCCCCCCCGGGTCCACTGCTTTCTTTTCTCTCCATATTCTTCCAGAGTATGCCAGTCCTTTCTAAGGGCAAAACCACATGTCCGTCAAGGAGAAAATCTTAATTAGTTTAACTCCCCACCCCGGCCTGCCAATGCATACATTGCTATAAGGAACTGTGCTGCTGTTTGTGAATGCAGAGTGTCTGGGTTCTGCCTCTGCGTTTCTTTTGTTCCCCTCTGTGTCGGGTCCCTTCACACAAACCGCCTCTGATCTCTGCACTCTGCAGGAGGGCCTGTTCCTGTTCCTGTTCCAGGCATGGCTGCTGGCATTGTCTGAACGGGCGACATCCGTCCCTCTTTCCTTATCCGCTGCCTTAACCTGCGCGCTGGGGGCCGCGTAACCCCGGCACCGTCTCATTAAGTCACTTCAGTTTCAGAAACCACAGCATTTTCTCATTTTTCTTTTGACGACCAAGGGGCTAAATTCAGAAGCCTGTAGCATGTGTCATGTAAAGCCAGGTGCTCTTGTGTCTTACACTTGGTTCTCCATATCAGTCTGTTTTCGACACCTTTGTGTGTTGCACAAGTCAGCTGACATGTATGTTCATATTTTATAAGAATATTTGCCACATATAGATGAAATTGCACTAGATTTATTACATAATCTTGTGTACTAATGTTAATGAATGATTGCTATTCTTGGACCAATTCATAGCTGTTATCTTTCCTATAAAATGCTTCCCATACAAATGAGATTAAATAATTAAAATATTATTGGTTTGTTTTTGTGTGATTTATGCATTTGGGGTTAGGTCAAACTGGTCTTCTGCACAACCCAAACACAAATTTATTGGTAAAATGTTTAAATTTCGTCTCCTTTCTTCTTCCTCGATTTTGGGTGTTGGATCATTCTTCATTGTATTCTGCAGAATGCCTCCCATCCAACATTTCCTGTGAAAGGATGGTGTAACCTGAATGTACTAACCATATTTATTTTCTGACACTAGCGGCACAGAAGCATTGTATCCCTTGTGTCCACCTGTTTGTTTTTTCTTTTTGCACTGTCAGTATATTTTGTGTCGTCTCACACATAGACTTTATAATGCACAGGATCCTCATTTCTGTCATTTTCATAACTAACCAGGTACCAAAGACTGCATTGCTCTTCTGACCTCTGAAGTTTGCTGTACTGTATCTGTGTTTGTACTGTCTGCATTTAAAATAAAACACCTCCGTTGTTATGCTTTTGTTTCACTTAGGCCCTGTATTCGGGTGAAGCTGTTCGCCTCTAGCGGGCTGGTGGTCATGTGACACTGCCGCTTCCCCTCGCAGGTCGGCTGGAGTTCAGCACTCGGTTTCTTCGGCTGTCTGTGCTCAGTGACGCTTAAGCTTTCAATAAAAGCGATAATGCCTTTGCTTCTGGTGCCTCTCAGCTCTGATAATGAATCCAGTTGTCGTGGCAAATCATCGTTTCGGTTCATTTAAAAGCACGGGGGGGGGGTGGTTGATCTCGCGTACATTCCAGGTGCACGTGTGGCAGAGGATGGAACCCAAATGGCCACATGGGGGCAGTGTGGTCCTGCACACAGAAAGAGGCACCTGCAGTATACAATTATCCATCTTTGTGTTATGCCAACTAATCATGTAACTGTGCTTTAAAATGCATGAACCCCACCTGCCCCAGACAGTTTTACTCTGTCTCCTCCCACAGTCCAAAGACACGCAGTTTAGGCAAATCGGCACACTTAAATTGCCCGTATTGTGAATGTGGGCCTCGTATTGGACTGGTACCCCATCCAGGATGGCCCGTACCTCATGCCCTGTACTCCCCAGGGCAAACTACAGGCTTGCCACAGCCCTCACTGCATACACAGAAATGGGAGGTGGATGGACGATTGTTCCATTGTCAAAAGTTAATTTTAAGATAATGACTCAAGTGAGTGATATTTGATATCCAATATAGATTTTATGAAAGATGAGATTTGGTACAGTGTAAGATCATACACTGCAAACAGGTCATTCCAAAACGCTTTTTTCTCAGGTAAAAACAGCTATCCTCACCTAGGTTAAGAAGGAGAAATTAAATGGGGAGAAAAGGACACCTGTGGGGCGGCGCAGTGGCTAACACTGTCACCTCACACTTCTGGGACCACAGTTCGGATCTCTGCCAGTGTTCCATCTCCGCCCTTCAACCATCCGACCACAACTCTGCATACCACTTTGTCAGCCTTCCATACTCAGTTTTTTTTATCCTTCAGGAAATACACATTTTTAACAATTTGTGCATTCTTCTTCAAAGATCTCTCTCACTGCAGCGTGCGTTGTTGTCATACAGAACTTGGTTGTAAATACAGGTATTGGTTGGAATGTGATTTTTTTAATTACCATCATATTTGCGAATGGTTGGTAACTGAGGAATGGATGCATAAGGTTTTACATAAGCTACAAGAAAATATTAACTGACAATATGTTCAGCTACATAGTTACGACAGTGTTTAGGGCAGAGTTCCCTGATTCCAGTCCTGGAAGTCCAGAATCCAGATTGATTAGATCAGAGATGTATTAGATCAGAGAAATATGCAAACTGTGCAGGATTCTGGCCCAAGGACCACAACTAGGGAACTCTGGTTTACGGCTTAATGAGGCTCACCTCCCCATGAACACCCCCTGGATGGTGCATGGCCTCTAGGTCTGGGGTGGGGACACAAGGGGTCCCCATTGGTGCTGGGGAGGAAGAGATGCAGACAGCTCCCCAGGGCCAGGTCCAGCACATTGTGGAAGTCTGGGGTCAAGAGGTCAGGAGGTAGCAAGGTTTAAAGGGCTTCAAAAACAGGAAAAGACTGCAATTGATGGAAATGTACCCGAGACAACAGACCCTGGGGGTCCTAAAACTGCTCAGAGGCTTGACTCGGCGTATCTGAAAGGCTGGAAGGGACACGCATCTGTGTTGTTGATTTTGTGAGCCAGGGGAACACTGACCTCCCCCACGGCACTCAGCATGGCGCTGTAGTGGATCAGCTACGTGATCTGGCACATCACCGCCAGCTACTTCATGTCTGGATAATCTAGCACGCCGGCAGACACCGATTTACCTGCCAGAGGGGTGGAACAACGTGGGCTTGGCGGATGCCGATCTATTAAAATATAACAGTTAATCATTATTCATCAATAATTAATAAATAAAACTTGGACCGACATAGCATTACTCAGTTTCTACCAGATGAAGGAAACCCTTACCACTGTTGAATGCCTCGTGATGGCTTCTTAATGTCCAGCATAACGTTGGGGATGCCATAGTGCTGTCTAAAGTGAGAACAAACACCAGCATGCAGAGAGAAACATGCCAGAGTTTTGTATGAGCCGAACAAATACCAATAAATTTATTATTTTTATATATATATAAATAAAATATTTTACAAAGTACAAACTTATTACTCCATATTTACTTCAAGTTAGTTATAATACCTTTCATCCTTTGCAGAAATTCACGCAAATTTAGAAATTGCACTCACCTGCAGGTTCTCTAAAAAAAATTTAAATTTACCTGATTAGTCAGCTGAGTTTTATTGGTGGCAAATACCCAGTGAAATGCATGCTGGGACATGAATTTTTCCATTTGAAAAATTGTTCCATATAAGATGACCCCAGTACACATGCTATATACAAACATGCTGACCAAATAACGCTCACCGTAGCAATCTCCCTCAAGTAACAGGCTGTATAAATTAAGATCAATTTAATCTGAAAGTTCAGCTTTGGACCCACATGATGGCATGGTCTGGAGAACTGATTTCAGGGGTAAGACCAGCTGATCACCATTGTACAACCATCACTGATTGTATTTTTAATATTTTCTTTTAAAATGTCTGTAAAGCATTCTGTAAAACCTGTGGTTAAAACAGTGCTACATATAGTGATTGAACGCCAGGTGCTGGCATTCAGCATCAAATGTTACAATTGTTAAGATAAAACTACAAATAATAAATCAGTTTTATCCCCCCACAACACCATGAGAAAATTGACAGTAAATCTTACGGTATCCAACTTACCAGGCTTGGGATACTGGGACTTCATTTCCAGTGTTCAGGTTCATAAACTAATTGAACTTCAGCAGTTCAGTGTAGAGTGGACTCTGACTTGGTTACTTTAGCAAAGTTTAGTTAAGGTTCCCTGTGTAAATGTCTGGGAAAGTCTTGGCCAAAAACAAGGCAACGGATCACTCCATTTTCTCAAGCACTATTCACTTATGGAAACCACCCCCCCCCCCCAGTTGCCTTTATACACAGTTCCTATTTCACAAGGTAATTCCCGTGTGCTACAGACAAATGTCAAAAATCGCACATCAAGAACCAAACCTGAAAGACGGAATCAAACCTTAGTCAGACATCCCACTACATCATTTACCCCAGAAAGACTGCAGTACACCAACAGCAAAACACAAACAGAACAGCAAAGAACATATTTTCAGATCGGTCCTTTATTTTTCTTTACCAAATCAATTTTGTAATAAACAGGCATGTCACAACCACCAATTCTATTCAAATAGTAAAATCTGAAGTCCATTCACAGGGCCAGATTCCCTACTAAGGGGTATTTTTCCAAGTTCAATATAATACGGTAATAAAAACACTAACGTTAAAAAAGGTACAGAATGCCGTGTAGAGCTTTAACCAGAATTCTCTTTATCAAAATACTAAAAAGGGAAGATAAATGACAAGTGGGAAGAGAGTTTTGCCCATGATTTAAATAACTTAACAGTAACCTGAACGGTAAAGAACTCTCTCAGATCATTTGCCTCGAGCCCTGCATATTTTTGAGAACTCGTATAAAAATAAAAAACTAAACATTTACACTTGCTTTAAACAGAACATTACACAAAAAGTTTAACTAACCGGCTCTGGGAGGGAAAATACAAAAAAAACAAAAAAAAAACAAACAAACACTTTTGCATTTCAAGTAAATGCCAAACCTTTTCAAGTTGGTAAAGCACAGAGTAAAATGCATTTCTGAAAATAATTTACAGTCCTTTGCAGCTGGCAGCTGAGCTCAGCTTCACTCCGCCGGCGTCTGCATGACGGGAGCGCGCTCGTCACTCCTCACGCACTCTTCATTTCCTCTTTTGCCCTGCCGTTTAACAAGCGGTTGAAGTTAACATTTATTATGGGCATTCTCTCTTCACAAATCAACTTACGGATGAACAGACGACACAGGGAGGGTCAAGGGATTCTCCTCTGTGGCCGGTTTGCCATCGATAAGTGGGAGGTAGACCAAAGACCACAAAACAAGGCCCAGAGGCCAAAGCACAGACAGGGTACTTCTGACTTAGCCAACCTGAAGCTTTACCAGAGCAAGGCTACTCTTACAGACAATTAGGAAATCGCAAGAAAGTGAAGCAATTCAAGGTAGAACTGAATGGACCACCTACTCCTTTGTGTCCATGCTCTCCTCAGCAGTCTTTTCTTCTTTGACATCTGAAGACAGAAGACAGAGGGACGTTAGGTACAACCCAAAAAAAACGTACAGATTCCCTCCTCACTAGCAGCTCTAGATGTCTTAAACCGACAGGCTAGTCTGCTGAGATGGCAAATAGCTTGTCCTTTTGCAGAACCCTCCCTTACCTTTCTCCTCCCCATCCTTCTCCTCCTCGGTCTTCACCCGCTTGGACTTCTTGAAGTTGGCTGCGTTCCGGCGGCCGCCCTGGCCCTCGTCTTCCGAATCTGAGAATTCCTCATCGCAGGCTATCCTCTTGTCATGGGCACGCGCTGGGAGAGATGGGCACATCGACTTTACGATCAGGAGTCACCGGGCCCTCACGAGCTACCCCGACGAGGCCCAAACGTTCAGCGGACCCAAAGTAAACATTCGCCAACCATATGATCTTGCAAACAACATACAAAGGAAAAATCACTCAGAATTGCTTGACTGGTTAGCAAATTATGTTCAGGGAGGGCAGATTAATTACAAAGTATTTTAAAAATTGGGAAAAGTACATAAACACTAAGGTTTAATGAGACCATGGTTGGTCCACAAAGTCAAGGAGAGAGGAGGTGCCACTGACTGGATATTCGTTTTTCAGGGTCTTCTTCATCTTCATCCCCACTGTCCTCCTGCACAGCATCTTCAGGGATCGCTTGCATCTGAACCCCGGGGGCGTGGGGCAGCATGCGGAGGTTCTCAAACAGCCGCTGCCTGCAGGAGACAGGAGCTGCAAGTCACACTCTGCACTATGGGACAGCCAGGTATGGGAGATACCCAAGAGTCCAACAACAGCGCTTTTCCACAGCCACCAAGAACCAGGCCATACCACAAACCGATGGTTTTCCATTGTAAATGATGAGAGCCGTACCCGAGCCAAACCTGCGCCGACACGGCCCTGCTGCTTACCAGGGTCGAAAGCACATGCGAACCTGAGCTGGTCGTGCACTCCACTGTAACTTGCAACAGTGGGTCATAGGGGCTGTAGCGCTAAACCCGGACAAACCATCGACTTTTGAAAAACTGCCCAGACGCCTGGAGAGGGACCCAAAAAGATGTTGTATACGGGGAAACCGGACGAATGGTAACCCTAAGAATGGATTTGTAATGCAAATTTACATAAGTGAATGCTAATTCCACCAGCGTTCGATACCAACATATGATGTGATTCTCACAGACTTGCTACCGGAAATTTCCACATAATAAATCAAAATGTACACCGCATGAACAGTAAACAAGCATCTCTTCAGTTTCGTTGCGGTCACGCTCCAAACCCGGCAACACCTTTACAGAGCCGACCCTTCTGCCGTGGAAAGCGAGCTGGAACCGCACTATAATTAGTCTCTCTTCATGGTACAGCTCAGGTACGGCCTGGTTCCTGTATGCCAGTGGAAAAGCGCCACACTTCAAAACTTCCGTTCACCGTGACAAGCAATGTTTACAGCTGCAGGAGTTGTACACTAAAGTGACCTTCACTGTGGAGTCCCTGCAAAGGAATACCGTACTTACTTGATCTTCTCCAGGTAGTCGTTCGTGTTCTGGTTGGTCATGTTTGATGGGCTGATATGGAGTTTAAAGTCAGGACCAAAGTACTCAAAGTAGTCATTGTATGGAAGCTCTAATTAAGAGGGGGAGCAAAAAAAAAAAAAAAAAAAAAAAGAGTGAAGAGTGAGTAAGAGTGAAATAAGACATCACATTCTTGCTTTCGGGAGCAGTGCAATTCTACAAGTCCTGGCAGCTCATTGCCAAATAGTCATTCGATACTCATTGTCAATACTTATTTGCCAAATATTCATATTTAGTGTACTACTGAATACAATTTGGGTTTACTAGATCAGTTCTGTTTAATAGGAAATGCCCCCCATCAGAGTGTATGTAGTGAATTACTGCCTCACAAATTACTACATATTCATGCTGAGGGAAATAGAAAAGCAGAATGCAAGGCGACGGAGAGATGTCACGGTGTTAGGTGGACCCCCTGATCTGGGCTGTACCGTTGGGGATGGTAGTGTCCAGAGCCACAGCGGTCTCGAAGGTCCAGCAGCGAGCCACGTTGCGGATGGTGTAACCCCCACCCCCCAGCATCAGCAGAGGGAGGTTGAAGCTCTTCATGTACTCCACACATTTCGCATGGCCTGGGGATCAGGATTAGGAGTATAATCAGGTCACACAACAGACTGGATGGTTGTCATTCACATCTCCATGGAGACACCTCTGTCTCAGGCAAAGGCAAGTAGAGCCCCAACTCCATCAAAGCACGAATAACTCAGGAAACCAGCTCCTCTAAAAGAGTTGATGCATGATATTTGGATTTGTGTTGATTATCCCCATAAGGAGACTTCTTAAAAATAAATGTTTATTCTCCAAGACGTGTCTATAAAAATACAACAGCCTACAGACCGATAGGGTCACCGAAATCCTGCCTGACGGTTTTTACATCTACACTTTCACCAAAACCCACTAGGCACCTTGGACCCTCCACCACAGGAAGCGAAGGCCTGGGGGCTCCAGGGCAGAAGCGGGGGGCCGTACCTTTAATGGTGAGGTTGAAACAGCCAAGACGATCCCCTGAGAGCGAGTCGGCTCCACACTGCAGCACCACAGCACTGGGCTGGTACATCTCCATGACCTTGGCCATTATCTGACACACAGACAGCATCACACGCTAGAATCAGGCCTCTTATCCAAAGCGTCTTACAGTAGAGGGAAGGCCTACAACCTTTGTGTCACTGGTGCAATGCTCTACTTGTTCAGCTACAGGAGCCAATACTACATTATATACGTTAACCGTTTACTCTGTAAGTCTTCAGTGATGCTGTGGGAATTACGTTTGTAATACCGCCGTATAACAAAAATTTCATCCACGGGAGGAACAATAAACTTCCATTTCTGATATACTACAAAAATAAATCAGATTTGAAATATGACTAATCAATCGGGATTAAAAAAAAAAAAAAAAAACACAATAGAGCAATGAATGAAAATGGGCGACTCACAGGTTTGAAAATGGCTTCGTAGGACTCATCATCGATTCCATCCCTGAGAGGGTAGTTCACAGCGTAGTACTTCCCCTTTCCTGCACCAATGTCCTGCACAACACAGACCGCTTTTTTTTCCCCTAAAACAGTAACAGCCTCATTCGTAGCTCAACGTGACCAAATGAGCAGACACCCCTCGATGTATTTAAGTCAACAAGTGTTATTTAATATCTCAGTACACACACTCAGGCCAGCGCCATAGTCAAGGGTAGATGAACACCTCTCACAAAAATTAAAACGGCAAGTTTACTCGCTAAAAATATAAGATACACCATCCCATGCAACCAATTCAACAAAACGACTGCTGACATCACCCATAACAGACTCACTCTGAGGTCTCCAGTGCCGGGAAAGTATTCCCCATACTTGTGGAAAGACACAGTCATGACACGATCGGTGGTGTAGAAGGCCTCTTCAACACCATCACCGTGATGGATATCAATGTCAATGTAAAGCACTCTTTGGTGGTATCTAACAAGAAAAGTTAGGGCCATCATTGTATTTGCACCATCTTCTGAGGAACCAAGAAAACTTGACAGCAATTTGGGTCGGA
Organism: Mormyrops boulengeri; assembly: GCA_026781065.1. Taxonomy (NCBI): domain Eukaryota; kingdom Metazoa; phylum Chordata; class Actinopteri; order Osteoglossiformes; family Mormyridae; genus Mormyrops; species Mormyrops boulengeri. Next base: position 12,932,731 of record JAODLD010000052.1, on the reverse strand, counting down.
ATGGCAAACTTTAGTTAGCAGCAAAGTAGGGGATCGCGCAAGACCATTACTTTAACGTTAAAAAAAAATAAAAATCAGCCAGAAACATCCAAACAAAACATGGTTTCTGTGCCATACGGGAATTTAACTGGAACTTTGAAAGCAGAAGGCTTAAGTCTACTATTGATCCATTTTACTCTACCATTTAAAAACAGAAAAAATGTGCATTTATAGCAAAAGACAGGTGGGAACACGAAAACATAAAATAAAATTCACAACAGAGAAGAGAGCTTACTTCAGTAACTCCAGGATGGCCAGAACAATGTCGTTCACATAGCAAAAGCCCGACGCCTCAGATTTCTTGGCGTGATGCAGGCCTCCAGCCCAGTTGACGGCGATATCTGTCTGCTGCTTATTCAACTTTACGGATCCAGCTAAAAGCAACCGATGAAAGCAATTAAAACCAGATCATCCAACCCAACAGGCCATAGGCTAAATACATACACTGATATGTGGCTCTGGAATTCACTCACCAACAGAACCTCCAGTTGAAAGCTGACAGAACTCGAACAAGCCGTCAAAGACCGGACAGTCCTCTCCCACATTAACTGCAGAGCACGGAAGAAGGAAGTGAACCTACACACACATCAACTGCATATACAATATTTGCCGAGGTGGACATTTCAGGCCCAGAAAGTAAAAATCCAAACCAGGATTATGTTTCAACCAATCAGTTGAGTATAAAGAGTCACGGTCACAGAGTACTCAGCTGGTTGGTTGAAACAAAATCCTGGTTTGGATTTTTACTTTCTGGACCTGAAACGTCCACCTCTGAATATTTGACAGACTTTATAAAAGTTTAAAACATAACACAGTATATTAAGAAATAAAGTCCCCAATAACATGCTGAGATTAATTCTGGTGAGGCCTTCACTTGCTGGCACCGCTTGGCCCATCCTTACATCTCTGCATCTGTTTGCTGTACTCTGACATGTTGTCAGGACGGATGGACTTTAGGAACTTTATGTAGTCGTCACTGTGGTACTTGGTCATTTCTTCTGCGTTAGCTTTGTGAGGCCTCTGCAGAACAAGAGGGAGAGGAACCATTAGCAAGCCAGCCAACCACCACCAGCTGCTACCAAAGGCCAAGAAGGCAAAGCACAAGCCATTCCCTCATCTAAATTCCAGATACAGATTTCAAAAAGTTTTCCCAAGCGAAGTCCAACCTACAGCATCCACATTCAGCCTTGTTTAACAGGAATCGGATAAGGATGCAGAATATTAACAAAAGGGTAACCCATCCCGCGGGAAGCAGATTCCACACAGCTAGAATTCTCCTTAGAGAATCCAGTTTAAGGTTACTTAATTTGGACAACTCCAGTTATGAAGTATGCACATTTTTAAGATAAACGTAGAGAAACACGGCTCAGTTTTTGCCACTGAATTGCTGCATATTAACAGGCAAACATAATAGTCATCATCAGCATTTTAGAGCACTTTCACCAAGTACTTTACATGTGGGATAAAAGTCAAGAAGGAAAACAACAGGCATACACAGTAAGCAACTGGAGATAAGGGAAACAGATCACGTAAAATAATATGGTAAATGACAAAAATCTTACGAGATAAAAGTAATAAAAGGTGAAAAAACTAAGAAGGACAAAGAGCACAAATAAACAATTAAAAACTGAACAAAAAGGGTTAAATATTTTTACGCGGTAAGAAGTATAAAGTTAACAATACTTACATAAATCTCCATCTTCCTGTATAACCCATAGTTGAGTAACAGGTTATGGGTCATGCGGATTCTGTGAGGTTTCATTGGGTGCCCTTGCCCATAGTAATAATTCCCAACATCGCCTTTAAAGAGACCAGAACACCCACGTGAATCTCCGACCTTCTCTGCGGACGGCGTCGGCCGGCGCTTACATTACAAACAGTTCTCATACCGAAACAGCAGAATTTCACAATGATTTTGTGATACTTAGAAAATGCGGCTAAGGAAAGCGCAGGGCTCTGCTATTATACCTTTGAGCCTCGAATTATACAAAATTTATACATATACGTACACAGTATATACACACACACACTGCATGTACATTAACTAAACTTTGCAATATGATAATTGTGCGATGTGGCCTTCATTATGTCTCCAGTTCAATGCCATGTTTTCGAAACGAAAAAGATCCATCGTCATACGCGAACATCCGGACAGACTAAAACTGCAAGCTTGAAGCTGCAAATGTAATAATAATAATAATAATAATAATAATAATAATAATAATAATAAAAAAGCAGACCGGCTGTAGAACAACCATAACCATGTATTTTACAATTAAAAAAAACCCTGGAAAAGCATTTGTAAGGATATGCTTATGTAGTTAGGTGACAAATGAGCAGCAGTTTCATGACCAGGCTGCTGATATCCAGACCACAGGGGAACCGCAAGTAAAACGAACTAGTCAAAGATCACCGTGCTACTAGTTGGCCGATCAGCCTGTTTAGCAAACTATTAGCTAGTTAACTACCGGGGGGGGGCAGACTGATCCCTGCTTCTTTTCCCCTTTGCGGATGCCGGACTATTCTGAACGACTTCAGACTCATCCTCCATAAAAAACAGCATTGTATGCTGTAATATAAATTAAGCTTAATGTAGTTTTATATGGACGGATTGATGATGTATACGAGACATGCAACGCTTCGGTTTTGACAGTACGAGTGATGGACGGAGCAGCGTTTTAGGGAGCAGGCGTGTTCGCGGGGCAGCCGGCGACTCGGCGCGGCAAACCGGGCAACTGCGCCGCACATACGCGGGGCACCGCGAGTCCGCGCCCAGCATTTCATTGGCTCCCTTACTTAAGATGGATATTCGCAGCCGAGCGCACTGCGAGTCTGCACCGCCTGCCATGCTAACTAACTAGCCTAGCTTAGCTATCATCTCGCCCGGCGACCGGCAGCCTCCGGTCCGGGGAGCGAGTCTTTAAAAAGCAGCCGAATTTCCGTCGCTGGCGTACGCTGCACAGAGCGCCCCCAAACATCCCGCGGCGTTAACTTTATTCTTACCGTCGTAATAATAACAAACTTTTTTCTTTGTTCCTTGAGTAGTCAGCGCCATTTTACCTCCAAATGCAGCCTCTCTGTACCGGGCTTTCTACACGGCAGCGCTAATTACGATCGGAACCCGGGCTGACGTCATCGCCCCCCGTCGGCCTATGGCTGCCCTCCGATGCCGTTTCGCTGCGTATTCTGGCGAATCGCGTGCGGCCGAGCTTCTCCATCCCTCGTCCCCTTTCTGGGTCTGGTAACAAAAGCGTCAAAAATGCCGTCACCTTTAATTTCCATCTTCGGGTCGATGGCTTTCGATCCCCGTGGTCTGTGTGCGAGGTGCAACACTGAAGTGTTGCTCAAAATAACTTTTATCATGCCAATAGATTTCTTGTATCAGACCACGAGACATTTATGTGTATGTATAGATATTAAATGTAGGGGCATGGCACAACGTCTAAAATCACTCCAGACTTTTGTTTAGGTCGCTGGATGAACAAGAGTTGTCCATATTCATAATTTCACTTGGATCTCGATCAATATTCCTGATATAGCCTCATATCTGTCTTTTGTGTATCCTGACCCAATATGCAATTATTATAAATGTTTAGTTTAGCTACTTTTGGAAGTTACCTTTGCCTTAGTCAATGGGGTCAGCTGGTAACACATTTATGTTGGGTTTGGGTTGCTAAAGTTCCATAGCAGTCAATAACAGATGTATAGTGGCAGTACTGATAAAACTCTTCATCTGGGTCCAAGAGTGTTAATTTGTGTATCAATCTGGCTCTCTGGAGGATCCAGCTTTAAGAAAAAGCCAATAAGACATTGGGTTGACAAAAGCAATTGAACACTAAACACATAATGGGTAAGAATTATATCCAAGGATTTTTATCACAAGTCAGATTCTAACCTACATTGAAATGAAAGGTGGTTAACTTCACCATGAAAAAAGTGCTCCCAGTTAAAGAATAAAATTGGGGGAAAAAAAATAAGAATCAGCGGCCTAAAATGGTACAGTGGATGCCTGGCTTTAGATTTGAGTCTATACATGACTGGACCAGGAGAGGCCATCAGAGATACCTAAAGGAGTTCACCCTCTCAACTGGGACCCCATGGATGGTGAGAGGGCTGTATGCACTGGACTGTTTACGTGTAAAGTCTACCGCACGGTTATGTGTGTACAAAGAGTACAGGAGCGAGCTCTGAACACAGCCTTGTATTGTGGGAGGTGGGAGTCGAAGTGTGGGATTATTTGGGTGGGGGGAGGATTAGCTGGTGTTCTGATTATTTGGGGGATTACACCCCTTCTCACATCTCCTCCTACCTTCAATTTCTAGGTCGACAAAAAAAATGACCAGATATCTGCGGTTATTGTTCAGTCACCCGCCACAAAGATTGCACGGAAATAGAATTACATTGCGGTGCTCGGAGGATTTCGGTGGCAGCAGGGGGCGCTGTTCTCCACGAATGATCCACGGATGAGCGTTCCCCGTTTATGCGGCGTTCTCCGGAGCTTCTCTCTCTTTCATCATATTCCAATATGGCTGCTTTAGGGGAAAGCCGTCCTTAAATGTGATTTCGGATTAAGAAGCCTGCTGCCTTTTAATGCAGACGAATGAGCAATGAACATCGTCCCGAAGACATAGAGCGACGCCATTCAAGATGAGGGCGGCGCAGTGAAGAAGGATTTACAGTTGGTATTTCTTTTATAAACGACGAGGGGATACTTTATCTGTCATGAAGTTGGGCAGCTGTCGTAATCATCTAAGTACAGCGCCGGGGACATTGTCACACGGCAGCTGGACAGCCTCGGTGGTTTAGGAGAGCTAGCCAGGCAACCTGCAGATGGTCTTAAAACATCTCACAGCGTAGCTCTTCCCTGTCTAGTGGTAAGAAGTCATAGTTACAATTCCGTTAAACACAATATATCACTGGCCTGTTATGTGTTAGAAGTAGCGGCGCGTTGGCAGCGTATTTACGGTAAGACGTTTTTAACCGGAAATGGGGTGGCAGTGAACCGAATGTTTCAGTGCCCTTCGCTGTATTATTACCTTCTGCAGTGCAGTCAGCTGACCATTTATTTACAATGTATTGAATATAATTAGGCGTGGTATTTTCTGCCTTAGGAAAGACACGTATCTCGATCTAGGCATTCAGCGTTACTTATGAATTGTTATTGTTATGAAATCAGTGTGCCGTAATTCATTCGACTTAATTCGCTTATTCCCAGCACTGTTAACCGCTTCTTCGCCTTGCGTATACCAAATCAGTAATCGTACGTATATGGATGTCACTGTGTCGAACACAGTTTACACTTTGCACCCAGATGCATTGTGTATAGGCAAGATATGCCTGATGCTTTCAAAGTCCATAGTCTTCCAGTTTGTGCAATTCTGGTTACCACAATGATAAAAGGCACTGGAATATTCTGATTCTGAGGGAGTAAGGTGTAGTATTTCTCAACAGTGGAGGGGAGTGATGTTATTTCGCGTGGTTTTTTGATGGTGGCTAGTAAGAAGAAAGGAGTGGATTGGAGATAGAACCTAGGTGGGTGAAATGTGGGTTTACAGATCAGGTGTAATTATGGGATGTTGGGGAATGCTGATTTGGGTGGGGAAGGGGCAGGAGTTCTGTGTCGCTTCATTCAGTCAAGTTTCAAATTTTATTGTCACAAGTATTCAAGGATTACAGTGAAATTTTATGCCCCCACCGCAGGGTAAAATGGGTTCATGGAGGTATAGGATATCAAGATACGATATCAGTATATCAGTGCTTTCAGGCTCAGGATTAAATGATGGCATGTGGCTGAACAGATTTGGACGCTGCGGTTGTGATCCGAAAGTTGCTGATTCAAATCCCAGTGTTGGCAGAGCGATGTCATCATTGGTCCCTTGAGGAAGGCCCTTAACCTCCAGTTACTCCAAGAACTGTCTTACTGCTTCCTCAAAAAAAAGGACATCACTTTGGCTGGAAGCATCTACTCAATAAATAAAACGCAATAGAGGGATGTATAGCGATCTCGACAGGATAATCACCTATCGTTTGTGGTGTGTCTTTGGGTTGCAGGGAAGGAGTGATTCTGTCTTCCAGCAGAATGGAGAGCGACTGCAGGATCCCTATGGTTTGCCTACGACCCAGAACCCTTGCCCTGAATCTGCTCTTCTGGGGAGTGATATCGCTCAGGTGAAGCTCTGCCTCTTGTTTGCTGCTATTGCGTTGATTCAGTTGTGGCAAGATGACAGAAAGGTGATTGTTAAACCAGCAGGAATTCTGCCCTGAATGCTGCCGTTTGGCTCATGTAGTCTGTTTTTTTTGGCAGATTATTTTTCCATCTAGGTTTCATATGCCTGATAATTAAAAAATATATATATATATTTCTTGTAGGGTGTTTGGAGCTGCTCTGTTGGGTGAAGAGAAGAGCTCAGGTAAAGAAAAAGGCCATATTTATTGATAATTTATTATTTATTGAGTTACAGTTTATTCAGTATAAGCCACATTTTCATGCTCTTGCCAGTGTGTCCTGGTGCTCTTTCTGAATCTGTGACTCTAAATCTGGGGGAAATGGCCAAGGTTCAAACGCCCCCCAAGAACATCAGCTTGCACACCCTAATGAATTATTATTGTTATTATTATTATTATTATTATTATTGAGGGGGAGTGGGTGTCCCTTCTTTCTTTGTAATCAAACTGACACCCCTAACTACAACGTAACACTAGTCATAGACCTGACCACAAGAACACACCCAATACCAATTTTTTGACTATGCCACTGTACCCCCCCCCTCTCGTTTTCGGGTGTTTTGCTGTTGAAGGCAAACTTCACAAAGCCCGTTCTCCAGGGAAGCACCCACCCCCCCCACTTTTCACACTGATCCGCACTGCTCGTTGCGTTCTCTGTGTTGCAGTGGACAGGACGGCCAGCACGCCGTGCTGGAAGGTGGAGGAGTTCATGGTGATGGCCAAGTGTGCTCAGTGTAGCACCTTCCAGTCGGTAAGGGCCACAGTGGATCCCACTACCGGACAGTGTCTCACTCCAAAGGGTCCGAATCACCAACCCGATTTGCACAAAGGGTCCATTATTGTA
>JAODLD010000052.1:12913277-12925523 GCA_026781065.1 Mormyrops boulengeri | reverse complement strand
ATCCCACTACCGGACAGTGTCTCACTCCAAAGGGTCCGAATCACCAACCCGATTTGCACAAAGGGTCCATTATTGTATGCCAGCACTTTGGGAATGAATAAATACTGTATTCTTAAGTAAATACTTACTTTATTGAAGATATTGATGATGGAACACCTGCTCATAAAATTGTTATGTCCCTGGCGTTAGAAGTCAGTGCTGGCCTGCAGCCCGACTGGCTACGTGGAGAGGATTGTTTGTGCCAAATCCAACAGGGATGAATTCAAGAGGTGAGTGTCCGTGTCTGTATCCACATTAGAGCATTTTTACTCTTTGCTCTGGGGTGATTCAGCTGTGGGGGTGGCGTAATGTACACAACCACAAATACTGAATATTTTGTTTAAGCAAATCCTTTTTTTTCCCACAGAATAAGTGGTGCAGCTTCTTTGTGGAGTTGTACACTCCTGGATACCTCGGTTTTCATTGAAGCCTTTCCAGTTCAATGCTCTTCTCGAGCTATTGGCCAAAAGTCCAGATTATTTGTAAATTGTCTTTACTGTCATTTATTGTCAAGATTGCTTCTCCACCAGTGTTACATATTATAGTAAATTAATGAATTAAAAGTATCGTTGTTATCATTATTATTGTTGTCAGTTATAATAACAACAACATTATGCAATATAGCTATACAGTATAAAGCTGAACAGTGAATCACAGAGCAGTCGTGCGATCACATTCTTTTATCAGCATTAAACGTGACTTGATTTTCTTTTAAAATTAGCAGCAGTCGTATGGTTATAAAATAAAAATGAGTAGCACTGTAAGCAGTGTAGTTTGGGGAGTAGGTTGGCAGATGGGTGTGTACGGTCTCTTCCTAGGGTCGTGCAGGGGTGACGTTATGAGTTTCTTGTTTCTTGTCTGGTTGAGATGATTGATGGCTTTGGGGTGGAATCTGCGGCACAACGACAACAGAACCTGGAACTCCTCTGGTCATAATCCAGTGGCCTGTGTTCACTGGTCGCTCACTTCCTTCCCTCCAGCTGTCGCTCGTCCCTGTTGGAGGAGCAGCTCTTCTGGAGGTTTGAGGGCACGATGTTGGGCTTGACGGGGCTCTTCGCTCTGCTGGTCATCCTGCGGCAGCGCTCCCTGGACCACCTGGCCTCAGAGAAGATCCGTCGGCAGATCGAGTCCATCTAGGACCGACGGGTTCCTGGTGGGGAACCGGACCACCTGACGCTGTCAGAATCAGCTGCTGATCTTTAGCTGCTGATCATCAGCACCAGCTTCCTATTAAAACCGGACTGGTCTGGAACTGAGAAGTCCATCGCAGAGCAGGAAGGCAGCGTTTGGAGAAGGGGAGGCAGACCTGGACCTAGTTAAAGACTAAATACATGCAACTGCCTTCTCACTCCATAATATACCCTCAACATTATCTAGATCTTACCAGGATTTCACTAGTTAAGACAAGCCTGGCATGTTCTACCTAAGCTACAGTAAATGGACTGTTTATTGCAACTGATCAGATTAAGTAAAGTTCCCCAACTTCTCTGGATATTTAAGGATCTTTTGCCCAGGCTGAAACAGGAAGACCATGTAAGGGCCTCAGGGTGTCCGAAGGAACCCGAACACAGATCTGGATTGGCATGCGGAGAACGTTGATGATGTGGATCCTTAGTGGTTAAGGCAATGTAATTATGGGTCTGTGCACCAATCAGGAACAAGGGCGGAGCCCCTCTTTCCTGGGTACCTTACCTGCATGCGCTGTGGGTATGACTTCCAAGAATCTAGTCTGGTTCTCAAAAAAATGTGATGCAAGATATCTTTTCAGATTCACTGCTGGTGTTTGATGGCCTTGTGTTGCTTGAAGGTCCTGACGGTTTCCTGTTAAGTATTGCATTTTAAGTATAAAACTGTTTATCCTCTATCACTTAAAGGGCTGCCTTAAAATAGTGTTATCCTGTTTCTCAGCATACGACAGTGTTTAATACTCCACTCTTGCACTGCTCAAACTATGTCTTAAACCCCCATCTGGCGTGGTAAACTAGTATTGAGAGCAACTCTGCCAAGTGTTTTACAGCTGTTATATAAAGGTATGTATATTTTTTTCTATATTTTATCTTAATTGTTCTGGAGGTGAGACCAAAGAACGGTTAAATGGTTAGTGTGAAAGGGAATCTTAACATTAAGGAAGAAGATTCTTGTTAAGCAGAGTTGTGATATTTCAAATATTTGCCTGAAAAATGCACTATTAAGAAGAACATTTCTGAGAACCGTAAGACAAAATCTGTTTTTTTCAGCTTTTTTCGCTGAGGCTGCACGAATCTGGGATCCTCACTTTAGTGGTAATGTTTTTGCCTTATGGGGTCTCATACGGGTTCTTTTAATGTCCATCTCGACTCGCCAAGCTGCGGTACATTTTGGACCAAATGCTGCCCCCTGAGGCTGTCCGACTCGCGGGAGCCAGGAAGCCGCTGGCTGCGTTGGTTCCGCCGAAGCGGATCTCTTGATGCTTTTTGTGTTTCGTGGTGACGGCCATACTTTGACAGAATGCTTTGGGAGCCGAATGGTAGCAGCGCGGTTTGGGCATCACACTGGGCAGTTATGTAGGGCTCGCGTTTAATTATGGGTTAGTGACTTCCCACAATGCTGTGCCGGGTCAGTAGATGGGGCATGGGTGCATTAGATGGATGGATGACTAACCAGGGTTTGCCTGCCAAGCTGTTTATTAACCCCCTAACCGTGTCTGCGGGGTTGTTTCACTATCTCTCAATACCTCAAAGTATTACTCTGTTTTAGGCAGTCTGTTTACTTTCTGTGTTTTTTTTTTTTGTATGCTGCCCTGTGATTGGTTGGCGCCGTGTCCTGGGTTTTTCCTTACCTTGCACCCATAGTTTCTGGGATTGGCTCTGAACCCCGCAACCCTGCATAAGACAAGCAGGGATGGATGGATGGATGGATGGATGGATTCACGTCATTTCATGCATTTCAGGGTTGGGCATTCCTGGTTTATGCTTGAGAAACTGATGAACCCATGAGTTTCTCTGTTATAATCTGCTAGGCTGATTTGTCCTGCAATTTCAGGCCTGTTCTTTTACTATGATGGATTTTAAGTTATTTAACACCCCCCCCCACACCACACACACACACACACACACACACACAGCAAGCACCTCCCCGTTCTCTAGTGACTTGCCGTTTTGTTACAGCTTGAAGAGCAGGATAAAAGCGTGCATGCTGCTATAGTCCTGCAGACCAGTGGCTGGTTGGGGGGGGGGGGTCATTCTGTGACAATAGATGTGTTTGAGGTATAAAATACATTTTGGCATTTAATTTTTAAAATGGTATTGTAATTGTTGTTTCCTGTAAATAATGCATTTTATGGATGATCTGGTATTTTCTGGTGACTGTTGATGATGATGATGATGATGATGAAGAAGAAAATGATGAGGGTGCAAAGAATAAATTTTGTATGGAAATATGTTCTCTGTCATATGCAAGCCTGGCTGACTTTCTGTTTTCAGTACGGTGGCATGGAAAATGAAACAAGGATTGGTGGATTAGTATTTTTCTGAAAGAAGCTGCAACCCAGGTTTTATTAGTTTAATCAGTTTAAATCGTTACATCGTTCTGCACTTGATACGAAAATACTAACTTTACAAAGCTAATAACTGATGTATAGTTACAGTTTGTGGAGTTTTAATTCTATTTAAAATATGATGGAGTGTGGACATAAAAAGGAAAGCTCTCAGTGAGACAAAATGTCCAGTTAAAACGAAAAAGATCCCGAGTTCGTTGCAGAAGCTGAATTTCACGCCTCACCTGTACTTGAGGAAGAAGTAGTTGCATTTCGATCCACGTGGACACTTGCATATTTGGCCGTAGCGAGCCCCCATTTTCACCGAGCAAAAGTTACCGACGTTACACTGAAAAATAATAATAATAACTAATGTAACAAATAAAGGCATCGTAGCCATTTTTATCCATGCGATAAATTTCGACAACATTCATCGGTGAACAAAGCGGTAATGCTATGAATCACCGCTAGGTGTCGTCCCAGGTGTACAAATCACTGAAATGGTGTAAGATTCTTTACCCAGCATATTAAGTTGCACTGTCGCGTTAAGGGCTTCACTAGAGGCAGGGCACCGTTTATTCTTGGAGTCCACCGACGTCCGTGCATTTTGATTACCGGACCTATTTACATTTTCCCTCGGATTACCCCTCGTTCCACCCCAGTAACTGCATTTAAACACAATTCATATGTAGTACCAGAATGGTTTTTATTCTTCTGCGTAGCCGGCTGCACACCCCGGGAAGCCGTCTGAACTTTCTTTCCAAAACGGACTGATTTTTCTTAAGTTTTTCTAGAACGTTATGAAGAACATCCATCTGCAACAAGAGGAGAGAATGACAATACTGTCAGTCTCATATCAAAACTAACATAATAGACCATACAGATGTTTGATGGTTTGTTTGCGCAATAAGTATGACTACGAACTCACCATTTCGTTCTTTTGCTCTTCGATGTCAACCTTTTCCACTGGTAATCCTTCTTCCAGTCTCGCTTCTACTCTCGGTGCGTTACACTGCATGTACAACAAAACGCTAAATACAAAAACTACAGCAGAGAATTTCCTCATACTGCGATTTTCAGGAAGGCAGAGAGACTAAAACCCTTCAAGGCTCAATAGCCAGTTTCTACTCTGGATATGCAGTTTAAACGGGGTAGCCGCGGTACACTGTCCAAGGTACTGAATAGCGTCCTGGTCAGCTGTAACCGCAAGGCCATGCGGAGGCTTCATCCAGTCCACAGCGTTGCGCACACTCGTACTTCGCTCAGTCAATAACAATATTAACATAAGCTGATTAATGTGCTTTAGCCACTGGCAGATATAGGTATGGGCCACGTAGGCAGCCGCACATGGCGGCACGGGACGCCCACACACACATAAATAATCGGTGGTGAAATCTGCGCGATCAGTTTTCCGTGGTTTATTTGCACGTCACGCCAGTGATATCAAGCCACCGTACGGGTCAATCAACCTTGTCGGAGTGGGCGTCCTGATCCTAGGACGTGGACGAGGCAGGTTACCAGGTTGGGGTGGGTTCACCTCAGGGAGACCCACTGGAAACGTGGGGTAGGGGGCCGGGGGGATCTGTCAAATATCGCACATTTAACTTTGTAGAGTACCAATGCAGTAAAATCCGTTTTATATGTGTTTTTGTTTATTTGTATTGTTCCCAATTCCTTAATAAAAATGACAGAAGGTGTCGAATGGTGTATTTTTTTTTTTTGGCGCGGGGGCGTTAAAGAGCGGGGGGGGGTCCAGGGCGCCATACAAGCTAGAACAACCACTGGTGTTAGCGAGGATAACCACCACAATGCTATTCAGGCTAGCAAACAGATTGGCTTTGTGGTTGTTTTGCAGAACATCACATTGAATTTGTTATGTATTTTTGATATTCAGGAAACCCTGATTTGAACATCATTCTGTTTCTGAAGAGCACTGCAATGTAGTATTATTACTGTATTAATGGTGTTTTGGCCACCTGGGTGTAGTTTTCAGTTTAATTCAATTTCCGCTCAGCTGTGCGACACAGACCGTCGTAATCTATGAAAGTGATTCGGTTTGCGCTGATTCAGGACCACACGCGCCTTATTTGTTTAATTCGGCGCATTACGCCCTATATATAGGGGCACTGCACGGTACGTTTGCTCTACATAAACACGCGAATTGTGCAGTGTGTACCCATGCCTTGTGACCTATGCCGGCTGGGATGCATTTCAGGACCCCCGCAACACAGCTCAGGACAAGTTTATGGAAGCTGGATAGACGGATGTTTATTCACACGTGCGTATGAAAACCTAACCAAGATCACAATTATAATGCCGTGTTGCATTCCACGCTATAATACGCCGTAAAGTGATTAAGTAAACTCTGAATGTAGGCTATTTAGTCGACGTGTAGCTGGATAATTTTAAGAGTACCGTTTTGCTTATATAGTAATCTGGCAAATTAAGGCTATAGATAATCGCTGCTCTATTTGAGCGATTTATTGACCTCATTGAGTGATGTGTGGATGTATTTGTGGAGCTTGTGGATGTCTATTATATTTGTAAATGCCAGTTTGTCCCTTTATTAAAGAAGACCTATAGCCGACAACGAGCCTACATTTTCATTTGAACAGGTTTTTGCATATTGAACTGTTGCCGGGAGCCTGGCTGGCGCACAAAAAGGTCAAATGCGCTAATGTGCGGCTCGAAACGGCGCTATTCACTGCGTCGGGTATCGCCTTTTTCCTTATTAAGGGATCCTAATTAAATTAAGCTATTTCTGCACTTCGTTAAGTTCAGCAAGTGCCTGATTCGACATGTCCACCCGAAGTGATTCTTACTTTAAGTCGCCCAGTCTTTAACCTTCCCAGTGGCCACAAACACGTGGAAAAGTCGTGGGGAAAAGCAGTTTTTCAGCACGCGTGTAATATACGTGTTGTGTTATACATCAACTCTGCAAAGTTAAAAATGTCATTCTTAAAACTTTTCTTTTAGTATAGCCTATTTACAAGGAGATATGTGTTGTCTACAGGTTTTTGTTCAAATTCCAATTTTAAAATCTATTGTATACGGATTCAAGGTAAGATTCCCTTCATCGTTCCATGATTTATTAACAAATAACACTTTGATAATGGTAATTTGGCCTAAATTTATATAGGCTGTTCACAAGCACGTCGTCGATAACCTTATGATTTATGTACATTTTATTGACGAAAAATGAATAGATTAACTACACAGATGAAGTTCTCTTTTAAAGATGACCAGACAATTTTAAGTCAAAGTCACAGGAACAAGTTAACAGAAACGTTTCCAAAATATCGTTCGCTGTTTCCAATAATGGTCTGATGTATCAGAATCATACGCCTTTAGGGGAAAACATGTACAATTTGGCCGACTTGGGGGATTCAATGTAATGTTCCCGAATCAGTAACATCGGAGGAAGAAGGTGTTGCAAGCCGTCCCTCTGAGACAGTCACAGAGCCTCCCGATTCGGGGCCCGTGTTTCATGGCGCACCGCTCACCCACGTCGCACTGCGGACAGGAAGAGTATGGGTCACCGTTATTTCCACACCTTATTATATGCTGACTCTATAATGCTCATATTCAATGATACACACGTACAGTATAATCCTCAAAAATTACCGTTATTGAACTTTTTTAGACTAGTAACGATGGCAATTAAAAGAAGACACACAAGGCACATAAGAATTAAAACAAACTTGCGAGCACCAGGACGGTCACTTACCCACGGAATTAAGTTGGCTTTTTTCTCTAGTGATATCCGGTTGTCCTCATTTCCATCCACCAGCCCCCCGAGAGCGTCCACCTGTACGTAAACTAACTTTATCCTCTGTGTCTCCACTTTCATGGTGCATCGTCGCACATTATTATTACAATTATCATGCTAGGAGGCGTGCAGGATTAAAGCGCGAAGTTAATTTATGGCCGAAGACTATAGACCAATCCGTTCAGACGATAAAAATATGCTGCGGTTACGATGAAGAAAAATACAAATACTCTGACTACAATTTAATTGTCAATGTTTTTGCACATCCACTTCAAATTTGATGCCTTTACAAATAACTTTTTAAATATCCAATTTCATTGTTTCCTACTGACTTAAGCCTTAATGTTACTTTTACAATAAACTTTTAAAACGAAGTCGACATTATCGTTAGTCGTATACGGCATCTGCTAGTATTGAACAGATATTTAAAATGCAAGAGTTAGTTAAGGTGCGTTGGTTTCAATCAGGCTATAAAATGAAAGCGCTTACCAAGTCCTTACTGAAATATCCCTTTTGATATCTGTCTTCTTGTGATGACAGCTTGTTTTCCGATGCTGCCTGACCCTGGCAGATGACGATGAACACGGAGATGGAGACGCTCAGGTACACGGCGGCAAGGGCTTTCACGCTGCCCATGGTATCCCGAAGTTCCCGTCTCTGCTATTTATGCTTATTTTTTTTAAATCAAGGAAGCTAAGACTGGTCACTTCGGAGTTTCAGGCTTGATTGTGATGTCTTCCTCTGGAGATGGTACTTTTCAGCATCAGGATGCAGTAATTGCTTCTCGGGGTTGCTTGGAAACTTTATTTATACCGAAGTAGAAGTGCGCTGGGCTTCGCCCTTATAACGTCATTGTTCTCGCATCCTCACGTCGGTCTTGTTTACCGTCGAATGCGGATGACTAGCGGTCTCTGTCAGTATTGATTAAATACTCGTGCAATTCGAGAGTATGTAACAGGCACGATCAATCTGGTTAAAATCAGCCATTGCTATTACCAGGTTTCGGCTGTTTATTATAAACGACAAAGGATAAGCACCTAGACTATTATACAAGAGAATGACATGCAGCTTAATAGATATAGTCACATCCTTGAACGCCACAAAAACTGGAGCTAAAATGTATATGGAATTGCGAATGAAATTCCTCTTCGACTGAAGTTAATAGAAACCAAAAAATGTCATTACGGTTTCCGAATTTTTTTTTTTTGATGACCTCGTTACTGTATTACTGGAATAGTTTACGTTTTCTAGCAAACTAAGTAGGTCTACAGAACTTGTTTTTCAGTGCAACCCGCTAACTAAAGATATGCACTCCTACATATTCTTAAATAATAACCAACTCAAGATTTTCGTGCAGAATTAAATATTTGAAAGTTTAACATAGTTTTGACTATGTATTTTTTTAAAGTTTGAACGTGTCAGTATGAACGTGTGATATTAGGTAGGTGATATTAATCCTGCAAGTGAAAATACGTCCTAATCTACATGCCCATCGTCACCTGATCCCCTAAACTCGTAGTTTTGTGATTGTGCTGCGCACCAACGAATAATTTTAATTTCCTTAAATGATTAGTGTAGATTCCATGTGCTGAAGAAAATCTTAATCACTTAAGAAGGAAAAGTCAATAATCTTTTAGGGGGAAGTTTTTACAGCTTCAACTACCTGCAGAATCCGCCCCCCCATTTCCCCAGTGCCCTACGACCGAAAAGCAGCTGTTTGCTGTCGCCGATTATGGCTGCCTGGTTTAATGCGACAAGAGGCGACATCGAGTACTGAGCTCGCAGTCATGGCCCCAGCATTTTACTACAACTATACTACAGGCATTAATTTCGAACTTCTGCCGTTCACACCAACGTTAATGCACTGCGGGGGATTCTCAGTAATGGCTTGTGTTTACCTAGACTTCTGACATTTACTGAGATTAACATCAACAATGAAATCTCATGTGTCTTGTCTGCCTCACTCATAATTAACCCAGTTACTTGACACTACGTGCTGCAAGGGGTCTGAAGAAGAGATTTGAGTGGCATTGGCATCTACTGGGATACGGTGTAATGAAGAAGCTATCAAATGAACTGGAACTGACCCATTGGAAGAACGTAAATCGGGTTACTGCTGTATTATATACATAAAACTGGCATCGCTTGCTTGAAATGTCAGCTTCACTGCTTTTATTGACCCGTGTGTAATGCTTCCTTTTTAAATTAGATTTTTTTTGTCGATTCTTCATGCTCGGTGGAAACACGCAGAAGAGAATTGGTCCCTCTTCAGCTCTAGAGTCAAAGAAAAGAAGAAAAAGAATCATATTTTGTGCATATTAATTACCCGACTATGAATTAATTCATCGTGATATTTCACATTGATGAAATTCTCCCATATGCCCTACGGAATAAAGGAGGGCTGAACTTTGCTATTAACTCACTGTTTACGCGAAAAGTGGTCGTTTTTGTTTCAGCCAATTTCTGACGACGATCTTTGCATTTGACGTTCCCCCGACTAATTGTCTGACATTCAAAGGCTGGATTGGTAGGCTGTGTTGGTTACATAGGAGCAGGAGCTCTGGTGATGTGAAATCAAGGAAACGAATCCTTCACCGAGCACCGTTTGTCTGTGGCACGTGTTTCTTCTTGTTCGGTATTCATTCCTTCCGGGAGTCCAAGCTCTTCTGCTGTAAACACAAACTTTTCACTCACCCTCACTTCTACAGTGTGACGGCGTGTCCCCTGGGCAGACACGCTTAGACAGGAAGCATGTCAATCATTCCTAATCAGTTTTTGGAATGAGGCAGCATGACGACTCTGACTTAGAAGCACCTTAGCCCATTGAGGCAGAGAGGTCCTAAATCCCCGCCATCGATCAACATCGACATTCCCGCTAGATAAGACCGCATGCGATGCTGAGGACAGCTGCCTGTGGAAAATAAACCGGGCTGGACTCTTGGGGCCCGCGACATGATTTATCTCTATGATGGAAGCTTGTGGGCTGTAGTCAGACCACTTTAGAGACTAAACAGCACTCAGCCAGAGACTTGTACTTGTTAAGACTATACAAGCATCCTGATTGGTCTACAGGCTACCCAGCACACAGATCGTTCTAGAGGTTTTATTATTATTATTGTTATTATTATTATTATTATTATTATTATTGTTTTCGTTCAAATCAAAAAAATGAATGGCATTCTTCCATAATGTCCCGCCTTCTGTCTGGTTTTGCCGGATTCCCAGTGACAGTCCAACCATCTTGTTACCGATCATGTTGTGCTTCTTTTCCGAACATTGCGATCTTTTCCAGTGCAATGGATCTTCTGCCAAACTCAGGCTAGGATTGTAAGAGATGGCATGCAGTTCTGCTTTCTGATTCAAGATTCAAAAGATTCATTGTGAAATGCACAAGTAGAGTGTGCAAAGTACAATGAAATTCTTACCTGAATGCCTTCTCCACAAACTACAATTACCAGAGCAGTGCAATGTTACATTACAATAAGCATTAAGTGCAGTTTAGTATTAATACTGCACATTACTGTGTGTTAACAGTATTACGGCATTAGGGTAGAAAGGTGGCCTGTAATGCAGGAAATAAATGTACAACATTTTTGGCTATTAAAGATGATTATCCATCTGTCCGTCCGTCAATCCATCCATCCATCCATCCATCCATCCATCCCAGGCTTGTAGACAGAATTCCATCAATTCCAACTACCCTAGCAATAGATCTCCCTCGGTTGATTCTGCTGAATGTGGGAGGGGAGTTGATAGGTTGTGTCAACTGGGGGCAAGGAGGGGTCCCCTTGGTAGATTTTGCCAACTGAGGGACATCTACCCATCTTCTGCCTTCCTACCAGGCCAGGACCAAGGGGAGGGTATTAAGCCTGTTCCAAGCAGTGTAGGGTTGTGATGGACTGCCAGTTAATTAATGATGATTATAATACGCGTATAGATACATCAGCAAAATTAGACTCTCAGAAAAGTTCCATTCAAGGTCTAAGCTGCAGCCACCTGAAATATAATGACGCCCTGCTAGTAGGCTGAACACGTTGAGCATTTCACAGTGTCTGACTTTGGCTGTTCTGTGTTAGCGACACAGAGCCTACCTGTCTGCCTGCTTCTCCCTGGATCGACAAAGGATGCATGCAGCAGGCCTTCGCAACCGTTCGGGGGCCTCGAGCGACAGCAATTATTCAGAGTGAAGGCCGTGGCGGCAGCCCTGCTCACAGTACGCATCCAGATTGAGGAGCGCATTCATCACGTAATAGTGTGTGTCTGCCACAAAGAGGCACGTATTAGCTACCGATTAACCCAAGCGGGGCTACATCCCCATAGGCAACATCATCCCTTAGACAGGATTAGTCCTATAAACCAGCACAGGATATAGCCTTCTATAAGGATACACCGATTGTATCGATCAACTATAGGTATTGGCCGATACAGCAAGAATCAGCCATCAGCTGACGGTTCAAAATTAGCCGATATTTACCCCTGATAATTCCCTTCAAAATGGTGACCCATATTGCTGCGCAAACCCATGTACTAAACAGCTAGAAAAAATGTCTGATGTGCGGAATTATTGTAATGTCAGTGAAAGCAACGTTAGAAATGCATTTTGCAAACATTGCGCTGCTAAAAGAGTATATGAAAAACAATTCGGTTCCAATAAACAAGGCTGCAGAACTGATGAATAATGCTAGTCCTTCAGTAACGCAACCATATGATAGCAAAAGAAAATTCAGTTCAGACAACGCAGAGGAGCCTTGGGTGCTGACCAGACAGGAACATTATTCATAAAGGCCGCTTCGAAAGAACGTCAAGAGCGTTTGCTGGGGGGGGGGGGGGGGGGGTCAATTAAAGGAATTTTAAAACAAACCGGGAGCTAAATTATGAATTTTGAATAATTTAAAAATTTTTTTAAAAAAATATGGTCAATGGC
>JAODLD010000052.1:12891563-12908460 GCA_026781065.1 Mormyrops boulengeri | reverse complement strand
CCCCCCCCCCCCCCCCCCCCCCCCCCCCCCCCCCCCCCCCCCCCCCCCCCCCCCCCCCCCCCCCCCCCCCCGGGTCCCCATGGTATACAGTCTTAATGTCCTTGTCAGACCAGGTCACCCCTCCTCCCTCTGCAATCTGTGCTTCTTGTCGCGGCTTGTGTTGGCAGACATCTGGAAGAAACACCCCCACCAAAGTATGGGCGGTGTCGAAAGACAAAACTGTAAAATGATCACAGGCAAAAGCAACTTGCATAATTTTTGTAAAGAAATATTCATTATGAAGTAAACAATCAACAACAAAGTACAGCACTGTGCTAACAACACAAAGGTTGTGGGGGTCAAATCCCAGGCACCAGAGGTGTCCCTTCCCTCTACTCTAAATCCCTGATACTTTATATTGTGCTTACATTTATTCATTTAAAAAGCAAATAATGTTAATATCTGTAGCTAGTTGCATTCCAAATAGCTGACGTTCTATAACAACTCAAGGTAGAAAAAAGTAACTGATATTCAATCAAGGTCAATCAAGGTTTTTATTTCCTGCAATACACTTCGAAAAATCGCAGATTGAAAGCTGTACGACTCACATACCGTGCACAAAGCGCCCCCTAGTGTCGTACATCAGGACTGAGCGAATTTTTTCATCATTTACTTGCTGGCTTACGGTTAATCTCATGAATCACTCTTGGTGACAAAAATATCCCAGGAGCCATTACAACAGTAGTTTCAAATGTTCACGTAATTATAAGGATATTTAATGGCAGTTCGTACCAGAATCCAGAAACCAGCCATGGATGATTTAGCCAAAACAGATACGCTGGCTTTCCGCCCAGTGTCCCAGACATTTATACCCCCAAGCACCGAATAGTATCGTACTTATTATATAGCTACATTGAGTAATTTTAGGCGGTCTGATTTCCTAAAACTGAGATAAGATCGGCAGATTCCAGCATACGGCTGAATGCGGCCCATTTTCAGCAGTTAAGTACACAGCATTTACGGAACAAATTAAAAACCCGGAAAGTCTGATGAAGGAAAAATCATTAATCTTCCTCCTGGGGTACGAAATCTTAACCTCTAGTTGCAGACCTCGGCACCTGCACAGGGCCGCATGTCTGCTGCATAACCACGTGCCAAGACCCCAGCTGCAGGAAATCAGTGACGTCACGATCGCGAACAATTCTATTCTTTTCAGCGGCTCTTTGATACAAACGAAGGGAACAGAGTCGCGTTTGAGAGCCGCATCCTTTTTAATCGGCGTGCCCAAATTTCACTGCCTGCCCCGAATCCGCTGAACTTCCCCTTCACGTGAACCAGCCAGTCCCAAGAGGGAGATATTGTCACATTTAGGTTCTTTAGAAGCAGAATGAGCAGGATTTTGTGCGAATAAAACGTTTTTTTAATATTAAATGTTGCAAGAATTGCATTCGAGGAAAGACAACTTTACTTGCATACCATATTTAATATGGAGGGTAAATTCAAAGTAATAAATTCACGGATAATGCAGAGGGATACGCCGCCACCTTGTATAATACTTATAAGGCAGATCACTGAGATTATGTCTGGGAACACGAATAATTTAGTGCCGCTAAACCTAGTCCACACTTGTGACATGAAATTATATTGGCGGGATGTTTAAGTCTGAATCTGATCCAAATCTTACCCTATCGTCATCCTAGTGATTCTTTCGCAGATAAACCTAATAACCCCCGGCCCTAAGAAACTCTCGAAAAGGAGCGGAGTTATAAGATCGCCGGCTCCCTTCACAAAGCCGTTATTCCCATCACTACAGGAAATAGACAAGTGACCAGGGGTTCAAAAGCAAGAGACGAGGCTGCTGGGCAACCTACCTTTGGAACGACTGCCAAACTGGGATTAAGGTCCCACTCATATAGGCCCAAAGAGTTGGTGTACCAGAATGCCCATGGGAAGCAGAAGGCTGAGGAGGGCTGCTCTATGATCCTACAGGGAACATATACAACCACGGTCTATATTACGTCACATGACGCAACATCATATTACATCACGTGACACACGACATCACATGACACCACATAATATAATACATACGCAGTACTTCACACAGCTTAATACAATTTTAAAACATGTTTTCCCAGCATTTTATTAACTGGCTCATTTAAAGCCAAATAAAAAACCCGAGGCTATGTAGTCACATGTCTTACTAAAACACTAAACGGCATTGTTTGTATCTGACGCGTTATATTCCCATAGAGGAGGAAACTGTGAAATCTGATTTAATGGAGCACGGCTACTTAGAACGAAAACTAGGAATGAAAATGCCAACAAAAATACAATATTTGTTAGCAATGACTTTGAACTGATTCTGCAAACTTGCATATATAATTCTTAAGGAGTGTCACTAGAGATTTATGAAATGGAGGGCTCACCCTTTACTAAGGCGGATCTGATTTAAAAAAAAAAAAAAACTGAGAACACACTATTTAAAGTAATCACTGAACATTTATTTGGCGGGGTGTGGCTGATGACCCCCTAAAACAGCCCTAGTGACACTCCTGGATTCCTTCCTTTGAATCTGACACATTAAAATCTTTACTCTGAGTAAGAGGCTGTGTTCTCTGTTTTTGATGATCCTGGGGTGGTTCAGGCCCAGAGCTGCGAATCAGAGAATCGCAGGTGGGATCAGGGTCCTTAAAGCAGACTGCGCACACTCACCGCATATGCAATTTGGAACGACTGCCGGGAACTGAGTTGTAAAAAGCAGTTCCCCAGAAATAAATACTTCTTGTTTCCCAGCTTGGAGTTTTGAAACACACCAGATGGACTCATCAGATAAATCCTGCTTCCAAATAAGTTCCTGCTGCTCAATCCGTTCGCAGACTTTTTGATTTTGGTCTTACGTAATGCTTCTCTTTTTCTTTTTTTTTTAAAAAAAAAAACAAAAGAAGAACATAGAGCAATTTCCTGTATAAAGCAATTTTTGAAATTGCCTGGTCCTTTGAAAGAGTGTAAAAAACAGCCTCAACACAACATTTTTGCTTAAAGACTGTTGAATTGCATGGGAGCTCATTATCCCGACGTGAGTCCAATCACAGAACCCCACACAGGGCTTACTTTTGATCCCAGGATTGTACGCATTTAGCATTGTAGACTTTTCACTGAAGATTACACTTCATGAAAACACATCCTGAGGGGAAGAACAATCTCAATGCGCTCAAACACCAAGAAATCAATAATAATAATCTAATAGTTTGTCAGCTAAGCTGTAGTGTACAGTAAAGTAAAGTTACTTATTTTGTAAGGTGACAGAAATACACGCCAGAAGGATTAAATAAATACATACACTGTACGCCGTCCCTCGGGGTAATTCCCCTGTCTCTTTTTCATCCCCATCGTAGTCTTTTCCATTAAAGTACTTGTTAATGTCGTCATACACGTTACTGACGTTGCCTGTTGGGAAAACAGTTAGCTGTACCATCATGAGGGAATCATGGATGGAAGCCCCGTAATACCTAAATTTGCTCTCCCCCCCCAGACTCACTGAAAAAGCTGAAGGTGAAGGGGAAGCTGCTGTTGTAATCATAGTCCGGCATTGGCGTCCCCTCTAGCCCGTAGTCTTCATCCTCCTCGGCTGCTGTAAGGTGACAAAGGTCAAAGGTCAGATCCAAGATTCAAAACATGGAAACTGTGCTCTGCAACGAGGGAGTGCCGGCCATTTTTGTCAGCCTAACTCCAAGTTTTCAACAGTTCAGATTAACTCCTTTTCCTGCTGCGCTTTCAAGGTCAGCTTTATCTTCTTTCAAAGAGATAAGCGTGTCCATTGAGATGTAGTTACAAGCAAAAATATTCCAGAGTAACATATGCCTCTCAAGTGAATAAGTCCACCTCAGACTTGAACAGGAAGACCGTTGATAATAAGACTAGAATCTCAACTATTAATCTTCTTGATTGGCTACATGTTATAGGGATTGAATGTGGTACATCAGGGAGAGATGATTAAGTACAACATAACCAGCATAAATCTCGAAGGCTATGCTTATACCGCCATGAAATGTATGATTTCAGTTAGCAGGCAGCCTGAGTCCTGAGCTGAACTGAGAACCTGCAAAGCTGGAAGCCATTAGTTTCTAACCTTAGGATCCTTCTCTCCATGGTGTTGCTAATTTTCCTTTCCAGGGTAACACATCATCATCTGTGAGTTATATCCAGAAGAGGGGAAATCTGTCTTTTTGCACTAAGACATAACCTCTAGGACCTTGCGGTGCAGCTGTCTGTGTAGCGGAGTGCAGCGTGTCGGATACCGAGACCAACCCAAAACAGTTTTACTTCCCTTTCGCTGGAACTGTCCGCAATATTGTTGTTATATTAAGCTACAATAAATCTCATTTATTAAATTTCATTCCATTACAGTCTTGATCTATTTTGTTAAAATGTCAGTGGTGGGGGTGGTTGCCTGGGAATAGACCTCTGTATGGAAGATGTCTCATGACAGGGGGTGGGGGGGGCACCCTGGTCTCGTGGGGGGAATCTGTTGCAACCCTGTCAGCTTGCGCCAGCCTCCTCCCAGAAGGAGACGGTGAGACCCTGAGTAGAAGCACAGGACTTGGACCGGTTCCAGGAGAAACCACGGCCAAGCAAACTCCCATCGCGAGCCAACGAGCCCCCCGCCCCCTCACTAAGGTCACATGTGCAGTGCTGCTGGGGCCCACAGCTGCTGCTTGCAAGCCTCTGCACTCGTGACTTACAAAACCTCAAGCGACGTTCCCCTTTAAGTTTGCATTCATCCACTGTGATTCAACCAAAGCATCCAATATCCTGAGACAACTGTCGTGTTTCCAATTCACACCACAATTCGTACTCCTCATTAGTCAAATTGTAATATAAAACTATTTAACAACATAGAGTCAAAGATGGCAAGGAAATATATATTTAAAAACATGACATACTCCTGCAATGCGTGTATCTAATTACAGAAACACAATAAGATCATATAAGTAAGCATAATAACTTACTTATAAATATGTATTTCTATAAACTTTACCGCAAACACACTTGACAACGCAAGAGGCAGTCTCTGCCAGGAAATGTGAGACTTGGCAATATTGAGGTTGCAAAGCCTTACCCAAGAACCCCCAAATGAACTCATTACTGATTAAGAATAGCTGAATGCTTGAGAATACTTCTATTGCATTATTATGGCCACGCTTCTTGCACTAAACTGGAGCCTTAGCTGATCGAGCAACTGGACAGTAGTTAAGGATGGCCTGTAACCCAACGAACAATGGCGGGTCGGTGGCGTGAGAGCAGGTCGCTGGAGCAGCAGCCAGCTCATCGCTCCCAGAATCCCATTTTCCGGCTGTGCATGGCCTGATGCTATCAGTTGAGACCCATCTTAAAACAGAAGAGTGTCTGTAAGCTCCAGCATGCATCTGGCAACCGATGGGGTTCCGCCCACTTGTGCCGCCCCCCTGCCCGGTGGAAACCCTTGGCGGACAAGTCGGAACACGGTCGGACACACGAGCTGAGTCAGAGCCTGCCTAGGAACTGGATCGACTCTTGCAGCCCACATGGTGCGAGGCTTGGGTCGCCTGAGACTCAAATGGAGAGTTCAGGGAAGAGCTGATTACGTTGGCAGAGTCCCTAAGCGCTTGGGAAACTGGACGTGCTCCGTCTCCGTAACCCCGGCTGCCCCCTTTATACCAGGGAGAATGCCGGCTAGCTAAATAAAGCTTTCAGTCTTCACCCTGCTCTGTGTCACATACACAAGGTCACCGTACAGCACGACTCCAAGACCCCGTTTAGTTGTGCTGTACAGCTTTCGGACAGCGGGACACGGCTGTGTCACAAACCAAAGGACTCTCAGTTTTGATTGTAGTAGCGCCCCGAATGAGGAAATAAATTATTAATCTTGCCTGGAGCCAGAGCGTCCATTGTATCCCCCCCAAAAAAAACAACCTTCAGCACACAGAGGATCCTCTTTCTCTATCCCAGGCCATCTCACTCACTCAGCAGAAGTAAAACAAAGCTTTAGTTGCCATTTGCACATGTACATTGCAGTGTAGGAGGCGGTAAGTGGCTCAGCAGGCTTCATCTCTGCGACTGGAGGATCGCAGGTTCGGAGCCCTGACATTGGCAGGATAGTTACAGGTCTGTGGGTCCTTGAGCGAGACCCTTAACCCCCAGATCCAGGGGGCGCTGCACGCTGGCTGACCCTGTGCTGTGACCCCCAGGCATAGTGAGGAAGATGAGGTAGGTGAAGAGAAGCATTCCAATGCACTGATACTTGTGCAAAGGACAAATAAATTGTTCTTCCTTTCTGAATATGTTTTTTTCCCCAAATATACACACATAGAGGTTAGAGCAAAGTTTTGTGTCTGAGCTCAAGATCACCCATCCATCTACACCCCCTGGAGCTTTTTTTTGGGAGGGGGGGTATGGTTTCTCAAGGGCCCAAAAAAGTTGTGGTTACTCTACCAAGCATGGGATTCAAACCAACGTCCTTCCAATAACAGGCACAGAGGCCATAACCACTGAGACAGATACTGCCCCTCAAGGCAGGTAAGGAGACAGCAGAAGTATGAAAAGGTGGTGTTAAGGGGAAAATGTAACATGATGACTGCTCTGTCAGCGGAGCGATTTTCTCACCACCTGGCCCTGCAGAAAATACGCATTTTCTCGCCCATTCACAAGTTCCAGCTCATCATCAACACATGACACCGGGGCTTGACGCCGCTGTCAGTTGACGGCAGCTCGATACAGGGGAGCCTCGGTAATATGAGCTGGCTCTGCAAATGAGGCAGCTGATGTTCCTATGCCTGAGAACGACAATTCAAAACAGATGATTTCTGCTCTCTGGATATTTTGTTAACCGCTGATCCAGACAATAATGGGATGATGTTAAGTCAGATCAGAGGAGTGCTGGACCCTGGGTGGAGACTCCCTCTGTCAAACAAAATTATGTACATTCCCTGAAAACACCCCAAATATTATTCTGCATTAAGTAACCAGTTCCAGGATATCAACTAGCCCCCTGCTGCTACATCTTTAGATGGGTCTCTTCAGATCTTCTGCAGTTCTCAACTTGAACTTGAAGCTCAGGACCTCTCCACCCCTAACCCCTTGGATATGTGAGGCCTGGGGTATTATTAGACACAATACCATTCCGTAAGATGAGCATAAACTGGGCGGGTAGTAGCTTGGAGCTATGGCATAGAATGCGAGCCGTGACATAACCGGAGACCTTTTGACCCCCATAAATCACCCTCAAAATAACAAACCTTGAAGGAAAGGACCTGATTATTATATTTCATGCACATGAATATTATATGAGCAGCCAAGGCAAAATATTTACCCCTTACAAGTGGACTGTAAAAATGTCCAGTTTGAAGCAATTGAAGTGAGGGAAAAAAATGCAATGGGCCTGTAAATCTCTGGGTGTGAACGTCATCTTGAATTTCAAAATAAGAGGATGGCCGGCTTCCTACAGGAGAGACCCTCTGATTGTATTTGAAAGCCCAACAAGACAATGAAAAGACATGACAAATTAGCATCGACAAATTTCTTGCATTCCCTGTGTGGGAGGGTCTGTAATCACAGCTTGAACCCAGGACAGGCCGCCTGCGAAGTACCTCTCAAAGCCCAGGATTTCTCTGTGGCTTTTGGTCTGGCCTCATTCTTCAATGTAAGTTATTAAAACCAGCTGGCCAAAATGCAGAATAAATTTAAAGACAGATTTACAATAGAACAGATTTAACTGCGGCAAGAGCCAGGCTATGTCCAAACACTGCCTTGGATACAGGAGGAACGGTCTTGGGTGCCACGACAGACTTGCACATTAACAGGGGGGCATAAAACCTCTTCTAAAACACATCCAAGTCTACAGTAAGTCTGGACACTTTTACAAGACCGTGTTTCCAGTGAATTCTTCTCAGGTTCAGCGGTGTTTAGCAGGAAGTGAAACGGCTCACACGACCGAAGGTGTGAAGGGACAGTGCGACAGATGCAGACGCACACCAACGTACACAAACAAGATATGCTGTCTAGCTTGTCTACTTTCTCTGTTAGATAGACAGCACACCTGCAGTGAGACACCTTTTAAGTCCCCTGGGATTCTGTGCAGATTATTTCTGGTTCTCAGTATCCATTAAGCAGCTCCACCATCTAAAGTCCTTTTGCGCAGGCCCCTTATGCTATCAGGCCAGAAGGTGGCGTGCTGGTTAAGGAACTGACCAAGACACGTCCAAAGCTGTAGTGCAACACTGCCGTCTCACACTCCACAGTCAAAAAAACTCATCCAGCTGCATACATGCCCAAGAGAAAGTAGGATTGCGGAAGCTGAAGCTGACAAGGAGGTTCCCGCGACCAGCTGCAGTGACAGCGTACTCACCCTGGACAGCGGTCAGCAGGAGGGCCTGGAGAAGGCAGCCGCAGAACAGAAGCTGGACCAACCTCTGCATGGTGGCTCCAGAGGAGGAGTGGAAGTGATCACCCTTCAGTCTGAGCTTGCCAGAGCAGACGCTGTGTGGGAGAGCAGGGGGAGGGGTGGAACTGGGGGGCAGGACGGGGTGGGACAGAAACAGGGAGGGGCCTGTGGCTCCCATTACTCAGGTTCATTCAGAGCAGCTCCAATGGCTTCACTGACATGATGAACAGGTCAGGAACAATGTCCTAGACAGGCGGCGTCAATAGGGATGAATGTAAATGACAGAAAAAGGGAGATTAAA
Organism: Mormyrops boulengeri; assembly: GCA_026781065.1. Classification (NCBI taxonomy): domain Eukaryota; kingdom Metazoa; phylum Chordata; class Actinopteri; order Osteoglossiformes; family Mormyridae; genus Mormyrops; species Mormyrops boulengeri. Next base: position 12,899,758 of record JAODLD010000052.1, on the reverse strand, counting down.
GGCAGAAAGAACATTTCAGTGATCCCTGCTGAAAGAACGGCCTTTCTGGCTCCCAGTTCGCTGCGTGATACCAGTGCCTTTGATTCCTGCTTGTGACGGTCGTTTGCTTGTGTTCAGGATGCTCTCCGAGATGGGATACATGACACAGAAAATTAAATTTCACAAACTTTTGTGTCACACTACGCTGCAGTCCTTCATTAGATCAGATTAGATTAACTTCAGTAGACAAACCGATAGACAGACAAATTTACATCCAAAGAGAGACGTACAAGTTAAGCAGATAGACAGACAGACAGATAGATAGATAGATAGATAGATAGATAGATAGATAGATAGATAGATAGATAGATAGATAGATAGAGAGTGGTTTTCTGGTGTTTGTAGCTTGCCATATTGATTTGTGATCCTATTTGATTTCTCAGCCGCCCCATAGTTAAGGGGAACCTCCCATCCCATTGGTCACTTTATTCAGGGCATTACGCGCCATTCTGCTCGCCGTTCTTGAGGGGGGAGGGGTGGAGACCACCACCCTAAGGCTTCTGCGCTATGACTCGAGTGGCAGCAGGGATGACGTTGTTTGTGTGACTTCCCCTCCATACATGACTGCCATCACTGAGCCCATGCACATGCCAGTGATGTCATCATGGCGCTTTTAATGAAGAGCTGTTCGCGGTCCAAGAGGATCCAGGCTTCCGGGGAGGGGGTGCAGCAGTGGTGGTGGGTCCATCCAGGCCCCCTCATTAACACCCGGAGAGCACTCAATTGGGGCATTGTTCAGGACCCCCATCAGGGGGGAGATGGGGCGGGGGGTTGTGATCCCATCTTCCAACCCACAGCCCGACAAATGGTGGAATCAGATGAATCACCAGTAACTGCTAAACTCCATTGATGGTCAGAGTCAGAACCATCAGATAAATGCAATATTCTTAGGTCACTGCTCCCAAGACTCAACAGAAGTTTAAGAAATAAAAAGTATTGTAACATTTTTTTTCTTATTGAAATCAGAGAGGAAAGATACCTACAGCTTGAATTTGTTTCAAATGCTTTTGTGATTGTTTATTTTGCACCTTCAGGAAGGTCTTATTGAATGTGGGAACAATCATCTTCCCCATTCGACCAAACAGCTTCCAGGTGTTGGCATCTTTCATGATCTGAACGTCGATAAAATATTTCTGAAACAGCATCTTTTATTTATTTAAATGTCACTCTGTGAATTATGTTACTTGAAAGGGTAGCTGCAATTTTCTTGTGATTTATGGAAACAGTTTTGTATTATTTCTGTGTGTTTGATGGCAAAGTTTTGAAATTGTGTTTGTGACAGTCATATGGCACAAAAGCAGGGGAAAGGTTCTCAGTGACATTTACAGAGAAGTATCAGAGACGACAGAAACCAATGACAGCTCATACCCCTCAGATCCCAACTGGCTCATTTGCCAAGTAAAAAGAAACAAACAAAATATTATTCAAGCTGTCAGAACTCATAAAAACATCCAAGAACTCTGTACTGAGCCACAAACCTGATCGCTATCTTAATTCAAATCCACAAATACTGGCAAAGACCCGAGACCTTCGCACAAGGCTGACCCCGGAGCTGCCAGACCAGGAAAAAAATTCATGGTGGTGACCCTCAAAAGGACAAAGCTTCTGACCTGTCACTCTTGTAACATTATGACTCGGATGCATCACTGAGGTCCCATAACAAAGAGTCAGGAGGGGCCACATCAGGCAACCCACATATTATTAACATAAGCGGGATGAAACCGGTTTTGTGACCCAGCACAAAAGATTCATGCATACCTCTATCTTCCTGTGCCGGCCGGCCAACGGGGGAGACCAGAACTCCGGGCCAGAGATGAGTGATCACCACACAGGAAATAAACGACCCGCCAGGAGATTTCTGCGATCCATCTTGCGAGCTGATCTGATATCACAGAATCCTTGAGTTAATCCACTTACTATTATTATAGTGGGACTTTTTATCTTTACCCGTGACGATTAACACTGAAGGTTTCTGGGCTGACATGAGCATAAAAACATAGCGACACACGATGCTTACGGACATCAGAGTTCTCAGTCCAGCTGTGGTGCTTTAGGCAAGGCAAATTTATTTCTATAGCACAATTCAGACACAAGGCAATTCAAAGCGCTTTTCAAAGGAAGAAGGATGCATTTAAATAATAGACATTAAAATCACAATTAAAAGACAAAAAAAGCTGTCTAACTGTAACTGTCTTAGGTAAACTTGCATCCCTGAAGTTCTAAGCAGTTTATAGTAACAGGTCTGCGTTATGTGGTGCATGAGCTGACATGAAGTGCAGGTCGCTCACCCGCTTTCTGTTTGTTTACGTTGCTGCGTAAATAGTACAGAGCAGGATTAGAGCCTCAGATTTGGAAGCCTGATACTGAGGTTGTTGCCATGGCAGCGACCCTTTGGTCAGGGGCCAATGGGAGCCTGATACTGAGGCTGTTTCCATGGTAGTGACCCTCTGGTCAGGGAGCCAATGAACAGGAACTCTGATACCTGACCCTATGTGTGAGCCTGTATATGCAAAGAGCATCTGTGAAACATCTGTCTGCTGACAGGGGCTTTGGATGGCTAGGCTTGGGAAAAGCTCCTTAATAGATACTTTAAGCACTTAAGCTAAAAATTATATGTGCCCCTGGTGTCCCCTCAACAAAAATGACTAAAGTTGACCATCTGAACTATCTGTATTTCAATGAACTCTTTGTGGTCGCACCAGGAAAGACTGGAGTAGCCTGGAATTAATTAACTGGATCTGGCGCCTTGAGAACTCACATCTTGACAGTGTAAATATCACTCTAGGGGAGATAACCTGCAAAATGTTTGCGAAGAGTCTGAGCACAAGCTACAAGTAGCACGGAGCCGTCTCAGTGTCCGCATTGAGATGTGACACTGATCGCGGAGCGGGACGTGCGCGGGCAAGCTGAGAGCTCCGCACTTCCTGTCTGTGGGAGAGTAGGAGAGAATCGTTCCCTAGGCAGCAGGGGAGCGGGATGGGATCTGTCCTGGAGATTTGGTGACAGGCAGGAAGGGGGAGAGGAAGCCCTGGGGGCTGCGTTTGTGTTGGCCCAACTGTTTTCTCACGGAGTTAGCGGGCCCGGAAGTAGCGCCACATCAGGTGTTGCCTTTTACGGGATATGGGAGGAAGAAGAGAGGATGTGCAGCTTGGGGTCGAATGCAAACAATGGCAGCTCAGTCAGCTGGGCTCATGTTTACTGGGCGACGTTTTTATACTTTATACTTCATAGCACAGGTTTTTTCAATCAGCCATGACCATTAACCTTTGGAGCACGAGCAGCCTTCAAGTGGAAGCCTGCTTTACGAGACGGAATGTGGGATGCTTAGCGTTAATGTAACCCTACGATGTCCAGCCGTGCCAGACATGGTAATCCATGACCTATTGGATTCATCGGTGTCGTTTTGTTGATACACTGTTTGGTGCTGCTTTGGTCTGTTGTGTGTATTTGACTTTCACATAAAAAACAATAAATTATTCATTTAAAAAATCAAGACCATTAACACCCTAGGAGTACAATGGATGGTGAACTGAGGCACTTGTTGGATTTCCATAACTCGCAAAAGATTTTTGACCATTGGTCACAGAAGTTGAATCCAAAGGTGTGGCTGAATGACTATGCCCAATTCAGTGCTTATCCACGCCAAAACTCATTTGGAAATGATGACTCACTTAAAGGAACCGGAGACCACATGAGTCTGTGTGCTATCTGATGACTTGGCACCATTGTTACTCATTTCTGTTACACAACCGGTTTACACTATGTTGCACTCTGACAGATGCTGAAATTCATTACATTTTTCTTTCACCCAAAGTGACACAATTGAATCCCTGGAGCAGCTATAGGTTTAAGGGTCTTGGTCAAGGGTCCAATGTTGATATTACTTTTTCTTTCCATATGAACCAGCAACCTTCTGATTACAGAAGAGTCACACCAGCCCAGCCCAGATCAAAAGTGAGAATGTGCAGCGATCCCGAAACCATGTGACTAAAGCCTGATTTATATTTCTGTGTAGAATCTACGCCATCGGTATGGAGTAACCACGCATCCTACACCGTAGCTTACGCCGTAGCCTGACACACACCTCCCCAGGAATGTAAATATGCGTCGCAGTGATGCAGACTGCATGAACTATAATCAATCTGCTTGGTAACGTCGCCCTTTCTCCTGCGGAAATGTTTTGTTGTTGTTTACAGCTGGGATGATTTTACTGTGAGACAAGTTGTTTGTAGCTCATTGCCAGCCTGCTGTTTTTGCCATGGTTTCATATAAAGTTTCATATATCACGATGTGACTTTTTTGTAATGAAACTATGTTTACAACGTAAAACAAGAGTTTAAAATAAATTAATTTCTCACAAACCAGTCTATGAGTGATTTAAATAGCATGAACAAAACTGGTTATGATTGTCTCGGAGAGCACGTGCAGGGCTCATGCAAAACAGTTCCAGTACACTTTAAACTGATTTTTAAATGCCTACTTGATAATCTTGAAGTTTTGTTTCCTATGACATAGTAAAAAATATTTTAGTGAAAGCTACACCCCCAGAACTCATTTTGGTGGTGTTATTGCAGAATAACTGCAACAAAAGCGCTGTATAGGCACACTGCATAAAAATAAATCTGCTTTAAGAGTCTGGCAGTGAATCATTAGCGTATTCGTAATGTTACATCACATTTATTTATTTAAGAGACACTCTTTATCCTAAGCAATGTACAATTGAGAAAGCACTGTCAGACAGTCCCAATTTGGGGTCAAGGGCCTCGCTCAAGGACCCAGCAGTGACATCACTCTGCTAAGGACAGGATTTGAAGATGTGACCATGCAGTCACAGGAGAGGAACCCCATGTTGCACGGACAACTGCATTTGGTGTGTAGGCCACAATATGAAATACATAAATAAATCTAAATCATTTAAAGAGCGGCTATGACATTTTCAAAGTGGCTGGGAGATTGTTTGTATACAATATCCTATTACCAATTACCACAAGAAAATTCTGCACTTTTATTCATCAGAAATACAGAAATGTGACATAGCAGGGATTTTAATTATTTTTGTCTGAGTGCAGTTGACAGCATTTCAATACTTCAGACTGTGTTTTAAGGACACCCCCCCCAATGAGGTAAACAGTAAAGATGCAAAACACGAAAACGAACTTGATGTGCACATTCGGGAGAAATCGATTAGCAGATTCCTTAAGTGTGTGAGGGGTCAAAACATTTAACATTCGTCCACACGCAAGGGCAGCTCCAGATGGCAGCGATAAAAATTAACCTGAGAGCCCAGGAGCTTCGTAATGGGTCACATCTGCGAGGGTGTCGTTCGACAATGGAGGCTTGTCCTGCGGACGGCGCAATAGATTTCTTCTTCGCAAAACGTAAAACATGGGGTTTATTAAGACAGGCAAGGAATGCAGGAGGTGAAAAAAACAGATACAATTTAAAAGCGGCTTTATTTTGTTCCATATAAACAAAAACAATAAATAAATAAAAAATGCCGTCACGTCGGGGTTTCCAGCGCTAATTCCCGCGAGGCGTTACGCCCCTTGAGGTTTTTGACTTATATAGGCCTACAATTCGCCTTGATATGCATTCATTGCAGCTTAATTGTACGTTGTTTGAACTTGTGTTCTTTTTGCGATTCCTGACACCTGTTATTTGCCCCTTTTTAGCGCGGGGGCTCCTAATTCACCGTATTCTTACATTGTGAGCCGTTTCCTGAGCGAGTAATTGATGACGTCAACCCGGGCTCGCGCTGGACATTGTTTGCTTTGCTCATACTCGTACTATTGTATTCCCAGGGTCACTGCTGTTCTCCTGGGCTTCGGAGAGTCTCATCGTCTAAACTCCCAGTCCAGCTGATGTGGGAAATGTTTCCTCAGTTAAACTGCCTTTCCCTTGCACTCATGGGAGAACGGAGGTAGGCTGTAAAAACGTTTCAATTGCATCCCTTCTAACTTTCTCAGGGGACGTTCGAAGACCGGAGCTATTTTAATATTTGGGAACAAATTAAATTATTTTTAATCCGCATTATTATTAAACAGTTTACAGAGCGCAACATCCAAACTGATCTCAGTGAGACCTTAAATATATACATTCGGAACCCAAATAGTTCATTTGTAGTCAAGTAATCAAGACAATTATCACAAATTAAATACACAAATTCAAATAACGCCAAAAGATTACATTTCATTACGTTTAGTATTTAGATTGATATATTTTTAATTGAGCTTGTGCTGTAATCCCATGTGTAGCATTGCACAGTGAATGCTACAGCCATGATGTATAAATAACTGTTTCATTATTATAATGTAGAATTTCAGTGATTTTTTTAGAAAGCCATGAGTTTTGTAAAAAGGCAAGGTCTAGTTAGGATTGAGTGTTTTGATGTTTAGTACAGCCTGACCCCACCAGGCGTGTAGCTTAGATGCCTCACGTGGGTTTACCTCACAGTCTCTGGTTTCCTCCTACAGTCCAAAGACATGCCGTTTAAGTTAATTAGCATTTCATAAACTTCAATAACTTGTGTGTGTATTGGTCCAGTGACGGACTGGTATCCTGTCCAGGGTGGACCCCAGCCTTGTGTCGTATGAGGGCCTGGTTTAGGCTCCAAGTTTCCCCGTGATCCTGACCGGATTAAGTGGTTAAAAGATGGATTATTTACAACTGAGAATTTCAGAATGATACATTACAAATTTGCTGTTTGAGGAAGAGTTTACTTATGACTAAGTTGTTTTTTGTGGGACTTGGGAACTGCAATGTATCCAGATGGCTTGGAACTGTGGATACGGAAAAACCCTACTGGAGAGTGAAAGATACAAAAGAAACAAATATCATTTCAGTTACCCAGCATGCACCTGAATCCGACACCCAGCTCCCCGAGGCCTGACTGTATCTGACCATCTCAGAGTGATGGGAAAATCCGTCTGCTCTCTGCAGGCAGCTGGCTCATCGCGGTTTTTTCCAGAGTGCTGATGTTGCGGTTTTCTGAAACATGCCCTGGAACACAACATCTGGATCGGTTTACATGTAAGGCCGACAGGGTGTTTGTGGGAGAGAATGTGAGCGTGTGTGACTAGGGGACAGAGCTAAGGCATCACGCCTGGTGTGGCGCTCAGATGCGAGTGGAGGGACACGAGACCGGGCGTGCGCGACGCCTGAGAGGAAGTTCCCGGGGATGCTGGGCACCTTTAATGGAAGAGCGTGACGGGGGCGGTAAAGCCCTGCGAGGACGGACATTGTGCTGAGAAACCGCAGAAATGCGAAGCGTCGTCCCTCGCAGCACAGGCCCTGGCCTCGTGACGACACGCGAATGTAACATGCTGCGGGAATGTCTTTATTTTTACAGCTTGTTCTCCAGAGTACAACTTAACGATCTCATTTGGGCGCAGTTATCCATATGTGGAATAAGGGAAACCTTAGACTGAAATTCTAGAATTTAAAGTTTAAGATTTTAAAGTCTAATTCACTGTTTCTCATCTGTTTAACCATCCATCTTCCATACCCCTTGTCCTGTATAGGGTTATAGTCAGCCTGGAGCCTATTTCAAAAGGCCAAAGGCAGAAATTCCAAATATTGCTAAAAAGTGTCATGCCTGCTTCTACATGCAGTCCATGCTTTGGAGTCACTGAGGCATTGAACGGTGTTGAGAAGATTTCATTTTGAGTCGATATCAAGCAAACAGTCTCCCTGCTTAATTGAACAATGTGATTATTCACTTAACATCAATCTGAAAGGTCTTCCACCTTATCTGTATCAGGAATATTATTATAAACTCTTCCTTTTGTATTAATAAAAATGAGTTTAGGTGTGTTGCTTTTCGTTCGTATGACACTACACACTAAATAGGATATCAGATGCACCACTATTGGTATGTGTTATAAAATTTCTGGGTGTCTGATTTTGGAGGCAAAAGGAATTTTTGCTATTTGCACACCTATCCTTGTGAAAAAATATGCAGATTTTAGCAGAGATGGAGATTTCAGGTCCAGAGAGTACAAATCCAGACCAAGGTTTCGTTTCAACCAACCAGTTGAGTATTAAGAGTCACGCTCACAGAGTACTCAACAGGTTGGTTGAAATCTTGGTCTGGATTTGTACTCTCTGGACCTGAAATCTCCACCTCAGGATTTTAGTAAAGAAGAACCAGCTCTACT
>JAODLD010000052.1:12854586-12869611 GCA_026781065.1 Mormyrops boulengeri | reverse complement strand
CCCCCCCCCCCCCCCCCCCCCCCCCCCCCCCCCCCCCCCCCCCCCGCGGGGGGGCGCCCCCCTCGACGGAACAGCTGAGTGACCTGTGGTCAGAGGTGTCCACCCAGTAGCTACGTACAGATTCTGTCACGGTGAAAAGTAAAAAAAGCCCCGAGCAGGACCACTATCACCCCACCCCCCCAACGCCTGCCACGCTCCTCTTTGTCTTCCTCTCCGGTGCACTCAGAATGTCGTATCTTATTCAGTTTCTGGTTCACAAATTACATCATGCTCTTCCTGTAGTCGGCCAGCAGGGGGCTCTTGTGCCCTGGAGTGTGCGAGGGGCTCAGGGGAGCGGCAGGGCTCTGCTCCAGCTGCCGGTACAGTTCCTGCAGTCCCCTGACCTCCTCCAGGACACGTCGGGCCTGGCCCCAGGCTGAGGCGGCCTCCTGAAGGAGGCGCTCCACCTCCGCACGGTCGGCCCCCGAGTCTGAGTCCGTGCCCTCGGGCCCTGCGACCCGCACCTCCGCCAGCATCTCCCGAGTCCTCTCCAGCTTCTGGGCTATGAGGTCCTGTAGCTCTGAGGTGGAGGTGGTGGGGGAGGCAGGCCGTGCCCCAGCCTGGCAGATGAGGATCTCGTCCAATGAGGCGCGGCGGACCTTCTCAGGGGTGCGAGCCGCCCCCTCCTGCCGGGGAAGGCTGTCCGACTTTCCCCTGGCCTCGGAGGCTGCCGGCGTCGCAGGGCAGCCATCACTGTTGGACCGCTTGGCCAGCAGGCCCATGGACTTGTCCAGATCGACCCGGAAGCTTCCCTCGCAGCTGTCCTGCCCCTCTGCCGCTGGCGAGGCTGCATCCTCCTCCTGGACGAGGTCCAGCGTCAGCATGCCATCCGACGTCGAGGTGGATGCCTGCAGAGAGAACAGGAATTTCTAAGGAGCGCCACATTGTAGAACCTCCACCAACCAAAACGTGGTTATCCTGGATGATCCATTCTAGGTGAGTTTTGTGATCCTACAGTACTGTGCAAAAGTCTTAGGCAGTCATAGAAAATGTTTTAAGCTACATATCTGGGTAGTAAGTGTATATTTGCGACAAAAAAATGTAATTTAGTATTAGAATATGTGCAAATGAAGAGTAAAGCAATAAAAAAATTATGAGAATTTCTTCTTTTCTCCAAAATGTTACTGATGTCAAGTAAGATGGCTAGATGAACACCGCTTCCCAAATCTCTCCTCAGGGGCACCTCAGCCAATTAATGTGTATTTGTCAAATTTCACCACCAGCTCGATTAAATAATTAACTTAATCAATTAAATAACTGAATGAGGTACTGATTAGCCAAACGATGTGGGGCAGTGGTCAAGTCAAAAAACATCGGTGCGTTGGACAGTCGCTGCAAATTGTGGGGTGACGTTCGGAGAGATTTGTAGGAACGTGAAGATCATGTGAACATTCTTTTCTATGACTGCCGAAGGTTTTTGCACAGCTCTGTATGTGGACCCTTTTTAAATTACTACATCACGCAAGAGTAAAGAGAACATTGTACGCGTAGGGAGCTGAATGGCCTCTGAAAATATGAGGGATTGATTGATCATGTCTTATCAAAGGCGTCACATGGCACCAGCTGCCACACCTACCACGGCCATGAGGTGTCCGCGCGTAGGCAGGCGTCGCGTGTGTGGGATCTTGGCGCGGTCCCGTGTCGGGTGCGCGAGGAGGCTCTCTTCCTCTACGGTGACCTGGGGAGAGACAGCGACGGTCGAGGTCAGCCGCCATCTTGCCAGTCGTGAGCTGGTGATGGGTCATGTGACCGCTGTCCTCTCGATGCTTCCCACAGGAGTGGTGGAAGTCTTGTGGTTCTTGTTCTGGAAGCTCTACAGTGCAACAACTCAATGGCTGAGGACTCAAATCCTCCTCTGAGCACCGAATGGGCAGGATGGACGGCCCAAGCCGTACATGCAAACTTCTAAAGGAGAATCTTAGGAGCTGAACCAAATCAGCAACATGATAGCTGTCAGAGTGCAGGCAGTAGAAAGCAAAAGAAACTTTATACAAAACGATTCTAATGAACCCTGATAACCCAGGCGGGTGGTCTCCCCCTCCCCAAACAGGGGAAACACTGACTGCAAACCACATATCATGCAGCTAAGCTGCGCTGTGTGCATTTTGCATGTTCTCATGTTAGAGGGGGTCACCTCCGTTGTCCTTCCACAGTCCAGAGACACGCAGGCATGCACAACGGCATCTCTGAATGGTCCATAGTATGTGTGCAGTGATGGACTGACATTCCATCCGGGGTGTACCCCGACTTTGTACCAGGATAGGCTCCAGGCCCCCAGTGACCCGTTAAGTCTGGTGACATTTATTCTCCACGTTCACAGAACCTCCTGAAGGGGCTCCACTGCACCTCCTCTCTCCCCGCTACCCTGCAGCCTGCTTTCACATCATACGGCTGTGATTCATGGGAGCTCACACAGTGGGCCTGGTTTCACACAGCTTCCGGGCCTCCTGCGGCCGTCCTGTCTGTTTAAAGCAGCGTTTACCAATTCAGTCCCCCCCGGGGGCCCCCCCAGACAGTCCACCTTTTGGGAGTTGGGAGGGAGCAAAAATATGGACAGTCTTAGAGGTCTGCAACCCAACCCAAGCATGATGGGTTTCGGGTTTCTGGTTTCGGGTTGGGCACAGGTCAGTGTTTTATGTTCAGGCTTGAGTTGGACCTGAGTTCGTTTTTTATGAGTGATTTTTTTTCATGTGCAAAACCCCCCCTGCCCCCAACACCCTCCCCCTCACAAAGGTTTGCAAATGTCTCCATATTCATGTATAACTAATACAATTTCGGGTTCTGGTCGGGCACGGGTTTTAGATTAGCTTGTGCTACTCAGGCCAGGTCGGGTCCAGGTTTTAATTTCACGCCCATACAGGACTCTAGACTGTCTAGCAGATAGCTGGGGGGGGGGGAGCAACAATGCGGTCCGTCTGAGGGTCCCCGAGGACCGGGTTAGAAACACTGGCATAACGGAAGGCCAGCATCCTATACTGGGCTTTCAGGAGAGTGGCGGATCCTGGACAGACACGGCGGAAGAAGTCCTGCGATGTAACTGCTAATAATATTCACATTTATTTAGCAAATGCTTTGGTTTAAAGCAACATCCAAGTGACAAGAGTTTGGGATCAGAAGACAGGTTGGCCAACAGCCCTGGAGCAGTAGGGTTTAAGGGTCCTTGCTCTTATCACTCTGCTGACCATGGACGCAGATCCCAGAACCTGTTGAGCCTCACACCACCCGCTCGACTTAAGGCACCAAATCAGAATTCTGTATTGTTTGGGAAACATGGCCTTGTTAATTGACTCAGTTGATTAGTAGATGACATCATTTCATGCATTGGGGCGATTCAAGTCAAGCAGCTGTCTCACATTGCCCCATGCAACGCTACAAAACAGGGCAGGAAATCAGCCGCCGTCGTCACGGTTACATTTGTCCGTTGTCCTTCCATCCTGGGAGCCAAACCAGACAAATGAGTCAAGTCATGCAATTTCAGTAAGGAAGCAGGTGTGCGTTGCGGAAGGACATGAGCGAGGACTCAAAAGGGATTAGTCATCAAGGACGCGCTTCTGCCTCGAGGCCGTACACAGAAGAAAGCATCCGCTTCCTTTTTCGTGGAAGTAATGAATTGTGTTGATGTTTAAATGAAAATCCGCCTGGGTCAGATCTCACGAGAGGCACCACTATCTACAGCTAAGCAATGTTTATACTGCATCTCAGAGGCTGTGGCCATTTTTGTGGACCTCAGTGAGGACAGGAAGCAGGGCTTGGGGGTGGTGTGTAGCTCACATCCAGAAGGTTTGGGTTCAAAACCAATAGCTGGCAGAATAATCAAGTCACAGTTGGGTCCTTGAGCAAGGTTCTGAAACCCAAGTTCTTCTGGGGTGATTCAGGCTGGCTCACCCTGTGCTCTGATCCCACAACTGTGTTTTTCATGGAGAACAAGACAGGGTACATTAAAGACTAATAAATAACCTTATTGTTTATATAGGTAATATACACTTATCCTACACATAAAATACCTGATTGAATCAATAATTATTTCTGCCTTAATTCGAATACAATATTAACAGGAGTGGATAATTGTTTGTGAGCTGAGATATTTAGCGTGGAGAATGAAGAGGGTGTGTCTGAATGCGGTCATACCTCATCCAGGATGCGGTTTTTAGCTCTTGTGATGGCGCCGTTCAAAGCATTGATCCAGGACTCCTTCTCTTCGGGGCTGACAGCCAGGAACACGAGATTTGGCACCTGGGGCAAAGACAGACAGGAAGCTGAACATGCGGTCAGAAAGGCGAGTGCTGGCTCATAGAAGCACCACTCAAGCGGCCATCTCCTCCAGGCCCGCGTCTACCACTAATTATTTCTTTAATTGAACCAATTTAGAACTAATTAACTGTACGGATGACTGCATGTTCTCCGTTTCTGGGTAACTGAAAAAAAAAATGCTGGTAACTAGAATACAGCATGTTAAACTTAGTTCATGCTTGTCCGTGTCACTTAACAGAATCAACTAGTCAATTACCTCTACTAGTAAGGCAATTATGTAACCCAAGATACATGAAAAAAATTTAACTTTTTTATCTTCCAGTATTAAATGTACTCTTTCATGAGAAAGACATTCCATCCAGGGGGACCCTGCCTTGTGCCCTGTGTTCCCTGTCTCCAGGCTCATCACAATGCCGTATGGCATAAGCAGTTATGGAAGATGGATGTACTGTTTATTATTATCATGTGTCAAACTGCTGAATGGAAATAAATTCAAGCAGGATGAGGTTGGTGTAAGAGCCAACGCACACACAGAGCAGGGGTAGCCACTTTTATGACTTATGATTAAGGTTCTGGCTCTTGCATGTGTTACAGCGACTGAAGCCCTAATGGACTATTTTGCAGACATTTAAACGAAATATATTAAGAACAAAAAAGGGGGCATTTTTTTCAGACTATTGGTCCTTAGAAGTACTGAAGGCAGAGCAGAGGAAATCTCGTCGGTCACATGAGCCTTTTTGAGAAAAGGCGTCTCTCATTAGTTGCTCACGAACTCAACAGTCACTCCACAGCACAACACACCCCATCCTCTCACCCCGTAGGGTGACAAGGCCATGCTGGGAGGCTCATATCGGCCCCCCCACCCAAGCGTGGTCTGGTGAGGACCGCAGGTCGCGAGCCTTGCTGTCCACTCGAGGAGATCGCCGGCGGATTCCTCAGAGCTCGTTAGCGGGACACTCGCGCTGTGTGACTATCTGCTGATTGAGTTTAGCATCTTCACTCCCGTCGTGAGGGAAGATTGAACCGATCAACACGTCTGAGTTGAATTTGAGACGGAAACTAAATCACGCGATCAGAGATGCTAATACGCAAATCCGAGCACATAACCCAGGCAAACGGCTTGAGCAAGACCTCCCCATCGATCTGATCTATGACAATAGATAAATCCGTCAGCTCAGTGACTCGGGAAGACTCCGGAAGGGCATACGAGAGTGACTAAGTCAAACAGCGATGACTCAGGACAACATGCACCAAAGTCTCATCTGAACAATGTCATCTTGTTTTCCATGACTACCCAACTTAGTCACAAATTCACACAAATATGACTTTGGTTTGAAGTCCTTCTGTTAATGCAGCCCATTGTGATTAAACAATTAAAATGCATAACTTTAACGGGACCACAATGTAGGATTTTAATCAGCAGACATTTGCATCCTCAAACTATCTTAAGGGTAATAAATCTCACACATCCTTCCATTTTCTGAAACTGTAAAAGCCCAACTGGGGTTGCGGGGGGAACTGGAGCCTATCCCGGGAACAACAGGTACCAACACACCACAGGGCACACACACTCACACACACACTCACACGACTACAGGGCCAATTTAGATTCACCAATCAACCTACCCTGCACGCTTTTGGACCCCGGGAGGAAACCGGAGCCCCCGGCAAAAATCCACGTAAACTCCACACAGAAAGGACCCGGGCCAAACCCAGGACCTTCTTGCTGTGAGGCAGCAGTGCTAACCACTGCACCACCGCTAACCACTGCACCACCATGCCACTCTCACACATCTGAAGATCAAATTTCCAAAACATATATGTTACATAACACTCATTATATGTTACAGTATTGGGAACCAAAACTCAGTAATTCCACAGAAATGTTCTCAAAAACATATCCCGTGGAATGAGTGAGTTTTGCAAATTTGTTCTTCGATTCTGATTTAATGCTGCACTCAAGGGCACGGCAGTGGGATCCTCCTGGGCCCTGAACCGTCAGTGGGATCTGAACCACTTCCCTTCCGGTTTTAAACCTCGCCCATAATGTGGCATGGGCCAAAAGGAAGGGCATCGGTGCAGCATCTCCTGTAACTCCACCGCTGTCGTTGAGGCAACCTGTTCTTCATTAAAGGAGTTTGAGTGAGGCCTCGGTTAGGGTGAGGATGGCGCATCGGTGGGGAGTCGCCCACCCACCGGCTCCGTTACCAGCAGACAGTAGTTAATCAACTCCTCAAAATAACAGACAAAACAATGGGGGCCCTTTATGACCAGGAAGCTCTGGTTCTCTGCTATCAAAAGAAATTCCTCATTCCAGTCAAATTAACCACATGGGTGAACAGGTCAGAACTCAAGTATGAGCTGAAGACACCAGTAGCTGCAAACATGACACGCTACTTGTTCTAGTAGGAGGGAAACTCTTTCCTGCCTGTTTTTATGCATTTATTAAGCCCTGTATTAAATGTGGGCTGTGTGTGACTCAGCAGGTTACAGTGCTGTGATCAGAGGGTTGTTGGTTCAAATCCCCAGATCAGCACTGATTTTTCAGCTGGGCCCATGAGCTAGAATCATAACCCCACAAATGTTCCAGGGATTGTCTAACTTTGCTTTCAATTGTGTGTCGCTTTGGATACAAGCATTTGCTAAACAAATAAATTTGAGAGCTGTGCGGGTGAACGGAACCGTGTGACGTGGAGTTAGGCAGGGATTGTCTAACGAAGGCTTCCGATTCAGCACAGAGTGGGCAGGATGGACGGCCCAAGCCGTACATGCAAACTTCTAAAGGAGATACTTAGGAACTGAACCAAATCAGCAACATGATAGCTGTCAGAGTGCAGCCAGTAGAAAGCAAAAGAAACTTTATACAAAACGATTCTAATGAACCTTGATAACCCCCCCCACACACACACACACACACGGGCAATTCTAGGATTTTTTAAGGTTCGGGGTATAATACAGGCCATAAATCATGCAGAAGGGCCAATCTTATCATTAGCCAATGACATGTTTTGAATCGATGAGTGATAGGGGAGGGGGGCACTCTGGGGGCCAATCAGCTGGCCCCAACCTGCTAACCCAACTGACTACACTGACTAGAGTAGCTCTGATAGCAAGTTCCACTCTCTGGGTTAAAAACCCAGGAACTTGGCTGGGTGTGTTTTTGTGTAGGCAGGAGGCTGAGATGGGGCTACAGCCCAGTGACCAGACACAAGCTTCTACGTAGCTCCAGGCCGCAACCTTCCGCCCAGACTTTGTATTAGCCAATCGAATTTAATTGTGCCTGTCTCGACCGGCGATCGTTTTTGGAAATCGGCTAAGCGTGCCTGTGTCCGGAGAGGGGTGTTTTTGTGCCAGGTTCAGTGAAAGGCGATTAGCACAATCAGATTTAATTATAAGAGACAGGAGGACAGCTGAGCAGGGTCAGGACAGTTTACCGACTACTGAAGCCACTTTGCTGCACTGCGGAGTCGTGCAGGACATTTGCAGGTGCCCCTCCCCCCGCCTCTCCAGACGTTCAGTGACTTAACCTACCCTCTCTTAGGCACCTGCAGTCCCTGTCCCCCCCAGCGATCCAGTGTAAACATGACAATACTGTAATTGCAGGCCTGAGCCAGAGGCCGTGATGAAGCCAGGGTGTTTCCTGGCACCCCTTCCAGTTTGCAGTGCTGGTGTACAGGCTGCCGGACTCACTGTGTTCCCAGGCTGCCTGGAACGTAGCAAGGTGAACTTGCTATGATTCTTCTTGCTCCGGCTCTTGGTCTTGCGCAGCTCCTCCGAGCGCTCGTAGTCCGTCAGGTCGATCACCTCCTGAATTTTCTTCTCATCCTTCACCTGCAGGAAGTGTGAGACAGATGAGCTACACTTCGATGACGTGGCTGTTTTGCCGGGTGACGTAAGGCTTCGTCTGCGTCAAGACATGCACCGGCATGAGAGATTATAGAGTGACTTACACGGCAGGTGGACAGCCAATAAACGCAGCAAAGCTTGCATGGTGCTCTATAAATAACACACTATATACAATACCATATAACTCAAAAGAAAATGCAGTAATATATAGAAAAGTACGAGTAACCAGTTTATACAGTCATGAGAATAATTCAGAATAAATAAAATTAAATATTTTCAAATTCGATTATGCAGCATTAAACGGCATGCCTGGGAATGTTAGGAGCTGGCTGAGGCATCAGATTCGGTCTAACACTTTTTCGTGAGAATTTAAGTAAACGGGGAAGGGGTGAGACAGGCAGCGTGTGGTCACACCCTAATGGGTTAGGGCCTCGTTAGCGGATCGGCCACACGCCTCCATATGGCCCCCACCAGGCCTTGGCGGTGGAGGGGCTGACTAAGAGCAGGAGAGCCCGGTGCTGTGATACCAATCAAGACGGAACTGACAGTTCATAACCGAGAGACAGCAGACGTTGACCCCTTTTCTGAGGTCGGGCCACGTCAGGACAGAGTGCTTCCTCTCGGGAACTGTGCCATTAAACCACGACCTTGCAAGCGCTGTATGACTGGGGGGGGAGGACCTACCTGGGGAGGCTGTGGGCAGAGCCGGGGACACAACTGATAGACACGACCCGTTACCCCGTGGCTCTGCATCAGAACCCGCCGCCTGGATTTAATAACACCGGCCCCGCTGCTATTTTTGCCATCCAGGGCTGGCGTTGCGAGTCGTACCGTGGCGGAATGTATGTTTCGCCGTTCCCCACGCTCCGTGTGTCGTCCCTGGATAAGAGATCCGGAGGCATGCTGGGAAAGGAGGGGTGCGTCACCTGCCCACCGTAGGAACATGCTGTCTTTGCTCAGTGTCACCTCGGCACCCCCACCGGCCGCGGAGCAGGGACGCTCTCCATCGCCTCTTTGTTGTTTGTTCTCTCTTTTTTTGTGAGTTTCCTTGGGAACGACACGTCATCCCACGTCCCTGGTCCCATTCCGCTTGGAGATTTTGGATCCAGGGCTCTCTTGCTCACGTACCCATCGCGCATCACAAGAGGGGACGCCCATCGCGCGGGTCAGCAAACGCCGATGTGCAGGATTATTACCATGCACAGAAATAACCGTGTAATTCTCCGTGACATTTGCAAGCCTCGGCACTTTTATTAAATGCGTCATACCAGACGGATGCAAAACGAAGTCACCGATATTTTCCATTACTGTGGACGCCGAACGCTGGTCTCCTTCAGGTACAGCCTGGATCTGCCTGCCTACTCCTAGTTAATATCTGACCTTCTCTCCTTATCTATATCAGTCTCAGGACATTGATTAAAATGTATAAAGAAAAGTGCAATACCACGCACAGCACTATGGATACATTTCACCCAGCTGTTGCTAAGGACCTGACAGATGCTGTGTATCCACTGGGTTACTGTTGCTATGCTCACTCAGAAGGCCAGGAGGTCTCTGAGTCAGAAGGACCATCTGTCATAACGCATTATAACTGCTTGTTTAAGTCCAGCTGATAATAGCTGTTATTTAAACATTTTAATCCATCAATTAAGTACTGAAGTAATTTTTGAACAACATGGCCCACATCCATTTTTGTAAAATTCTTCTGTTAAAACAAAGCTCATATTTAATTAATGTGCAATTAATTATTGTGAAAATTTAATTACTTTAACTGCATTGATTCCAGCCTTAGGCGGATAGAGAGAACAGGACACAAGTGTCGTCCCTGGGTTCAGAACTACTGAAAACGGGCCGCCCAGGGGCCAGCCGGACACAGCGATCCCAGTCAGAACTCACCGGTGGAGTGGGGGGGGGGGGGTGCTGATAGCCGATGATGCCGTGCAAAGGACCATTGCGAGGATGAAGGAGTCACCCTTTTAAGATGGAGCGGAGGTCGCGTGGGGATATCCAGTCAAATGTGTGACCACAGTCTGGTCAACGAAGCACTGAATCACCCTGTAATCAAGCCCTAGAAGCCTCTGCTTTTTATAAACACAGGCGAGCTCCCCTGTGCCACTCGGCGTTGATGGGGGGGGGGGTTCGTCGTTCTCTTCCAGAAAGCTTGGCATTCTCCGACGTGGCGGGTCTGCCTGCGTGTGTGCGTGCCACAGCGATGCCTGCACACTCCACGTGGGCACAGCCGGCCACACAAGGAGAGCTTCCCTCACATGCCAACCTTCTCCGCTGGCAGTCTGACAGCTGAGCTCCGGCTCTGAGGCCTGGAGAGTACGGAGCAGCTTCCCGACACAAAGCTCAGTTTTGAATACTCTGTACTGAGTGTGCAGTCCCTGGTACATGCACGCTCAGTCTTAAATATACTCAATACTCAGTTCTGAATATATTTCTGGGTCAATGAGTACTGAGTACTTAGGAGTTCTGAATACTTCGTAAAACTCTGAGTATTGAATACTTCAATGGCTACAGGTGACTTTTATGCATTCATTTGTTTAAATCAGCTCTGGTGATTTACTCATTCTGAAATACACACACCCTCCACTGAGAACAGCAAATCCAGCAGCCTCCGTCATGATTTGCGTCATCCCTCCCAGCCCAGGACAGCTCCCATCCTCAGTTGGAGCCCCCACAGCCGAGTGCCATCTTAACCAGTGACTCAGGGAGTATAACCCTTCCCCCCCAACCCGGGGGTAATCGGAAGACACCCAGCGGGGTCGGGATGCACCCCTAGCGGCACTCTTGGGTGTGAGGGCAGGATGCACCACGGGGCATGTTCAGGGACACCGCAGATCTGCAGATGCCACCTGTCACTGCGTACGGACCGGCTCCTGGCATCGCTTTTTTCAGGGGGGTGGATGTGGAGCAAGAGGAAGGCACAAAAGATGTCAGGGACAAGCAGAAAAAGTAAACGGCCCCGCGGTACTGGGAGCCAATCACGCGAGATGTTCACAAACAGCACGGAGGCGGCGGGGACCGGGACCGTGTCCAGCTCTATTTATACACAGTGTGCGGCGAAGAGCCAGAGGGGCAGAGAGCCTTCTCAGTATCACCGCTCTCCGGAAGGCATCACTGCTCCGAGGGCTGCGCTTAAACCGGCATCAGTCATTCCCCCCACCGCCACCAGCGCCGCCCACAGCCCCAAGCTGGGCGGCAGAATCCAGCCCATCTCTGCAGAGTGAGATGGTGAAGGGGCGGGGCCTTGACAGAAGGGCGGAGCCCCGGCAGGGAGCGGGGCATACCAGACACCGTGTTTCCACGAGACTGGAGCCAAGCCGGGTCGGATGGAGCTGAGCGTATTTGTTTTTCCATTACAGCTGGGAAAAGGAACCATGTTTTGATGGTATGGAGGATGGGAGGGGAGAATGAAACACGGTCACAGGTAACGAGCCCGGTTAGTGCAAATGGTTACTAGTGCAATAGCTTGCATTGAGCACTAACTAGTACTGAAAAAATAAAAACAAACAAAAGAAACTGCACTAAAAATTGCAAGAAGACACCCAGGCGCCCCCTAGATTTAGATTTATAATTGACAGGTTAAATTAAAAGTAACCTAAATAAACAGCTTTCTCAAGTCAAAAACACTGAACCTGAAACTCATAAATTATATACCCAGCTATAGAGGCATGAAATATGAAAGTCTATAAACCGCAAAATGTTCCTTGCTTAGAAGTGACGTCTCCAAGTTCAAATAAGCAAATCTCTGCCGAGACACAGAAGAATAACCGGTCAGTTTAAGATTGTGGAATTTTGCGCTAAGAATGGAGCCCATCATTCCGAAGAAATGCCGCGTAAATAGTGGCGTATAAAACGGCTCTGTGTCAGTCAGTGTACAGGGACATGACACCTAACTGAGATCATCAAGTGCAATGTCAAATTGGTCAGGGGTCCCAGGCCTGGGGGGGTTTGGGGATGGAGCAGAGCACCCATGCCTTACCACTCAAAAAATGGAAATGCCGCCCTTCACAGCACGTCTTAGGACATCTAGACAATGGGGGGGGGGGGGACATGACAAAAATTTCCTGTAAGCACCAGCTGTTCGGAGCAGCAGAGGTGTCTCCGTTTGACATCTTTGTGTTTTGAGGCAGAAGAGGAGCAGGGGGGAGTGAGCCTGGAGGAGATGCAGGGTGCAGGGGCCAGTAAGTCTGGAGGAGGTGCAGGAGCAGTGAGTCTGGAGGAGAAGTAGGGGGCAGTGAGTCTGAAGGAGAAGCAGGGGGCAGTGAGTCTGATGGAGGTGCAGGGGGCAGTGAGTCTGATGGAGGTGCAGGGGGCAGTGAGTCTGGAGGAGGTGCAGGGGGCAGTGAGCCTGAAGGAGAAGTGGGGGGCAGTGAGTCTGGAAGAGGAGCAGGGGGCAGTGAGTCTGGAGGAGGTGCAGGGGGCAGTGAGTCTCGCCCCTGCCCCTCGAGGGGCTGCTTTAGCCCTTGCTTGGACACACGCTTCAAGTGGTGCCTTAGGTACCCATAATAAACATTTAATGTGCAAAGAGAGAGCATTCAGCAGCCACTAGCTGGCCCTCGAACACAGGCAAGCCACACATCCCTGTATAGATGGCAGGGGGGCGGGGTAAAACTGAAACCGGCACGAGTGCTCGAAGTGTATGTACTTCCACAATTCAACTGAGGGGGGCAGTGTGTGGCTCAGTGTGTTAGGCCTCTGTGTTTGTGATCAGAAGGTTGCCAGTTCAAATCCCATCCTCAGAAAAATTGTTGAATAGTCAAGCCTGTCAGACAAAGAGGTTCCTTTGCCCAGAGGCAAAGGTCTGCTATGCGTGGCACCGGCCCGATATGACTGTCTCTGCAGTCAACATCCTGCGGTTAACCTGCTTCGGCCCATATGCCAGGGGACTGTGGGGCCAGAGCAGCTTGCCGGAACTTCCAGCAGGTTCTCCCAGGAGCCTCTGACCGGAACAATCTGTCAGGACGCCCTTGCCAGCAACACCGTCAATCTCCGCTGTCATTCAAGAACGCGTTTTACGTGAATGATATGATACTAGCCTGTAGAAAGTCATCACAGCGCCCTGCTAGCTAAGGTCAACAATGACCAAACGAAAAAGCCAAACCCAGGCAGGCATACGAGAACGAGAGATTGAACTGGCTCTGCAGAAGGGGAAGGGACTCCCTATCACTCCAGAAAAGCTGGTAATTATACCCCCTATGGATTTTACACACTGTAATGCCCACGTAACCATGGCAAAAAAAAGGTTGGCCGTAATAAACAGCAATAGACAGGGCTGGAGTGTGGCGGAAAGACCTGGTCAGGCAGACCACCGCCGCATATTCAGATGGCATCTGGCTTTCTCGCTAGCCGGTTTAACGAGGGCCATCAACGCTCACCTGACGTCATTCGGAAGGCTGCTCCCCGTTAATCCGGTTGACCTGTAATTACCCCCTGCAGACTCCAGACACCGTGACATGAGGTCTAACAAGCACAGCTGTAGTCAGTTCTAAACGTTCCACCAAAAAGAGGAATCTGAGACAAGAGTCTATGGGACACCACATGAGTCTATGGGAAACCACGTGTCAGCAGTGCTCAAAGCAGTGCTTCATTCCACAGACAATATTGGAATGTAAGGACAATAAAAAGCTTCTTCCTCCACCAGGTCAAGCATATAAAGCACTGACATCCTGTCATGATTTCATGATAACTACAAAAAATATGAAAATAAAGACATTGTAAATAAAGACAAAAGATACTACAGTAGCTGCTAAATACAGGACTGTCGTTCCAGTTTTGAGAAGCGATATAGATTTGCCAGGTTCTGCAAAGAAGCTGTGGAAATATCACCGCTGTTCAGCAGCCAGTGGGAACGGGAGAGAGCGGGGTCTCCCTAGCGACCGGAATTTGCGACCCACAGCTGGCCTGCTGTCAGAATGCCGGCAATTATGATGTCATAAAGGCCTTGACTTCAAACGGCTCATTGCACGTCACTATAAACACGTTCTTCTACTACATTATTATTAAGACAAAGAGGGTGCTGAGGTTAACCTGTGGCCTGTTCAGTATTATTACTTCATTAACGACATCAAGTCTTTACCACTGATATGACCTAACAGTAATCCAGAAAGCTGATCTGCCTGACAGCTAATCGCTAACAGATTTAGACAAAAAAGTAAGACATTCAGTAATATAAATTGGGATAGACACCCCACTTAAAGGCAGAAAAGCCGTTGCTGAGATTTGAAACAGCAGTTCCATAACTGTCATAAAATTGGGGCCAGTCTGGCCGGCCAGCTCCGTGCTCACTGCCGAACCTTGTCACTGATACCTTGTTATCTAACAACACAAAGCGTCTGTGGCTTCCCCTCGGGGCGGCAGGACAGAGAGCGTGACGTCAGCACGGATGGAGTCAGTTTCCTAAACCCGCCCCAACCCCTTCGGAGAGACCGGGATCAGAGGAACATCTGTCACTGGGCCTGGAGAGACGCTGATGGCGCCCAGAGCTCAGTCTCAGTCTGGGCAGACGCAGCGGTGTTGGGGGGGGGGTTATAGCTGATCTGATCCCAGATCAGTATGCCTCACTGGTCACAAATGGGCTACTCCAGCCCGGGATCCTACTGGAGTGATCAGGTCAGCAGAGCGGAAACTCCCCTCTAAATATGTGTGAAGCACTAAGTGGAAAACAGAAGGTCAAACAGAAATATTTCCTGGGAAAAAAAAGGTTAATTTTCTTTCAAGTTCCTATAATCGCAGCCTGCGTCAGACTTTGGCTTGCTGAAGTTGCATTTCGAGCCCTCGCTTCAGCGTTATGGTATTGTGGGGGTGTATGGGGGAGGGGGGGGGGGGTCAGTGCGGCAATCAGCTTGGTCCTGTTCAACCGGACGAATTCATCGGGAACGAC
>JAODLD010000052.1:12823193-12839735 GCA_026781065.1 Mormyrops boulengeri | reverse complement strand
CGGGGTGTGGGACCGCTTTTGTGCCCGGGGCTAATCCGCTGTGTCTCCGGGAGGGGGGGGTGTTCTTTACACCTGGCGCACCCCCCCCCCCCCCCCCCGAGAGTGGGACCGGAGGATAAACAAAAACCGCTGCTGAAGATGGAGCGAATGATGTCATGGAGCCAGGGAACAGCAGCTTTTGCTATGATTGAATGGATGATGCTTTATTTGCCGTTTGCACAAGTACAGGTACACTGGGATCCTTTTTTTCGCATTTCCCATCATGCTTTGTAAGTCATACATACATATATACATACAGAGTTGAGATCACGTGTCACAAGCCTGGGACGTTGGGGTCTGAAACTCTGGATGGGTCCAAACGAGCCCCAAATGATTTGTTTAGCACAGATGTTGTAACAATCATGCTCTCGCTGGGGCTTCACTCTTGGTTGGGAGAGAAGCTTGGGGTCTGTGCGTTGCGTCAGCTATTCATCTGGTGCCCCTGGGTCATTTTAGGGGTTAAGGGCCTTGTTCAAAGGCCTAAAGGACATGTCACTCATGCCAAGGATGGGGCTTGAACTGACGGCCTTCTGATCCCGGGCTTAGCCTCCTGACCCACCCCCGTTCTTCCTGTTGCGTGCCATCCCAATGCCATTCAAGTACGCCACCATGAACCTGGAAGCAAGCACATGGACATTAGCGGGTGGAGAGAGACTCACAGTCACCAATGATAAGAATAGCCACGCCTACAAAGGAAAAAGGAAGTCAGTCCAGGAAGAGCAAAGTATAGAGATACAAACACAGTCACATGCAGAAACAGAGGAGGGAGAGGCACAGACTCGCGCCCCGAGCCAGCAGGCAGGAAATGTGAGAGCAGGCACAGAGATGACGATTCTGCACCATCTTGAAGAAGGCCAGGTGCAGCGAGCGTTGTGTGCAACCATGAGCCAGTCAAACGCCCTCGGCTGTGACGGTTGGCCTGGTAGCCCGGCAGGCCGGCGATATTAACCGTTTGACCAGCAATCAAGAGTCACCGCCATTTTTCGCTGGGTAAGCGGTGAACCAAACCCTTCTGGGAAGGTGAATGGCCACTTGCCAAACTCCAAGGACCCCAGCAGAGGGCGCTCTGAGCCATTTCAAAGGCTCCCCCACCTGAGACAGGTGTGAACACGGCGAAGGGCTGCTGGGCCGTGGCCTCACCATCTGGGCCCGATGAGCTCACTTCCTCATCCCTCTGTGGTTCATTATGGGCCACACCGCCCCAATGCCAACTAACTGCGCTGGCCAGACAGTCTCCATGCCCCGGGGGGCAAGAAAAACAGATGCCAGGAAGCAGGCGGATTACTGGTTTTCGCTGAGCTAGGTATCCCAGGTATAAATAGGACCCATACAGGTATGAATGACCCGATCCGGCCTATGGCCCAACCCTGCTATCGATAAATGGAAACACGCATGTAAAGCTGAACCGACGGACGCTGCATTTGAAGAGCATGTTCTGGACACAGCCATTATTGTCTGATCCGCCAGCCTCCAGGACAGACTTAATGGGATGTGGTGCATGTGAACCTTTCATTGGCCAGGTGACCATTGTTGACGAGATATCAAATTTATGATCATGGATTACCCCAGGATGGAACTACAAAAGGCGGCAAACAGAGACTTGCGCACGCCTGTGTGTGCATAGTGTGTTTTCCAACAGACAATCACAAAGAAAGGGAAAAGGAGGGGCCAGCTGGACCACACATACACATTCAACTGGAGCAGAAGGCAAAGAGGCTCATGTGTTATGCCACTGATTTCAGCGGTTAGAGGGACAGCGCATCCCAGGAGGACGGCTGCAGGCGCGCTTTGAATAAAAGCAGTTAACGCAAATGAGCTGAAACGTGTCGCTCATTAAACGAGGGAAAACCCACAACGTAGTGTTGTGGATGAATCAGCCCTCAAAACTGACGATCGAAGAGCAAATTTCCAAAAGTCACTCAGTCCACGGGATACATTTTAGAGAACATTTCTGTGGACTTAATGCGTTTTGGAAATTTAACAAAGGTTCTGTTTTGGTTCCCAGTACAGTAGCATATGATGAGGAAGCCTGACTTTAGGTCATTGGCGGTTTCATCTCAAACACAATGAGAAACGGACTGAGTGAGTCTAGGAAACTCACTCTTCAATCGCTTTATTTGGTACTTTACTTGAGGGGGCACGAATAATATACTATTGTACTCTTAATTAATGATGAACTAATAGGACGTAACTTGCAAGCAACCTACTAATTATATACTTAGCAGCAAGTTGTAAAATTTAGTTACCCATCACTTTAAAGTGTACATAATTATTACCTACCTACTAGATATTGGTAATTATTATACTAATGAACCAATAAGTAAGTTTTGCTCAAATAAAAAAGAGACATGAGAACAGAACTTGCCACTACTTATCTACTAGTTCTATTAATTAATGTATTTATATATTAATCTCATGTTTGTTCATCATTAATGAACTGTGACATTTATTTCAAACTGTTACTATATTTGTTACTGTATCTGTTAATTCTATAAACTTTTCTGAACTATTTAAGGAACAAATAACGAATAACACAAAGAGAAATACTGATCTCATATTTGTTCATCATTCATTGATTGTGACATATTTTTTATCTCAAGTAGCAACTATAGTTGTTTATGAGTTGTACTTGAGTAGGGATTGAGTAAATACTATATTACTAAGGTACCATATTGTAAAGTGCAACCCTTTACTTAGAATGAGTAATGCATGCCAGTACAGAGAGAAGAGCGGAAAAAGTGAATGGAACTAGACAGAGCTGGGCTCAGCAGTTCTGCTTATTGTTGCATACAGTGGCACTAGAGTGTGGTAAGTTCAGGTCCAGAGAGTAAAAGTCCAGACCAAGGTTTTGTTTCAACCAACCAGTTGAGTACTCTGTGACTGAGACTCTTCATACTCAACTGGTTGGTTGGAAGCAAATCTTGGTCTGGACTTGTACTATCTGGATCTGAACTACCTACCTCTGATGCTAACGTGCTACAGGCTGGGGTGCCGCAGAGTTAAATGGCTACTTGTTCTCCTCGTCTCTCTTTCAGAGACACTAATTGCGCTAATGCAGACTTAATTGCCTTAATGAGAAAAGCAGCGGCATCATCTGGGTAAGCGCTTTCTGTTTCCATTCCCTTCTAAAAGGCAGAACTGCCAAAGGGCTGATGGGTAAATAATATTTGTCTAGATGCTTTAAATGCATCAGGGAGAAGTTGAACTTTTGGCGATGCTTCGCAAACAAAGGTGTTATTTTGTGGGACTGGATAATGAGCGTAATTATACTCGGTGGCTGATGGTCTGACAATGAGTTTTCAGTCGGGAATGACTCTCCGGCGTGTACGTAATTTCCTATTGTTGTCCGTTATGAGGTGTATGGGCTCTTAGAAGTTTGAATTACTCCATAAACAATCACAACTGCATACACATACTCCTTGGGCGTCATAAGGAAGTCTTAAGTTTCAAAAAAAAAAGAAAAACACAAGTACCACAAGTACACAAGGCCCTGAAAATCTGTCCACAAGAATGGACATCAACAGTGACCACTCATTGTAGGTGACATTACATGTTCTGTGCAGTGAAGTGTTTGTCGTTCATTCCAAGGTTAACTGAGATGACTTAAGTTTCTCTACGGTATACGGGAGAGAAGAAAAAATTCTGAAAGATACATGACAGACTGGATAACGTCCATTATTTCCCTGGTGTCTGTATTAGGGGTCAGCTTGCGCTATACCGGACCAATCAGGTCAATCAGGTCAAGTGGTAAGGGAGACACACCAGTGGAGCTCCTGGTCAAGAGGAATTAGAGCAAAAACATAAGGCAAGTATGGTGTGGGGGAGGTCGAACTGCAGGCTGGCAAAGGGGCCACAAGCGCACCCCACTCCATAAGGGTCAGACTCATGGATCCAAATCTCGATCCGGAGGAGGTTAGTTTGCAGGAAGCCACAAAAAGGATGATTTTGGTCATTTTATTCCGGATTTTATATATAGTACTGTGCAGAAGTCTTAGGCCATCAGAGAACATGTTTAGAGCTATTTGTCTAGGTAGTAAGTGGAAAAGTGTTTAAAAAATTACTTTACATTAGAACATATGCAAATTAACAGTAACACAATAAAAAAATGAACAGAATTTCTTCTGTTCTCCAACTTACAGGGAAAATTTGGGGGTTAGTGGCAGGATTGGCACTCCAGCCACCGGAAAAAAACTCACTGTTCCATTTCGACTGGTGTGGTGCTGCACTCAAGATACTTACTTCAAACACTAGGCTGACTTAAGGTGAGGTTCTGAAGTGGCTAATCTGGTGGACTTTGACAGGCGTAATATCATGGTTTTATACCAACATAAACATAATTTAAACAATTTCCTTTGTTTTGTAGAAAAGTACCTCACAGAGCTACTAGTTTTTCTTCAAGCTGATTCCTCATCATTCAGTTTAAACAAAACATCTCAGTCTGTACCGGTTTAGGAATTTTTATTCCTTCATTCACGCATTCCAAATTTTAGTTCCCAATCAGGATTCCTGAAATGGTGCATCATGGGAAATCTCAGGTCTGTCCCTGGCCCACACTGACCCCAGACATCAGTCCCAAGAATGCTTCGCCCTGTTCAGCCAATCAGCATGTAGCGAAAGGCTACCAGAGGAAAGTGGGTCATTTCTTTCTTTTTGTTCCAGAGGTCCAAACTGGACTCTTGTGAGAATGGAAGTTTCCGGGGCCGGTGTTGTCAAATTGGTCAAATGCAGAAGCCATCTGGGCCTTGTTGCCCAGATGAATTAGGAATGGATCAGCTTGTGATACTTCTTGGGGAAGCCTAGTCTGAGATTCAGCCACAAAAAGCATCTCACCGTATGAATTCAGAGATTCGTGTACAAAACGCTAATTTGTCAGAGAGCTCGTGGCGCAGCCTGAGGGTACAAAGACGCCAGCATTGTGCTGGCAGATTATATGCCGTTAAAGAGAAAAGGGAAAAACACTAAAGAGAAAAACCCCATTTCATCTTCCCCATTTTCTTCAAAAACACTACTCTCAAAGAAACTTCCTGATAAATCTGAAACCATAAAGAGTAATTGTTATTTTGTTACCATTATTCTTCAATATAATGTGCAATGTCTTAATACACGTAAGTTGTTGAAATGTTGCTGCTTTTTTTTTCTACTCATTGCAGTTCTAGTCAACATTATCGACGTGAATTTTTTGTGTGTCTTTGTAAATAATTCGAAAAGTTCCACTTGTTTATGCTTTTGAATGTGTGTTTTGCTTGACTGTCCCACTGGATGACCCATGGTCTTCCAGCCAAACTGAGTTTTCTGACACTGGGTAGCACGTCTTGCTTCAGTGATGTTTCAGCAGTGGTCTCCTCCTTGGTCTTTGTCCAAAAAGCCCTTTTTGCAAAAACGTGGACTGTCTGCAGGTCCCTGAGGACCGGATTGGGAAACACTGCTCTGATTGATTGTCTTCTGTCCATGGTGTCGCGGTAGGTTCTTGACAGTCCCAAGAGGAGCTAACAATGCAAACTATTGAAAGAGGGATGCCACGGCCTTTCGAGACGGCCCTGTACCCTTTAGAATTCTAATTCTCTGTGATAATAACATTTCTGAAGCTGCCAGATAGAGGTCTTGCCTTTATCAATTTAAAAAAGGAACTGGGACTGAAAGTGGCCCTTTTAAGCTTTAAAGCCGTGATTCAGTGGGTAATTCAAGATATATGAGCATTGAATATTTATCACAGGTGAGTCTAATTTCATTGCAGTAATAAGCTAGTTGGGTTTTTTTTCCCCCAAAAGTGATTTGCATTGAAAATTGTGTCAATAATTGTGTCACGGTAATGTTTCCATTTTCATACTTTTTCCTCTCATTCATTTTTTAAATTGTTATTGTTTTAACCTGTGCTGTGAGTTTATTTATTTTAGACCTACGCTGAGACACTGTACAGAATGTATGTAGAATTCAGTGTTGCCACTGCCAGTGTTGACCAGACCTTGTACAATGTGTGAAAAAGGCTTCATTAATCTCACAACTAAAGTCTGAGTGATATTAGTCTGTTGTCCTTTTATGAGTTCAGCCCCCAGTTGTTGCAAAATAATTTTAGAGTAATTAAATGTGTAGGCATCACAAATGTGGTTCTATTTCATCATTTATCACTCTCTGTGTAGTTAAATGCAGACAGAAAGTTATACTAATCTCGCTTCAGGATTCTTGTCTCAATAGGCACAAGTGTATTGGACTGTAATGTATTGGACAGAATGTTGTTGGAGAGCCGCCTTTCAGTGTGACTTAAGGAATACACTGAAGCAACAAGCAGACTGATTTGACCCTACTGCCCTCTAGGGGACGTGCAACAAAATGCAGACAGGGTTGGTCAGACTCTTCCAACTGCCTTCTGAGTATTCCGATACATTTTCATGACTGACACCTGAGTGCCTAACTTCAGTTAAGGTGCGAAAAACGTGGGCAAACACTGAAGCGCTCACGTTGCCGGGACGTGTATGTGTGGCTTTGAGGTAATTTGAAACCTTTACTCAGAATGAAAATCGTTTAAGACAAATCATGCAACATATTGGTTAACACAAACGCCGACAAACACAGTAAGCTACAGAATTCCTTCTTTTCAACTGGCACAAAAACCTTAAGAATCAACACAGATGTTCAGCTAGTATGAAAGGCTTTATATAAATGTTAGTTCACGGCTTAGTTAGTAATCACTAACGAGAAAACGAAAAACGTTTGTAACAAATATATACCTAATTAAAATGCTATCATCTGATACCTTTGTCCAAAATAGATTTTACCTACTTATAGAGTAAGTTTTTACTAGAAAGATTTCTATGACCTCAATCAAAGCATGTAGGAAGACAAATGGCATATGCACAGATAAAACCACAGGTTGAAGGTGTCTCATGTCCCATACTTAGGCTGAGCCCTGGCACTCTGCAAATCGTGGTTTGTTTCTCCGCGTCACTGGTCCACGGGTCCACGTTTTACTTTGCATGCTACTTTAGCAAAGTCTCCCGCAGCATATATACAGTATATATAACGCAGAAGGAAATGTGCTTATTCGTTTGTGACCAGCTGTGATAAACCAACAAGTTTGAAAGATTAAAATATAAAAGATAGTCCATCTGGGTGCTAAGAAATTCCCTGAGACCGATGCGCAGGAAGAGCAGTGACATCTGACTGATGAAGAAGTCAATGGGTGCCCCCTGTGGGTTGGGAGGACAGAAGAGGTCCTGGGGGTGGTCACTTGTCCTTCGCATACCCTACAAGTTGGGTACTCAGCTCCCAGAGTTTCAGAGCTACGAGGTCATCCTTTCCTTCCGGGGCTGGCTCCTTTACCGTGCAGTCACTGAGGAGTGGGAAAAGAGAGTGCTTAGTAAACAACCACAACAACACTACATATGCAGTTAAATAAATTAAATTCATCCACCATTAGTCAGCACATCTACACAAGAGGGTCTTCGTGACATTGTAATAATTCAGTGTTGTAATTTGTCCCAAAAGTGGCGGGGTATTGATATGAAAAGCAGAGTACGGTTCTGCCAGGTCGACATTTTCTAACAATCAGTAGCAAATCAGGGACAATGACGATGAGTCTATGCCGACTGATATATTTTTAGGATGGTATAAGGCTAATTATCGCACCTAGGCCTGATGTCCTCGTAATGAATCTTCTGCCAATTGAGTATTATCTCAATGTGAAAAGAGCTTCCGTTACTGTACCTGAAATAACAGCCAGACTTTTTCTCCAGGTCTTCAGCCACGGCACAGTAGATGGAGGTTTGGGCGCCCTCTCTAGGGGTCTTCAGCAGAAGCACGGCTGGGAGGTACAGCAAGCAGTACAGCAGGGGGTGCCTGCTCCCCATGTGGCGACCCAGCTCCGTGCGAATCACACCGGGGTGCAGGGAGAACGATGACACGCCACTCCCTGGGGGAGGGCACAGGGAACAGAGTGTGTTCTGAAAATATTCTCAATTTGTCAAACATGGCTGGGTACCATCGTTGTACCCAGAACACCAATTTGTCAAAAAAAAAAACTGGTTGTAGTTAATGTCCTAGACCAGTGGTTCCTAGACCAGTGGTTCCTAGACCAGTGGTTCTGTGGGTTGTGACCCGCTCGGGAAGTTGTTGTCAAATACCGGGGATGAGGCACAAGATTTGCTTTAAAATTTTTAAAACCTGTTCTTGATGCCACTGGGCAGATAACATTGTTTGCAATCCGTTAGCATATTTCATCATCAGGGCCCCCCCCCTGAAGGACCACTGTCCCATACAGAAAACGACAGGTACCAGGAAAGCCCATGTAACAGCAGTGCCCTTTAGGAGATGCCTCAAGACCCACCTCTTTCAGGACCTCCTCAACTAGCCTGATCCCGCTCTACATTTCCTGAACATTCTTACATTCTTTCTAGTGATTGGATAATTATCTTATCAGGTTCTTGCTTCGTTTAGAAGATGCTGTGTAGCTTCTGCTCCAAAACTGCTTACATATGTATCTGGGCATACATTGGAAGGTCAGTCTAGCTGCACTTACGCCTTGTCGACACCTCAACGACACAGATGTTTGTGACATGCTATTTGCTTCACTTGTACACTGCTTAGGACAGAAGTGTATCCTAAACAATAAATGTAAATATCAATCCTCAGATGGTAGCAGAATGGAATGTTGCAGAAATTTCCCTAAATGCTTATTACGGAGACGCTTATCTTATTGATTGACGATGTGGGTATTTTATAGAAAGTATTATGAGACACATAGAGTTCACCCCAGAGACTAGGAGGGCTTGACCTTTAACCCTGCGGGCCAACTCCCTGGCAAAGAGGATGTTGGCCAACTTGCTCTGTCTGTAGCTGGTCAAGGGGTCGTATGGTGTCTCATTGAAGTTAAGGTCCTCAAAGTGGATTTTCCCTGCGGGAAGAGACACCAGATAAATTTATGGGTAACAACAACAACAATAATTTAAATTTATATAGTGCCTTTCATCAAACCAAGGATACTTCACAGAGGAAACAGCTATGCTCGACACCCAGGTATGTTCAGAAGGCAGGGGGTGTAGCCATGTAGGAAAGTGAGCAAAACATCTCCGGGTGTCAGGATGAAAAAGGAACTGCAGATGTATAGTTGATGTGTCACTTAATCCAAACTGCTTGTGTACAAACTGGGGAGATGCCGTCGGATTCTGCCCCCCATCCTTACCGCCTTTGTGGGTCATGCTGCTCACAGTAACAACACGGCTGGGTGTGCAGCACTTCAGCCTCTCCAGGAGCAGCGTGGTCAACAGGAAATGACCCAGGTGATTGACTGCAAATTGTGTCTCAAATCCATCCTCTGTTAGAGACTTGGGGCACATCATCACTCCTGTGTCAGAGAGGAGGATGATGTGAGATTGAGTGAACCGCAGACTGGTATCCTGTCCTGGGTTATCCCTGTGCTTACTGGGATTGACCACCATAGCCCTATACTGGATAAGCAAGTATGGAAGATGGATGGACATTAATGGTTTCTTACCTTTTAGTTACTCACCAATACAAAGTTGTCACATACTTTACTGCATAATCACAAGTTGAACTCAACCAATTATATTTTATTGATTTAGCAGACATTTTTATTCAAAGTGACGTACAACTGAGAAGGCAGGTTCAGCCAGTCCCCGGGGCAGTTGGGGGCCTTGCTCAGGGGCCCAATGGTGACATCACTAAGCCAACACTGGAATTTGAACCAGCAACCTTCTGATCACAGGTCCAGTCTCATCACCCACTAACCCACACTAATGCCACAGTCCACCTCACTCACCGGCATTGTTGATGAGGACATCGAGCCGCTCATCACTGCGGGTGTAGCGCTCGGCAAACTGGCGCACAGAGGAGTGCGAAGCCAGGTCCAGATGCCGCACCACTACATCCCCGTTCCCAGTAGACCGCCTGATCTCATCCGCTGCTCTCTCTGCTCGTCTCAGGTCCCGGCAAGCCATTATCACGCGAGCCCCTGGAACAGTCCAACACCTCAGATTTAAGAATGGCGTGCGTGCATTTTTAAGCAGTTACTTTTATACATTCCGGATTAATCTTGCTTTTATGCCACCATATTACACATATCGAATCTTGTCTTTCTGAAATCAAACTATGGAAGAGCAAAAATTATCTAAAACTTAACAGTGATAAGACGGAATTAAATGTCATTGGGACAAAATCCACACTCAAACAAAATTAGCCCAATTATCTACTAATTGGACCACGCCACCATCTCCTCCTCTCCTCGGATCTGCAACCTTGGTGTTACCTTTGACCCAACCCTCTCATATGACAAATACATTCCACAGTAAACAGAGCTCATTTCCCCCTTCGCAACACCACCTGGCTTAGGCCCTGCCTTTCTAACTCTGCTGCTGAGTTCCTCATTCACGCCTTTATCTCCAGCCGTCTTCACTACTGCAGCTCACTACTCACTGTTGCTCTCTCCAGAAACTCCAGAGAGTCTAGAACTTTGCTGTCCGCCTCCTCTCCCACACTCGCGCCTACCAGCACATCAAACCCATACTTCAGGGCCTGCACTGGCTCCCTATTAAAGAATGGATCCACTTTAAAATACTTTTCCTGACATTCAGAGCTCTTAATAACCAAGCCCCATCATACCTTTCTGAGTTTCTTCTCCCCCACCAGCCTCCCCGCACTCTTAGATCCTCCTCTTCTGGCTCTCTCCTCATCCCCCCACCCAAACTCCATGGCTTTGGTGACCACGCATTTGCCGTTTAGTTCCCTGACTTTGGAACTCCCTCCCTGCTACTATTCGTTCATTGATCTCGGTCTCAGATTTCAAAACCAAGCTAAAGTTTTTATGTTTTCTCAAGCGTTTAACCTTCCTTGTCCATAATGTTTTGACATTTTCACTTTGTTTTCTTTATCCTATGTCAGCGTCTTTGAGATCTTGTAACAGCGCTATATAAATAAAATGCATTATGATTATTATTATTATTATTACTAATTGCCCACACAAGGCACAATAATAACATTGTTACTATTACTACTAAATCATATTTATTTCTGAGCCATTACTATGGGATTCTGTGTTATTGTTCCCCTAACAATCTTTGCACAGTTACTGTTCATTGTTGTCTATTATTCATTGTTACTGGCTCCGTATCACGAAGCAGGATTTCTGGCTTAGCTGGATAACTTGTCAGATTTTAGGTAGCCTGGGCTAAATGTAAGAGAACAAAGTCCATTTAAACCAGGGCACCTTAAATCTGACAAGGTATCTGGCTCAGCAACAAGTCTGACTTTGTGATACAGGTCCACTGTCTATTAATGTTTAAATGGCTTTTTATTGTTTAAATGTGTGTATTCTTCTATCTATCTATCTATCTATCTATCTATCTATCTATCTATCTATCTCTTGGCAAACTGCCGCACAAAGGAGAGCAACGCCAGGTATCCCTACCAAGCAATACTATACAAAATGTCATCATGGCAAAAAAGCAAGAGGTAAAAAAGTCGAAAGTTGAAAAATGGGTGCCATAAGTGAAATACAGTAAAATTAGGTCAGTCATTAGGAGCCCGGAACCCCACCACAGGAAGCACCCGGAACAGAGTGCCAGTCTATCACTGGGCACACGCTACAGTCTATTTCAAGATGCCAAATCACCAAAGGACAGGTTGTTGCATTACGAGATCAAGGCAAACTGCACAGGAGGAAATACCACATACCTATAAACTTGGGGGTAAAATTTGAATCTGCAATATTTATGGTTCTGCCCCAGTAAAAATATCTAATATGCTGTCTACCTCTGCCTGCCAGGTCTCTTGCGGTTTCCTTGCCAATGCCTGTGTTGGCCCCAGTGATCAGTACGGTTTTCCCATGGAGAGGAGTCTTGCTGTGGCACCTGCCACCGGCAAGCCAATTCCTCAGCAGGGCAACACCTACATTTAAGCACAGAGGTACAGGACTGCAGGTCTGGCCATTCTAGCAATTCCAATACTAAGTCAAACTCAGAGCTTCAGTATCTCCCTGCACACAGCAGCGAGATAAGGCTGGACAGGCGGCCCCACAACGGAGCTCTCAGCTTGGCCACAAAGGTGAACAAGTCCCACCAGGTTCGTAGCCACGAAGCAAAATTATAGGGTTGAACAGTGAAATTTTTGACTCAAATACTCTATGTTGTTTCATATTCATTATTATTATTATTATTATTATAACAATAATAATATGTTTGGCATATATATAACATTTTAGATTAGTAGCATTATATAACTGGATAACGTGTTTGTTTAAAATATATGTTTTCACAGACGCGGTTTACTAAGATCACGTGAAGAAACAGAGGATCCATGTCACATAACCTACCGATAGCTGTCAGGACAGCAACGCCGTACATCTCAAATTCGCTGGAGTTCACGCCTTCACACGTCCTGCCACTACGCGCTTGATACAAACCTGCCTCTCGACAGCGTTATGACCCTGTTCAGTTATCCACCTTGACAGCTATGATTAGGTCTAAGAAATGCAATAAGCTGGTTTAGCAGCCTTCCGCAGCTTACGCGCAGATTATGCCCAGTCATTTTTCATGAATATTGCGGTAGATCCGCCTTTATATTGTGCAAAATTATTCGTGAATGTAAACTGTAAGCCTAATTTTATTCGTTTTATTTGTAACGATATTTATGTGTGTGTTTGTGTGTGTGTGTGTGTGTGTGTGTAATGTGCTATAAAATTATACAATTCATTTCGCGCAAGTTTTTGTTAACGAGTAGTGTGTAATATTTATGCCGTAGGAGGCTTCACAGATAAAGGTTTGTGTCATATTTGGTAATATAACTTAGCTGTGTAATGTAGGTAATTACACCGCATGCCCAAGAAAAGATAGGCAACCCAAAGTGCGGCACTACAGACAGCAGACAAATGCAGATGCCGGGGCTGCAGGGTGCTTGTCTTCCTCTTTGGAAGGCCAACATCGTTGCCTTGACCCTCCTCATCGGTAGGGGGCAGTGTAACAATCCTTGACGATCCACCATTCAGACCTTGATTTTTATGCGGTTGATTGGAATCTATTTGCTGAAGGGCACAAAAATGTGTAATGTTAGTATATTGTTTTTGGAAGCAATCGGGGTCTGCTCTTTTGGTGATGGTATAATTTTGATTGCCCTATTGCATTGTGGGAATGAAAGTTCGAACAAAACAGACTTAAATTGTATTCACTGACTTCCATCGTCAAATATGTAATTGCAACGGAAAATGGATGGATTGAAAGCTTTAAACCAACAGACCTGGATAGCCTTAAATTCTTACAATTGAATACCACCCCTAATATATTTTAGTCAACTTTTAAAACCTGTTCTGAATACCAAATCTATGGTATTTAGCAACATTTAATTTATTCAGGTATTTGGTTTCTTTTACTCAAGATTTTTAGACCTTGACATGTACAAGGTAAGAAAGTGCAAGTTTAATTACTTATGCGGAAAAATTAGGCCAGTTAGCAGGAAACTCCATACAGAAAATGCGACGGATAGTATGTAAAAATGACTAAATTGACTAATTATTTCCACATATCATGAAAATGTTATATAACAAAAATCTCAGCAACATTGGATGATACTGCAAATAAATGCTAGTGTCTTGATTTTATATATGTATGTATATTTCTTTTGAAAATCATGAAACTGTTTGTATACTACTATTGCACAATTCATAATACATTTAAAAGAATTTTAAACAAAAATGACTGCATAGCTAATTAAAATAAGCGTGGCATTTTTTAATGACGCAAGTAATCGCTCCGCCCATTTTGAAAATTCGCAACCAATTAGAAAGTGTTATATTAAAACGGAAATGACGCGCACAGATGTCTCCACCAATAAGAAAGAGGGAAAAACGTCCCCACCTCTGTGCTGTAATTTGTTTTCAGTTGTTGTATAAGCTTACGTTGATTTTCGAAGAATTGCATTAAATTTATAAATGCATTGACTAGAAATATTCAACATAAGTTTAAAAGGTGAGTGTTATACATGAACGTTTTGTGGATTATCCTAAGGTGGCGTATTTGAGTCAGAAAGTGCAAAACTCGTGCAACAAAAGTGTAAAGCTAACGTCGCGCTACAATGAGGCATTACATTTAGGTAGCAAGACGCTACAATTCTTTGCGCCTTACAGGAAGTGTGTGTTTGTTGCATGTGAACTCGCCATTAACACGCAGCCATAGAAAATGTAACCGGTTTAAAAAGCAGTTTCTAAGCGAACAAAAAAATACAGATAAATCTCTAAGATTGTTCCAAGACTGGGTATACATTTTGGTGTGTTAAGATTCATAATGGTTTAATTCGACAAATGGGTTGCGTGCTTGTAGTAAACGTTCGTAGTTACATGCAGTATAAGAAAAATGGTCACGTGATAATCACAAACGATTGTACTTGAATCCTGTAAGATAATCATAATGTTACGAATATTTCCATAGTAAATATTTTATTATAAAAAGCATGCATGGTTAATGTTGCTTTTTTCGGATTCCTACATTTAAGTATTAAGCAAAAGGCAACTAAAAGGGCAGAATCACTGCTACAGTTTAAGCATATCTGAAATATTTTGCAAACGAAACTGGTAGGTGATTGGTGTAACATCACTGGAAGAATTCACATATTCCGTGCATGCATAGTGTCATAAAATTCTAAAATGTCAGTGTTGCTTTTTAGTTGCTGGTATGTTTCTTGTGCATTTTATAAATAGTATTTTCAATATTTATAATTACTAATAATTATTCTTGCCATGCTTCACAGATTTCTCCTGTTACTTTTTGTACTCCATACCCCAGATACATTATGTTAAGTTGATTGGCATCTTGAAATTGCCTGCAGTGTAAAATTATATCAGTGTGTAAATGTGTGTGTGTGTCCCCTGTGATGGACTGGCATCCTGTCCAGGGTGCACCCCGGCCTTGTGCCCTGTGCCGCCTGAGAGACTCCAGCCCACCCTGCAGCCCTGACCAGGATAGTTGGCTGGTTGGGGGAATGGATGGTACACTGTTCTGTAGTATGCAGCATATTCACTTCAGTTAGTTATATAAAGCCTGAAACATTCTTAGCACAGAATAAATGCACTAATGACAAATGGTAATAATTGTCAATAATAGAGTAACAATTTTCAATGCAAAACTTTTTACAGTAACATGCATATTTCCAAAGAGGCGTGTTTTGTAGTGACATTGATAGTGAACAACTTGGTGGTTTTCTTGATAAATGCATACATTTACTGCACTATTATTAAACATGATATATTACCAAAAAACCTATGGGCACACTGACCAGTTTAGCTGTATTAAGACGTGCACTTGTAAATGGCCATTTACCGAACACTTAGCTCAGCTGCACTTAGTTGACTTTTTGACATCTGTATGTTTTTGTAATCTGCTATCTGCCTGGCTTGTGCATCACTTTGGACATTAGTGTCTGCTAAATAAAAGTTAATGTAAAATGCACAGTTCTGTGGTGGCAGATTGTGTCGGTGTGTAACTCAGTGGATTAGGATTTTGTGCCTCTGATCAGAAGGTCGTTGGTCTAAATCTCAGTGTCGGCAGAGTGATGTCACCGTTGGGCCCCTGAGCTCCAGGTATCAGCTGACCCTGATTTCTCTATTGTATATCACTTTGAGTAAAAGCGGCTGCTGAATAAATGAATGTGTATATAGTTTGAAAAGAGTTTCAATTAACGACTTTTGCCAGCAGAATGGCGGACTCTGACCTGTTCATGGAGTGTGAGGAGGAGGAGTTGGAGCCGTGGCAGCAGGTAAACGATGATGTGGATGATGAAGAAATGAACTTCGAGGAGAGCAGCGTGGATGTAGGTGAGTGGTCACATGACCCACGCACCCAACAACGTTTAGGTTTTCCCATGCTGCCTTCAAAAATGCCTCGGTATCTGGATCACTCCTGAGATTTGTGCTTGTTAATTTTGATCAGTTCCCATGGAAGCAAGATGTGGCTTGCCTAGTTGTTTAGCTCATCTGAGTTTCCTGTCCACCCCCCATGCTTTTTTATAGCACCTCCTGCTGGTGATGTGGCAGCCCCGTCTGCCATCGTCTCGGCCCCTGAGGTGCCCGCCAATACGTCATCCTCCAGTGAAGGAATAAAGTCTTTTGTCACATTGCTCCCCAGCAATGCAAGTCAGTGAGATTTTTTTTTGTATTCACATTTTTTTGTTTGGTCAATTTAGATGCTGATGTTGTGTCAAACTGATTGTGGAAAAAACTGTTTAGTTTTACACTGTGT
Organism: Mormyrops boulengeri; assembly: GCA_026781065.1. Lineage (NCBI taxonomy): Eukaryota > Metazoa > Chordata > Actinopteri > Osteoglossiformes > Mormyridae > Mormyrops > Mormyrops boulengeri. Next base: position 12,823,464 of record JAODLD010000052.1, on the reverse strand, counting down.
CTAATCTGACCAGGATGTTGAGCAAAGTAGGCTTTCACTAGGGGACAGAATATGGGAGAGAGTTTTAACAAACAGAAGAATCACTGAATGCTGAAGTACTATCCATCCATTAAACAGGAATTAAAACTTTGAGTGTCAAGCTGACCCTAATTATTCAGGTTCTTCAATTGTGGACGTGACCTCTGACCTTTTCCGACATTGGGGGGGGGGGGGGGGGGGGGGGGGGGGGGGGGGGGGGGGGGGGGGGGGGGGGGGGGGGGGGGGGGGGGGG
>JAODLD010000052.1:12805547-12823093 GCA_026781065.1 Mormyrops boulengeri | reverse complement strand
AATGCTTAAGTAATACCAATCCATTAACCAGTTATAAAAAATTTTTGTTTCACGCTTACCATATTTTTTCTGTTTATTCATTTGTTGAGTTGACATGTGACCTTTTCCTAATTGGCCCCCCCCCCCCCCCCCGCTTGTTCTTCAGCTCCTGTCTCACTGACCTGCTCCATAGTAGCCCCATCCAGTGCATCTTCACTGGTGTCCCCCGTAGCCCCTCAGGTCACCTCAGGCCAGAAACTGATCCTGACGCGTGGCCCCGGAATGTTGGGGTCACTGACCGTGTCCCAGGTGCTCCAGCCTCTGCAGGTGGTCTCCGGAGAAGGCGGCACTATCGGACCTGCCCATTTCATCTCTACGCAGGTATGCTCACCTGTCCTGGAACTGCCGGAGAGCTGATCACTTGGTCATGGAAAAAGTAGAGAGGGATTTTCACTCTGCATGTTATCATACTATCAGTTGTTCTAATGTTGTAATGCTTCAGAGATTCCTGTCAGCAGCTGTGATCTGGGCTTTATAGTATTCTTTAAATTTTTACTGCCACTCTCCTGCGGTGTTTGGGAATAGCTTCTGATTTCTTTGCATGTGTGGGTTGCATGGGTTGTTCCCGACATCTGGTGAAAATGTCAGTAGCACCTTTAGATATATATTTACTGAGAAAAATGGTGACGTGTTCAATACTTCTTTTACCCTCTGTAAATACTGTTAATTAGCAGTTACGTCTTATTAAATCAGTCATGCACAGAGTACTCTCCATCCGCTATCTGTGGGCATGTCGCTACAGTGTTTGTATATGCAAAATACCACATAATGCATTGTTATCATCTGATATTGCTAACAATGGATAACAATTAACCAGGCTAGAACTGGGGCCTGTTTCAGAAAGTAGGATTTCTTGCTTAGCCGGATAACTTGTCAGATTTAGGGTAGTTTGGGCTAAGTGTAAGTTGACAAGATAAAGGCCATTTAAACTGTGGTACCTTAACTCCAGCAAGTTATCCAATTTAAGAAAGAAATCCTGCTTCTTGAAGCAGGGCCCTGGTATTGCTAAACGGCTTTCCGACTTGATGTACTGGAATGCGGTTAACTCGGGTGTGACATCAGACTTGGATAGCTGTTTTTGCATGCAAGTAGCAAGGACCATATCACGTTGTTCACATGGTGCTTTTCTGTCCGACTGGAAATTGCGCAAAATCAAATGCATTTCCACGTTGGTCTTGGGTACTAATATATAACTCACGTTAGATTGTCGGTGTGATATCGCGTGTTGTAGCGTAACCGTATTTGATACATCATTTTCGGTTCGTTACAAACAGTGCTTTTATTGACTCGGGCAGGACCTTAATTTGGGGTAGATGTTCCACATGTAACATGGAAAACATTAATTGTTAATTGTGACTGAGTTGGTTATATCCCACAGGGGATGCCCGTCCAGAGTGTGACATCTGCCAACCCAGTCGGACTTCTGTTAAATGGCCAACAAGTCACATTGCTCCCAGGTAAATTCAGCACGTTTATCCATTTGAAAATTCTCTTGCCCTGAAAACAATTTTTTTTTTTTGTAATTTAATAAACCATTAATATTCCTGCCAGTATGTGTTGTTTTAAACAGATGTGTAGCTGTTTTGTTTCAGAATTAATTGTAAAGTGGATTCCTCCCCCCCCCCCCCGACACATCACAGCTCCGGGTGGCCAGTTTATCAAACAGGTTGCGGTCACCTCCCAAGACCCATCACGGCCTGTGGACACGCTCACATTGCCCGCCCCCGTTGCCGTCCATAGCCCCACCCCTCTCACACAGGTGCCACTTACCGCCCCCATCGCTGCCCAGCTGGTGTCCTCGCCTGCGTTGCAGCAAAATACCGGTGAGCGTACTGGTCAGCGCAATCATGATTGTGTCAAAGTGCAGTCTTTGTGGATCGTGTGATTCGGTTTTCTCCAGTATATCAGTTGGATCCGTAATTTCCTTGCCGTTTGGCGGTGCAGTACTGCGCTGGTTAGCCAACGCAGTATCTTGAGCCATCCGTAAGAAGGCTTATTGAGAATACCCCAAACCATTATGAGGTGTACCACTTCTGTGAAGTTAATTACAAATGTCCAGCCTCCATTATTTATTTATGAAATTATTTTGTAATTTTTGCTTTGGAATATCTATCTGTCCGTTAAAGAGCTGACATGCCACCTTGGGCATATTGATTTCAGGGAGGTGGAAATTTGTCAGCTGGGTGAGTGGTGGTGCTAGTGATAAAATTATTTTGGGGGGGGAGGGGGTTAGCCACTTTTTCCTGCCGTTGATTGACACTTTTCTAGGACATCGTTCTTGAAACTTATGAGAAAGGTGGTATGTCTGAAAATGGATCTGTTCTCGGTTGGTGAATGGAAATGTTGGCCCACTGTGTGCGCTCCCGTCTCACATGCAGCGCTGAACGCGGGCAGCCTGATCGTGCTGAAAAAGGAGAACGACGGTAAAGCCCAGACCATACTGAGGGTGATCAACGCCATCGGCACTTCCACGGCGGCTCAGATACAAACTCTGAAGCCTCTTACAAGCAACGGGGGAACCTCTATTAACATTCTGCCGGCTGCCAATGATGGCAAAGGTCAGGGGTCAACGTTGTCTAACGGTTTTTTGTTCTCCAAATGACTTGGGCCGCGATGGAAATATGGTGTGACACATATGCCTCTTATACACAAAAGGATATGTAACAAAACAAGACCACCAGCAATTAGCTAATCAAGACCTCCACCAGCAGTAATACAGCTTGCCTACGGGTTGCCTTAATTAAGGGACAAGCAGTGCATGATAGAATTGTACTGTGAATTTGTATCATTCATAAGTTTTAGAGCATTGCTCCTGAAGTGGATGATGCAAGAATGCAGTTGCTTTATTACTGTAGTGGTGAGAGTCCCTGCCAGTCATGTGGGAGACTGGGGTTCGATTCCCCTCGTGGAGAATATCTTTCTTGGTGGAGGTGTGTGGTTCAGCAGCATAGGATGTTGTGGTTAATCGGAAGGTCGCTGGTTCGAATCCCGTGGTCGGCAGAATGATTTTACCATTGGGGTCCCTGAGCGAGGCTCTTCATCCCCCATAGCTGTGGGCATCGTCTGACCCTACTTTCTCGTTTTGTGCGTCACTTTGGATAAAGGCGCCTGCCAATTAAATGTAAATGAATATAAATGTATATATTTAAGTCCAAACAGCAGAATGAGATTGATGTCATAGGCACTCATGTGATAGTAATCAGGAGGCCACTTTCGATGTGTTGTTTTTCTTTTGGCTGCTTGTGTGTGTCGCCTTCAGGTACTTCTAGACACTGTCATGAAATGGATGTTTACATAGAGCATAACTACCGAGGTGTTTGGCAAGTTCCGACTCAGAAAGTCACATGTAGCTGGTGGCGATCCTGCCCGCATCGCAATATCTGTTGTCTAATGTAGCAGGACGATTATGCAAGCAGGTGTTCGGCTTGCTTCCTTGTCTGGAAATTCAAGGATTTCTGCTGTTTTTATACCGCGTCCTACTCTATTGTAAGGTACTTTTACTGACTGTTCCTCTGCCCCACTGCAGTGGCTCTGGACACCTCGGATAACAAGGTGTGTCCTCGCTGTGGGGCCCACTTCAGAACCGTGGAGGTTCTGCGAGGAAAAATGTGTGTAAGTGTCTGTGTGTGTATGGCTATGTTTCTTTGCTCAGGGTCTTTTAGCTGCAGTAATGCAAACGCATATTAGCTCACACTCGGTATGACTGCTTTATATTATTCAATTAAATTATATTATTCGGTGAACATATTTTGCGTTTCTAAGCATTCGCATTGATTTAAGCAGGTTGTTGTGTATTGTCAACCTTCAGTATTTGTAGGGGATTTGTTTCAGCACCCCATGCGGATACTAAAGTCCACAGACGCTCAAAAATGCGTAGTATTTGAGTATAGCCCGTCCACATCCTCCTGTGTACTTGCATCATCTATAGATACTTCGTAATACCTAATATACTGCAAATGCTATGTAAATAGGTACAATGAATTGTTTAGGTGATAATGACAAGAACAAAAGTCTGTACATGTTTGGTACAGATGCAGCCATCATGTGGATTCAGTTTAGTTCTCAGCACATGGCAGATTCAAGATTTGGCTTTTTGGTACTTTCTAGATTTTCTTTCTACATTTTTTTAAAATGTATTTTGGAGCCACAGTTGAATCCATGGATGTGGAACCCGTGGATGTGGAGGGTCATTTGTGTATATATCCGGATTTCTAATTATATACGGTATAATTTGGATTGTGTCCACACACAGACACAAACACACACACGCTGTGCTGTACTTGTGCAACACATTTCAAAGACTATTTTCCCTTAAGTAAATGAGCTGTCTTTGCGTACGTTTGTTTAGCGCTTGGTGTAACATGTTACATGTCGGTTCTTCAGTAGTGCAGTTGGTTCTCATGCCATTCTTGCAGTTTAAAATCTGATTAACAGGAAGTAAAGGTGCATCCAGCTCTGCATTGATATCTTTTTATAAAGAAGCAGTTCGTAGTGTGTCATTCTTCTTCAGGAAGTCTGTTAAGTTGTGGTTAAAATTCTCGCTGTTCCCTTTCGACACAGCACTGCTGTCCAGAGCTGCGGCAGGGGCTCCAGGCCTTGGACACCTTCGGTTCTGCAGACAGACAGCCAGCTTTGCCCGGCTTGACCTTGTACCAGGATGCCATGTCGGCGCCCCTGAGCTCCAAAGAGGCCGACTCTGGGAACTTAGACCCAGAGGAGAAGCTCGTCATTATGGTAGATGATTTCTACTATGGCTTCGACGCGGGTTTTGGTGTCAAGTCCGAGTCCCCGTGTGGGAACAGAAGGTTGAAGCTCAAGTGCTTTGTCTGCGGCAAGAGGCTAAGCAGCAATGTCAGGTTAGAGACTGCAGCCCAAGTTGGACCCTCGTGTTAATCGTGTTTTTTTTTTTCTTTTTTTTTCTTTTCTTTAATATCTAGTCCTGGAAGTTCTTTTTATGCTTGATTTTGTCCCAAATGCACTTAGTTTTCATTGAGGTAAGCAAACTGTATAGGCTGTCTTATCCAGAGCTGTCAGCTTGCAAATACATTAAAGTTTTTGCTGATTATGGAAAATGGGAAAAAAAAAGTTTTCATCAAATGGATTCTTCTGTACCTGTGAGGTATTTGATCATTTTACGAAACTGAAACCTGAATATAACTGAGCAATTCATAAATTTCAACAAAACATGTTAGGTTCAGCAATTCTGGATGACGATGATTTCATTATAATATTTTGTTCACAATAAGTCTAGATCAAAAGTTTCATAACATGTTTTTGACCTGTCGTAATGGGACTTTTTTGAGTGATTTTTTTTTTTTTTTTTCTTTTGTCCTTCATGTACCTCTGGACCTTGTGCCTCTGTCTTTAGGTTGATGAACCACATGAAGCTCCATGCTGGTCTGGAGAAGCAGGGTGAAACGGACACCAGTTGCCAGCACTGCTTCCGGCGGTTTCCGACGCCCTTGCAGTTGCAGCACCACGTCGACAACGTCCACAGCCACTACGAGTCCGCCAGTAATGCACCAGACCTGCCCAGTCATGTGACAGACCACTACTATCCATGCCCAGTCTCTTAGATTCCATCTGTTTGGCCTTATGGATAGTGGGTAGCTTAAATAGCGGTTCGAAACTTTCCCTTCTACTGAGATGCGTCTGATAGATAGATAGATAGATAGATAGATAGAGATAGAGATAGAGAGATTATATATATATATATATATAAAACCTGAACCTTTGTTGGTCTATCACAGTCAACGAAACTATTCGACAAAACCAAAATGTGATTTGTGGCACAGAGTCATTTCTTTCTGGTTTTCTTGGTCAGCTAAGTGCAAGATCTGCGAATTGGCGTTTGGCAGCGAGCCTGAGCTTCTCCAGCACATGAAGGACAACCACAAGCCGGGAGAGATGCCATACGTGTGCCAGGTAGATCTGCCTCAACACCTCCCTGTATACAAACTGAAAGTCCCCAGACTGCCTCTGACTGTGGCCGGTCTTCTGCTGCAGGTCTGCGAGTTCCGGTCCTCTTTCTACTCCGATGTTTTCAAACACTTCTGTGAGAGGCACCAGGACTCCTGCTATTTGATGTGTCCCTTCTGCCTCAGGATCTTCAGGACTAGCAAACATTATCAGAACCATTACTTCCGCCACCTGGTAAGTGTCCTTACTAGTACCTGTCTTTGTTTCACTATTATTAGGTTAGTTAATTCATTACAATGATTTATTTAGTAGACACTTTTACCCAGATACAAATTTTTGACCTTTTGGCTTTTTTGTTTAAAATGGCTTTTATATTAAATTATATTATTTGTGCCCCTGCAGTTGAAATTAATTTTTTTTTTTTTTTTTTTTTTTTTTTTTTTTTTTTGTTATAATCATTGAATCCTGTTGCTCCCCTTGTTATGGCCCTGTGGTGACATGATCCTTTTCCCTGTATCTTCTGAAAGACTAAGAATTTCTACTACTGCGACAAATGTCGGCTGCAGTTCCTGTTCTTCCGCGACAAGGCCGAGCATAAGCTACACCACCACAGAACCTTCCGCAAGCCTAAACAACTAGAGGGGCTCTCGCCCGGCACTAAGGTGGGGCTCTCGCCTACTTTGGCAGGACCTGCTAACTTGTGGTGCTTCTGCAGAATGTGCTAATGCCAAGTTTTATCCGCTTGGGAGGTGGTGGCAGGGGAGAGTCGCCAGAAAAAATAACCAGGCAAAACCCTTTTCATTTGCATGGACTGTTCAGATCTGCGTCCTTGATTTGGAGCGCAGCTCATTTCTCTGCTCAGTCGATCTCTGTTGATTAAGCACTGCCTTTCTTGTCCCAGGTGACCATTCGCACATACACGGTACAGCCCAAGGTCGAACCCGGGCTCCCCGGGGCCGGCGTCTCTGCGACGGAGCTTAAACGTGAGGTCTCTCCTCAGAGGACCAAGGTGCCCAGTAAGCATGTCAGTGCCAGGGGCGTTGGCAAGAAACGAATCGTGCTCAAAAAGAGGATGGCCAACAGCATAGTGGGCATTATGACCAACTTCCAGGAGCAGTGGTATGTAGATGGGCAGTTTGTGCCCCCTGTTGGGGAAAAGTGCAATAACCTTAAAGCCTCTGATTCTACAGTGACGAAATCATGTACTGTCCCTAAGGGCCAATCAGTTAGATCCATATGATCATAAATCCGTTAGATCCATATTGACATAGAGCCAATCTGTTAGATCCAGTGTTATTAAAGGTGTTTATCAAATTTTATATTGAATTTTTATTTGAAAAAGTTTAGTTTTGAGTTTTTCATTGTATTTTCATTTTAGTTTCAGTTTAGTTTTATTGATTTTATTTCTAGGTATAGTCTGAAAGTTTATATAGCTGTTTTATGCAAGAGAGTCCTACATGGAAACGGCATACATTATGTACTCAAAATGGGCAGAACATGCCCCAGGTATTATTAATGCTCATTAAGGATAAACAAATAATTAATTTTATATATTAAAATAATGGTTCAGTTTTCCTTAATGAGAACCCAGGTTAGAAACTTCTAGCTGGTATGTCCTTCCTGGGTGTGCGGTTTAATAATCGCCTCCCAGGTGACTCTGTCCCACTATATTGGTCTTCATAAGAGCAAACTGGGTGCCACAGCTCAGAACTGGAGCTTGAACTGGAGCCACGACCGGCAGTCATGATGATGACTGCATGAATAAACCTGCAGCTCTCAATCAAAGGTTTGAGGTATTTTGATGGGTCTCAACTGCTGGTGCTGAGGAGTACAAAATAAATTGACTATTGACAGCCATTTGTTGTTCAAAATATTCCAGATCATAAATGGACAGTGGATTCTCACACCTGGGGGAATTCCTAAGTCAGTTACATGTTGTGCACTTAGTGGAAAGTGTTCTGTGGTCCTTTGAATCCTCTTCTCCACTACAAGCAGGTCAAATCTGGATGACCACAATTGCATGGAGTGCAACTTCACCATCGGTGACTTTCCCACACACTTCCCCAGCTATGTCTCCTGCTCTCTGTGTCACTACAAGACCTGCTGTTCCAGGGCTTATGCCAACCACATGATCGTGTGAGTGATGACCCCCCCAATTGTATGACAATTAGGATCATATTCAGAGGGCATGAATGACTCGGATTTCTATAACAGTGAAACGTCAAAGATGCGTTGTTTGTGTTTTAGTTATTATTAAAGCTGTTGGAAACACACCTCATTTTTTTCCCCCATTTGTGGTCTATATTTCATATATATCATTTTGTTTTTGTTTTCCGCTGCTGAAGGGTATGAATGCAGTTGTACGTTTCAGTTGGTTCAGTCGGGAGAGTCTGCAAAATTTAGATTCAGAAACCCGAATGTGTGAATTTGCTGGCATATTTGCTTCTCCAGCATAGAGAATTTCTAGGGACCCTCCATACTTTTGTACTATAGCTATGATAAATATGTGCGTGCCTGTTGACGCCAAGCTTTCTTGGATACAGTGAAAATTAAAGCAAAGAAACTGTATTTGGGCTTTTCTTTCTACAGAGATCATGTGCCACGCAAGACGATAAAGAAATATTTGACGTTGTTCAAGGAATACATAAGGTAATGGGAAAAGGTTCCACACGTTCCTCACCTGCTAAATGTTAATTTGGTACGTCATTGTTTCCTAACCTGCTTATTGGTGACCCCCCCCCCCCCCCAGACGGCCCATGTTTTTGTTCCCTGCCAGACAGAAGGAACGAATACCTGGACTGTCACAGTCTCCAAGAATCAGGTTGAGAAACACTGTATTGTCTCTGTTGTGAAATGGTCTTGCTTTACCCTCATGCACCACAGGTTGGCAGTGCTAAGCTGCTCATCATGTGGCTTCAAAACTGAGGTGGGAGACTTAATGGCCCAGCACCAGGTCACACACCCCGACCATTGCTACAGTCTCTGTAGCCTCAAAGGTGGGTGCCTTGGAACAGCTACCTTATGAACCTTGAAACTTCTCCTTCAGACCCAAAAGTGCTTCACTCCGACCCTTACCGTCAACTCGAGAAGGATGAAGATCTGTCTTCTCCCACTTATCTGCTTTAAATCTCAGACCTTTACTAACCGCTCAGGAAGAGTGAGGATTTCTTCTTTTCTTCAACTGAAGTTATTTGAGAGCAAATTATGGCTGTTTACTTTTGGCGGTTTATCTTTTATTTTATATTTCTAGATTGCTCGAGAGATGGATTTACTCAGAAATCGCTGAGGTATTGTAAATAGCCTTCGTATTATTTTATACATAAATTCTAATTTGCGTCAAATGCGGTAACTAAAACGTGCTTAGTGCCCATGATTGACAATGTTGTAAACCTATATACATACGGGTTTATCGTTTTGCTTTCCTACAGTTGTCTAAACTATGCAGACTTATTTTCAGTCTGTTTTATATGAATGTATATGCATGCATGCCGATAGTTTGTATCTCTACAGGTTGCGAAGACTATCCAGTGTAAACAATGATAACCAACAGTATTTAACTGGGGAACATTTGCAAGGAGAACAGGCCGTGGTCCAAGAGTCTGCCCAGATGATTTCCCCCATTCCTCCCAGCTCCAGTCACCTGGTCCCCAGCCAGACATCTCAGACTTTGCCAATGGTTGGGGACATAGATGAGGAAATGGCACCTTTGGAGGATGTTGACTTGGATTCAGAACAGGAGATGGAGTGTGGGCCAGAAGTGAAGGCTGACTTAGTGGACAGCAGTAAAAAGCAAACATCTGACAGGACAGGGAAGGGGGCGTTGACCGTGCACCAGTTGAGGATACTTTTGTTTGCGCTTTGCTCCGGGGTATCCCAGGCAGCCGAGCACTTCAAAACCCAGCAGTTGCTCATATGGACCTGGCTGGGGATTAAAAAGATGCAGCTCACCCCTGTCGTTCTCGGCCCTATGGAGAAGGAAGTGGTCGACCAGATCGTGGAGTGGGTGCTGACCCGGCGGGAGCAGCAGCTGCCCATTGACGAGAAGAACCTTTTCCAGACGGTCAGGGCGGTCGGCACGGGTTACATTCAGATCTCTTACGACTGGATAGTTGACTTCTTGCTGCGGAATAAGCTGGGACTGCAGACCACAGTCACGCTGGACCGGCCTCTGTTCAGGGAGGCCAAATGGAAGGCCCGGAACTATATCAAATCCGTTCACAGGCAAATCAAATCCAAGAACTTCCCTCTATCTGATATTGGGAGCATGGATGAGCTGTCCATTTATGTGAATCGCGATATGCTGACCAGCCCCTCCTTGGCCACACAAAAGTCCGCCTTTCAGCTCGTAGGCACGGGGGTGCCCTTGTTGGACGTAGTCTTGGCTGTGTTAGCCGATGGCACGCTGCTTCCAACCATGGTGTTTTACAGCGGTCAGGGCCCAGTAAGACTGCAGGATGAACTGCCACAGTCCATTCTGCTGGAGTCCAAGTTAAGAGGTTTTTCCCATGATCACGTCTTGAGGTTATGGTTTGAAAGAGTGTGGCAGAAGCATATAGACAGCCAGGATGGCGCCAGCGGGATGCTAGTGATGGATACCTTCCGTGCCCACAGGAAAGCTGAATTTGTGTGTATGCTGGAGCAAGCTGCCACGCTTCCGGCCATTATCCCAGCAGGATGCTCCTGCCGCCTCCATCCACTGGAGGTGTGTGTGGAGCCTGTACTACGGGACTTCTTGCAGGCCCGCTGGAACCAGATGGTGTCACAGGGTGGAGCAGCAGGGGCTAAGGCCAAGGACCTGGTACAGCTGCTGGTGACTTGGCTGGCGGAAGCTCTGGAATGCTTGGCCGGCTTCCCCAAGCTTCTGCAGCAATCATTCACCGTGGCTAGTATGTTCCCCAAGGACAGCAATGCGCCAAAATTGAGCATGCAGAAAGCAATGGTGCATACACTTCAAAAGGCTCTGCTGGTGGATACGAAGAGCATCGACGACGACATTGAGGTGAAACGGGACTCTGATGTAGCCAGTGATGCATCTGAAGGAAGTGTGGCCAGTTCTCATTGCTCATCGGCTTCTGCAGATGACCCCTCACCAGAGCATCAGGTCTCTGAGAAAGACGGCGACGGCGAGGCCTTTCAGGAGTCCAATAGTGTAGGCTGAGATCACCTGTGGGATCTCTCACTTTCTGCAAGTGCTGGTTTGTGGCCTACCAAGTTGCCTTGTCAGCATGAGCAATTGCTGGCCTGCTCTTGATCATCTTGCCTTTTGTTGACTCTCTTCTTGGTTGAAACTTTTATATATAGAAAAAAACCTATGGAATGTGAGCTTGGCAGATCCCTTCTCTACTTCTTGCAGTTTTTTTTTTTTTGCTGGAAAATTTCTCACGAGGAAAAATTGTTAAACGCGTGCATTGATGGACGGGGGGACTTTTACATGTCTACAGTAGTTGCTGTAACTTTGAACATACTGTGTGATTTTAATGTATATTCATCATATTGAGCTTCAGTCAAACCATTTTACCCATTTCAACCCTCACTTGTATAATTTTAATGAAATAAGGGCAATTTTCAATTAAATAGACTTGCAAAAGCATTTTTTGTAGACTGTGAATTATGATTTGTGAAACAAATCGAATGGAATCGGAAATCGAATCAATTCGGGAAAGCAGTGGCGATACCCAGTCCTCATACGGTGCAGTAGTCTTTGCCTCATTTTCAGGAACATTGTCCAGAATTAGTTAATCTGTATAAAAACTTTGTTCTCAAAAACAAAACTGAAGAAGGTAAAGGTGCTTCATGTAGCGATGACCCAATCAAGTCAGTGTTTAAAGTGTACACATTTTATTTCCTTTTACAAAAGATTAAACTGATTACATAGTGAGGGAGCTAGAACATTGCAGTGAGGGTGAATAAGGAGAGTGTCCATGGCAGCCAATCACGATTCACTCGAAGCCACTGCAATTCAAACAGACGAAAGAATTTCAAAGGGCTGAAACATAGAACTTTTAGATTTTCAAAGTGCTGCACCAGCATCTTATGTAAACAATGATTTATCCAGAGGATTTCACAGTCACCATCTCTGATTAATAGTTTGTCCTATTCCAAAGAATTGGTATTTATCTTAACTCTAGAATCCACATGCAGTCAGAAGGACATCCTACCTGACCATTTGGGCAATCTCCCAATTTGTCTCCGATGATAAAGGCCCAAGAATCTCTACCCCAGCCTTTGTGACAATAGCAATTTCATGCTGAAATAAAAATGTTACAAAAATGCTGATGGGCTAGTAATGCACACTGTCATTTACATACAAACGTTCACAAATCATTGATGTGGCATCGATAACCATAAGATGAGTCTGTCGTCGGCAGTAATTCTATGGCATTAAAAATGAGATGTAAAGCCTTCCAAGGCTACCCAAAGACGTCATCACAGATCAATAAACAATGGAGTTTAGTGATCTGCTCTGAGAAGCTCTTCTGACAGACATACCCTGTTGTAGGAGCGAGCATCACGGTAATACAGCACTTTGAGGCAGCGCTCGATTAGTTCTCTTGCTTCATCCTTGGTTATCTCCACCTTGTTCTCCACCACCTCCCTCATTAGGGGCTGCAAAGGAACAGGCCAATCACATACACACAATTCTAGCACTTCATCTGGATTGTATACACAGTGGCATAAACAAAAAAAGTATGAATAAATTTTCAACATGTCCGTCAAGAACAGAGTTATGTTTTGACAACGTCAAAAAATGCATCTAAAGATTTTTGTGTTACAATGATAGTGGCGCTAATATTGTTGATTGTTGCTATCAAAGCCAATGCTGAGTCTACTCACCTGAGCCAGGTAGGCACCAAAGCCTGTTGCCACTGTGGGAGCCTCATAGGCCACTCCCAGCTTGTCCACGTAGCCAAGGAAACTAGGGACAAGCAAGAGAAACTGGAAATCATCTCCCTAAGTCATATCTACAGTTTCATTCAACAGGTCTCCATTACTTTCAAGTATGAACTTGATGAAGAATATTGCATGCCATGCTTCCTCTCACCTTTCTCCATTGTAGAATCCACCTATGACTACAGTGTTCCACAGGGGGTTCATCTTGCAGCGTCTATTGTACATCACCCTGGTCAGCCAGGAATGGATGGCTTTGGGACTGTAGCTGTGACCGTCACCCAACAGCTCCTCATCAATCCTGTATATACAAGTGACAACGCATGAGTGGCGATAGCCTGTGGATGCGCTACCTGCTTCCAGACACACATCTGTCCATTCCATTAGCTTCTCCAAACATTAAGGATCGGACATCAAACCTCAAGAGTAATGGTGACTTCCAATACGGCGCAAATGCACTCGAACACAACCACATTTTTTAGAAGGCTAGTAACAAGTGCGTAGTGCCTGTGATTTGCTAGTTCAAATCCCAGAGTTGGCAGACTGATTTTACCACTGGGCCTTTGAGCAAAGCCCTCAATTAAGCCCCAACTGCTCCAGTTCTGACCCTGCGTTCACCGGTAGGTCGATTTGGATAAAGGCGTCAGCGAGATAAGGGAACTGTGACTGTGGTAACGCCAGACTTACACCATCTGTTCAATGATTTGTTTCAGGTACTGGTAGTCTGCGTGGTCTCCAGAAGCACCCAGGATGGTGCTGTCGTTGACCTTCATCAGGCGGGAGATGTTGCGGAAGCGGGCCAGCGAGCCGTAGGAGCCCAGCATGTCGGCAGCGATGATCACCCCACCGGTGAACTTCACGCCCAGTACAGATGTACCCGTTACCATTGGGTTTCTGCGAAGAGATGTGACCATTAATGCTGTTTTTGTTTTTAATACACCTTTGCTATTTCATTATACAAATATTTTAAACAAAAGATCATATGTATACATATGGTTCACTATGGCACAGAACTCGATCTCAACTGTCAATATGAACATTAAAGTTGTAAGAACAAATTTCTACACCCTTAGGGGTAAGTTCAATTTGTAAAGGAAGGGCTCTTAAAATATAGATTTTCACGTGAATCTTTCATAAAAAAAAAAACTCATAAACGCACGCAATATACTCTAGTGGCATATCGATTGAACAAATGGTTTATATAGTCAGCTAGTGATGGAAAATGCATGTGAATGACTATTAGAGTACCATGATTTATGTAACTTCTGCTCAGACCTACACAGCGGTTAGCAGGCGTTAGGACCCATTCTTCAATACAAAATCGCCTTATGTGACCATGGTTTAAAGATGCAACCTTTAACACTACTTTTTAAAGCAGAGGATTGATAGCTATAAAACGAACGGAGTTACGCAGTCTGCAGCTAACTAGTCATTAAAATCATAAATATGAAGTACATTAGAAATATACATTGTGAATACAACGTACAATGAGAAATTAGTAATAGGCATCGTTAAATGTTAAAAATATAAAAACAGCCGACGTCCCAATTGTTTAGTTTCCACCATGATGATACAGCACAGCTAGGGGAAAACGAAACTGTCATACAATGTTGACTGGAAATACACTTTCCAAGAAGAAACTTAATAAATGGAAGATATACTTACAACGTATGGCGAACGGGTCCACATCCAGGTACTGTACTGCTGTTATTCCCTGGAAATGAATAAAGTTGACCGGGTTTCGGCCCATTCTCCCAAAAACTAAGCTTCATTCCGCTAGAATCCATTTTGAAGACTGGCGGAAATATGTCACTTGTTCTTTTAAAACTACGGATGTTGGCAGCCATGTTAAAGACTGGCAAAGTGCATTGTGGGACATTGGAAGATACAGTGGTTTTTGTTTCAAGCTTGAGTGTGTAACAGAAGTATGGCAGTAGGAATTGGTATGGATATTACTTAAATAATTCACATACATGCACAGAAAAATTGAAAATTATTTTTAAATACAGCCACCTAAGATCTTTTACTCAAGGATTCCGTATGTGGCATTTAAAGCCTTCAATCTGAGTCGAGCTGAATACTTGGCAGTAATTATGCCTTACATTATGCGAAGCTGGAAATTTGTGGGAAGTGTGACATGTTTTAAAAAAAACAGAATGACACGATATAATTTGCTAAACTGAATTTATATGCACAAAATGTTTACGGTTGCAGCATGTAAACGCAACATATCTCCCGATGAAAACGCTTCTACACAACACCCAATTAGGTTAAGGTTGCCAGGCAGACTAAAATGGATGATTCATTAATTTGCGTTACTGGGCAGATTAGCACATAATCTCCTATCACAATAAACTTTTGCAAGAAAATAAACAAATTTCACCAATCGAATTTAAGATAAACTCAGTATCCGAGTAGTAAGACGACAATCCGCCAATCACAATTGACTCTTATTCGGTAGTCAGGCAGACATGACACAGTTGTCCAATCATAAAAAAACTGAAAGGGGATTTTTGCTGTATCTTTGAGTCAGGTACTTTCTTATTTCTTTTTTTAAATACACAATCCGTACATACGGTCGAAATTCGTTGTTAACGTTGAGCATTTAATGCGAGAGGTTTTCGCGAGAACCGTTGAGGGAATTAAACGTCGTAGCCACGAAGCCCCGCGCCGCGTTTCATTAGCCTGGCTAGCTAGCCAGTAAGATGAAATAGCGACATTCGGCTACCTACGATAGCTAGCTACATGTGTTTATTAGCCGGTGACTTAGCTAGTCTCGGCGTAATCGCGTCTGCTACGTTTCGCCAGCCTCCATAGTTTATAAACTTTATGCTTCGGGTTACTAGCTACGTGTGTAGGAGATCCGCGATCGACGCCCGGTACCCTTGAAAGGTCCGTCGCAAAAATACTAAGAAAGCGGGAAGTATGTGAATTTAAGCGCATGACCGTAGCATGCAGAACGACGGCGACGATGTTCATGGAGGGAAAAAGAAAAAGTTGACAGACTGCTGATGGCCAACGGTACAAGTCAGCGGCGCCGCTGCATACACGTGTATACGCGTGTGTGTGTGGGGAAGGTGTTAAAAATGCTTCGCTTCGTACTGTCTGCATGCCTTTCCTGCGGTTACGTCGGGGGAACTACCCAGGATTTCCAGGCAGAAATCTTTTAAAAGACACACGTTCAGTTCGATGGCGCCCGTTCGCCGTTTTCGCGCAGAAAATCTTGCCCGCCACTCGTGTGTAAAGTTGCGAGTCTGGTGTTTTCTAATAGTTACGGTAAGAACTCCCGCTACAGACGCTCCCCAGACGCCTGGGAAACGCCGCCGCGGTGGGAGGGTCCGCCCCTGCCCACGGTCCGCTCACTTTCGGCCCAAACTCCCCCGGAGTGCCGCCCTGACCTTGAGCGCTGCTTTACCGGCCTTTTAAGGCATGAGCCATGTGCGAACGGGACAAAAAGTCTCTTAATCGCCCTTTAAACTTATTTAATAACTCAATTAAAATGTAATCCAGCATTTCACATTGATTTGGAAGGGTATGTTCTGGCTGTTTTACATCCCAAAGAATATGTTACTCGTAAAGAGAAAGTATAATGTAATTAATGAAGTCTATGGAATTCTTGCGGCAGTACCGTATTTCCAAATGTCAAAATGAACAACCTACTTTTGAAACGTCTGAAATTGTTTTTCAGTTATTGGTTGGCATCCAATTTCGCTGCACATGTTCAGTGACAATAAAGATATCTATTCAATCAATCAGTTATTTCTTTATCTTTGGAAATGACTTATTTTCCTGTTTGGCTTCCAGACATTCTGACACCCAAATAACTTTGAGTAGACTTTATTGTTGATTATGTGAAATGATATTAATGATATCAATATTATAACCTAAAATACCATCAATATTCGTGTTTTATTCATGTTTGTCTGGATTTTGCCACCACAGTACACACAGTAGTGGTATCTTTCTGTTCAAGTCAAAATAAGTGCTGTGGTTTTATACAGATGTCGGTGCTTAATACTGATGGCGGATACACATCCGTGAAGTGAGACTTAAAGTTATTCGGATAAGCTCGTTACAGCTGTATATTTATTAATTTCAGACTAAGCGCCTTGCTGGAGCTGCACAGTAGATTTCCCCCTGGTGTCTGAAAGCTGCACTTCACTGTCGTCTCCCCTTTTTCCAGATTTTGATGCCCAGTGGGCTCTGAATGTGGTTGGGCGCAGAGGCGTGCGGAAGCCATGGCAGAAGATGGTGTGCGGTCAGTGGCCTCCAGGAGAGACAGCTTTGGTGCAGACGAGGGCGACTCAGCGCCCAGTATGCTTCTCCAGAAGCTCAAGAGCAACATCTCGTAAGACTGTCCCATCACAGACGTCACAATGACTGTCCCCAGGACTCTGCCACCTGTAGATCGTTGTGATAATATTGTTGTTTGCATCTGTAACTTTCAGTATTTTTCAGTCACTTGGTTTTAGGACTCCTGCGTTAATGAAACTAATAAAAATGACAGTAATAATAATGAGTATGTTAATAACAATAGTAGTATTCGTCTATCCATCCACCAGTCATCCATAAGAACATAAGAAATTTACAAAGGAGAGGAGGCCATTTGGCCCATCAAGCTTGTTTGGGGAGAACTTAACTAATAGCTCAGAGTTGTTAAAATCATATCTAGCTCTGATTTAAAGGAACCCAGGGTTTTA
>JAODLD010000052.1:12787893-12805447 GCA_026781065.1 Mormyrops boulengeri | reverse complement strand
TATATACCTGGATCATGTCCCCCCTTAGTCTCCTTTGCTCGAGGCTGAACAGATTCAGCTCAGCTAACCTCTCCTCAACCACACCCAACAGGCATCAGACATCTCTCCTGTTTTCCTGGTCTGGATCGTAGGGGCCTGGAGTCTATCCCACGCAGGATAAGGCATACCCTGGTAGTCACAGGGTATACGCATCATACAATACCGACAGTTTAGAGATGCCAGTACAGATGTCTTTGGATTATGGGAGGAAATCCACACAACACAAGGAGAGCCTGCAGAATTCACACCCACACACTGGCGAGATGGGACTCAAGCCGCAAGGTATTAGGCAGCAGTGCAACCACTGAGCCCAGCATCCTTTAGCTTATCATAAATAAATGATGAATCATAGTTTACTGTCTACATGCGACTATATTGAAAAAACACTTATGGAAGATGTTACTATTCACATTCCCGACATTATTAAAACACAAAGTGTATCACAACACGTCCATTTAAAGCGCCTTGGGTCGAGACTGTTGTGAAAGGCGCTATATAAAATTGAATCGAATCAGTATAATGCCTGTCACCGTTGGGTGTGGTTCAGTGGGTTAGGACTTTTCTTGTGATCGGAAGGTCACCGGTTTAAATTCCAGGGCTGGCAGAGTGATTTGACTGTTGGGTGCCCGAGTGAGGCTCTTAACCTCGACGTGCTCCAGGGACTGTCTGACCCCGCTTTCTCAGAAGAAATGTATGTCGCTTTGTCAGTGTAACTTTGGCAGGCCTCTGTACTCTGCGTCTGTGTTCATGCAGTTTTTGTGTTTACAGCAAATCGATACAGTGCAAAGTGGACTCAATCCTGGTAAGTGTCTGAATCTGCGTAGTTGTGCTGTCTGTTGCCAGGGAGGGTCTGCACATGCTCAGTTGGCTTCCCCTCTACAGCAGGACGTACAGCGCTTCTCCGATAACGACAAGCTCTACCTGTACCTGCAGCTGCCGTCTGGCCCTGGAGCTGCGGAGAAAAGGTGTGCCTTTGTGCTGGGGAAGGGGCCAGGTCCTGTTGCTGGGGGTCAGTTGGGGATATGGTGACAGTGGTAGCCCTGAGTGTGTTCAAAAGTATACATTTGAAAAATTGAAATCATGATCCGGTTACTCAACATAATCTACAGACTTTGTGATGAGCAGTTTATTGTAGGAACTATTTTCTTCTACCAAACTCCAAACAGCAATGGCATCCACTGCACATAACCTGGATGGATAGATAGCACATAGGCCCCTCTAAAACATCTGCTTTTTTCATTTTGGAGTGAACTGGCTCTTTAGTCTGCTAACCTGTGAAGTTGCACTGGGGGAATCAGGCGAAGGGGCAGGACCTTCTGTTTGCCTCCTCTACATTCCTGCCTCATCTTCTTCTCGTTAAGCAGCAGCAGCGATTCTAGCTCCTTCAATGTGGCTGACCAGCTGCACACTTGTAACTGGATCCGCAGCCACCTGGAGGAGCACGCCGACACCTGTCTGCCCAAGCAGGATGTCTACGAGGCGTACAAGTGAGTGTCGGGGTCTCTCGGAGACGTTAACAAGGATGGAAAATGGACACCTAGGTAGTTTTCTGAGGGCAAAGGTCACTCAGACTCGTAATTCTAGGCTAATTCTTATGTTACATTATATCTACATTCCCTGATTGCTCTTAATGATATGCTTTCCTGATTAGGTTCTTGCTTTGTTGGGAGATGTTGTGTAGCTCCTGCTCCAGTCCTGCTTACACTCACACCTGGTCATTCATTGGAAGCTCAGCCTAGCTGCACTTACGCCTAGCCGACTCCTCGACAGCGCCTGTGTTTATTATGGGCTGTTTGCCAATCTTGTACATCGCTTTGGACAAAAGCGTTCGCTAAATGATGCAGATGTAATGTAACGCTGATATGTCAGTTAAATGCTTCTCTCCAGCGTGTCGTGATGTTCCAGCTGGATTCCTCTGTTTCTCGCCAGGAGATACTGTGACAACCTTCATTACCGGCCACTCAGCGCAGCCAACTTCGGCAAGATCATCCGGGACATCTTCCCCAACATCAAGGCCCGGCGACTTGGTGGGAGGGGCCAGTCAAAATATCCTCTCGGCCCTCTCCCCATCTGCTGGCCTTCTTCCCTGTTTCCTAAATACCTTCTGTGAAATATGCAAATGGCCACTGTACAGAACATGAGAATGAATGGGCTGGTTTACTCATGTCTGTGTACAGATTGTTTGTTTTCAGAGTGGCATGCGGTTCGGTGGTTCATGCTGCTGCCTCACACTTCTGGAGTTGTGGTTTCAAATCCCGCCTCTCCTTGTGTGTGGAGGTTGCATGTTGTCGCCATGTACTCTGGGTAATCCAGATTGCCGTTCAAAGACATTCAGTAGAGCTATTAGGTGTCTCTGAGTCGCTCATGCTGTTTGCGTGTTTGTGTCCGTGGATAGCCCGGCATCCTGTCCTGGGTGTATGCCTTACACTACCTGGCACTAACTCTAGGGGCCTGTTTCACAAAGCAGGATTTCTTGCTTAGACATAACTTGTCGGATTTAAGGTACCCGAGTTGAAATAGACTCCATCTCTGTCCGCTTACATTTAGCTGAGACTGCCTAAAATTCGACAAGTTACTCGGCTAAGCACACAGTCCTGCTTTCTGAAACAGGCCCCAGGACTCCCCACTACCCTGATCAGGATAAGCGGTTGGAAGATGGATGGATCTTTTTGCTTCTGTCATTAATAGTTTTAATAGTTGTTTGTGAGAACGGTTGGGACCTTAACTCTGCCGTCGACACATACTGCTACAGCGGGATCCGGCGGAAGACCGTGCTAAGCATGCCGCTGCTGCCCAGCCTGGACCTCAAGAACGACCCGGTACGACAGCCGTGTCCACCCTTGCCCTGCTGGCAGTGTCCAGCAGCTGTCTGCCAGCCGCTCATTGGACTCGTCCCTCTTTAACGTTGTAGTCAGAGCTTACGGAGTTGGTGCAGACCTACAAGCAGGAGGTGACGGAGGCGGCGTGCGAGCTCATCTGCAACTGGGCCGAGAAGATCCTGAAGCGTTCCTTTGACACGGTGGTGGAGATCGCCCGCTTCCTGGTGCAGGAGCACATCGTGAACCCGCGCTGCAGCCAGGCCGAACTCGTCACCTCTGCCACCTTGGCAGGTTAGTGCCACTCAGGGACACTCACATTCAGTTAATTGCGTGAGGGCGAGTGTGGTGTCGATACACATGTGAGTGAAGGTACCCCCATCCTACGGAGTCAGCTGGACTCAGCGGTCCTCTTCTTTTCGAGCAGGCGGCCCCGCAAAGCCTCACAAGGTGATCAAGAAGACTCCAGCCCTCCCTAAAGGGGGCAGTGCAGATGGAGAGGGGAGTGGCTCTGAAAACAAGGTACCATATCTTGATTTTTTTTTTGGGGGGGGTCTCCAGGCCACACACCCCCAGGTGAGGGGGAATAAAAAAAGTGCATTAGCCAAAGTAGGGGAAACTAGAGACGGTGCGAAGAGTTAGGATGACAGAACGGTTTTATTGACCAGAGCTCAGCATTCTGGTTGGCTATGTGTTGGCCCCTCCCACTACCGCACCGCCAGCCTTACTGTAGCGGGCTGATTCGGGTGACTGGGTTCCATGATGGTTTTCCCAGCTTCCCTCAGGCACCAGAAACTGAAAGGACTGATCCCCATTCTGCATGTGTCACTTCTGCTTTAATGTTACAGTTTGTATGTTTGATGATTATCTCTGCTGTGCGGATTGTTCTTGCCCAGATCGCTGTTTTTTCCACATGAGAGTCACCACGCAGAATTTCATCGTATGTTTTGTGAACACGATAGCAGTTTACTGTAGACAGTGTTGCGTACCGCATCTGTTGGTCATCGGACCGCTGAGTAACGCCACGACTTAGTCCACCAGCGTTTGATTAGTGTTTAATCGGCGTTTACATGCGGTCTGTCTTTTTCAGAAGGACAGAGACGGGGGGGAGCAAGCCTCGCCTAGCAAGGCTGCATCGGCCGAGAAGCAGGCTAAAGGGGCGGATTCTGGGAAGCCCGGGGGTCGCGACTTGCAGGTGGAGGCGGCGATGAAGCGTTTCCCCCTGCTGTTGCCACGGCGCCCAGACAAGGCCCTGCTGCCGGTGCGCTCCTTACCTCCGGCGCCCAAAGACATGAAGGTCACGCTGCCCATTACGATGCCCACCACGCTGCCTGTCATGATCCTACCCTCGGGCATGAGCTTGTCCTACCCCGAGAGAGAGAGGCCACCCCCTGCCGTCGCTGTCCCAGCTCCACCAACACCTGGCGCCGTCCAGCGCCCCCGGGCTGCCCCCAAGCGGACTGCCGAGCCGGTTTCCGCTGATGGGGCTGCAGGGGCCCCGCCCAAGAGGAAACGGGGCCGGCCCCGGAAGCCCCGGCCAGAGGAGACGGCGCAGCCAGCCCCGACCACGCCGGCTCCTGCGACAGCTGTGCCTGTGAGCGGGGGCGTTATCCAGAAGGCACTCCCTGCCTCAGCAGTACCTTCCCAGCACCCCCGGCCGGAGGTGATGGAGCTGGTGATCCAAGAAGAGTCTGCTCCCGCGACGGTGTTGGACCTTGGCACGGAGGATGCCGGAGGTGCCTCCCATCGCATGCTAACGCTGCAGCACAATGCAGCGGGCGCGACCTCGCAGGCCATGCCCTACCCCGTCCTGCTTCTGCCAGGGGCCAGCCACCCACTCAAGCCCATTGTGAGCCCCAGCTGGGAGGGGGGCGGGGCTGCGGTGGAGGTGATCCGGAGGGCCCCGGTAGCGAGGGAGAACCGGTCACAGGCCGAGGCCCCGGCTGCAGCCCTGGACACCCTTCTGGAGAATAAGGAGGTTGAGATCACCCTCACCCCTGTGGATTCCCTCTCCGAACCCCTGCTCACCTCTGAGGCCGAATCGGACTGTCCCCAGCCCGGTGCCAGCGGGCAGGCGAACATACCCTAACCCATCCCAGCCCCCCCCCCCAACCTCTACCTGCTTTCCCTCCCCCAAAGATGCCAGTGGAGATTAAGCAAAGGACACTGAGAGCTTCCAGGAACCAGTAATATGGATCCCCTCCACTGTCCCCTTCAAAACAAGCGTGACATTTTGTTGATCGGTCGGAAAAATCTGTGATTGGCGTCGACGGCAGTCGATGGGATCAGCGAAGCCAAACCACTAATGAGATGTGATTGGTGGCAGCTGACGACACCCCTTTCGGGCGGCTCTGTCCCTCGGTAACGAAGTAGGCGGTTAAGGCCTGCGTTGTTATAAATAGTGCATGTTTTTTTCTAAGTAAATGCAATTCTGTGTCCCTGCAAGCCTGTCACTTAATTTATGCTGTCATGATGTAACAAGGGGCTATATATCTATACGGGTTTGACTTCACATGAGTTTGAGTGCCATTTACCTACAGTATGACACTGTACTGGTATTTTTATTTTTTAGTTTATTTTCATGTTTTTAGCTGAGTTTGAGATGTTTGGCAGCGTGTCTTGCCATTTTTTTCAGTGTCTGATTTTAAAAGGGATGTTTGATGATTTCTTGTTTTCATGGTATAAGTTTGTGTGATTTCTGTTACTGGCTCCCTGTGCTTTTTCGCCTGCCCCGGCAAACTGCGGCACTTACCCGGTACCCACCTGATCATCACAAACCTTCATCAAGAGGATTATCCTAAGACGACATTGTGGCTTGAGGTTTCTCGCCAAGCACTTTGAAAAACGCAACAGAATCGTATCTAATGATTTTGAAAATGCAGTTTGACCACTCCCAATGGGCAGTGACGGATGTTGAGCAAGCCCCTGTGTTGTCATGGTATCTACAGCATTCTCCGCACACTTGGAACCGCCTGTATCTTTCTTGTGCACCCGACTGACAGCACTTCCCTCTTTGTTCCAGTTGTTACATATCGAAAAAATCCACTGTGGGGAAAACGGCTTCCACCTAAGATAATTTGCCAGTTAGGATGCTTTCGTGGCTCTCAGAATCAATAAGCAAAGATCTGAAACCTTCACAGAAAAAGGTGAACAACAGTCAGTGAAGAGCCTGTTGGACTGTGCTTGACAACCACTCCCAAAGGCACAAAAACCTTTCTGTAAAGATTTAAGCATTTTGAATTGGCACTTTTAACTGTAGTTAATGCTTAGCACTTTAATTTTTTCCTTTCCTAAGAAGTCTCTTCCCAATGAAAGGTGCTTTACTGTGGTGTAGTCCTGCATGGTTCGGGTCTGTTACCTATGGAGCAAAAACAAAACCAAATTCCTTTTGTAATAATTTTGCAGTAAGAGGTAACTTTCTGTGATGAACTGCAGCTGCAGAAGATGCAAGGAAAACAAAGCATCCAGGTGCAAAAGGCCTGTATGAGTGGAAACGCTTGAATCTGACTAGTATGTGTCAGCTGCCAGTCTTATTTACAGTGTTCCACCATACAGGTCCTCACATCCAAGACTAGTTCAGTTAGCCACGTGAAGATAGAGAACTTGTATAGTTTAATTTCACTAATTTGTTCAGCAAACGAATGACTGAGCGTATAACAGAAGTTAATATCACATTGTGCTTGTATGTCATGCAGAAGTACAGTTCTGACTTTGACATATTTAAGCCAATATATTTTTTTAATCGACCTGTACATGCTTTTGTTTGAGTGATTCGATACGTGTGAGTTTGAGCCATATTTTAAAGTGTATTTAATGTCTGATCCAGGCAGGAAGTGGGAGGTCTGGCCTGGCTAAATGTCACCTTAATAAGGGCTTGTTTTCTTTGGCTTTCAGCGGTTCCTCCAACCCCCTTAGTCCTTCTGCTTGTCTCTTGCACTTTATTGTTTATTTCAGCCATTGAAATAATTGTGTTTTTCATTTCTAGTGGTGTCCACATGATTTTAAAAATGATGGTTTGATAAAATAATTTGGCACCTTACATGTTGGTGGTATTAAATGTAACTGGCTGCAGCTTGTATTCAGTTGTTAAGTATCTCTTGTTTTAGATTTACATTACAGAAATGTTGACCCAGTTGAAAACTAAACAGTTACACCAGCTGTTAATATATTTTCATAACCCAACTATAATAATTGTTGTGTACATAAATTAGTGTGAAATGCACAGTTTTTGTACAACTTTTTTTTGCCTCAAGTAAATGCTGGCAAGTCAGCTATTGTCTTAATCTATTTTAATTTTTGCAGTCCTTTGTGTAAATCAAGGATGAAGTTATTTATAGAAAAAGAAAACTGCTCTATAAGGAAATGTCCTGTACTCGTGTTATCAACTGATAAATGCGCTGGGTGAATGGTATCGGGTTCCGTCATGGTGCATAAATGGAATATATACAGAACATATAAGCATCAAGCTTATCCTCAGGGAACCTTAGCATAGGAATTATGTTATTTCTCTTATTGTATTCTCTGGAAAATGTATTAGTTTATTGACAATGTACTTCAGTGTGTACTTCCCTTTGACTGTAGTTCGGCGATGCCTACTTTTTTTACTGTATGACGTGTTTTGATATTGAGACGCCAGCAGGTGGCGCCACTTATGCAGCACAAAACGACGACAGAAGGATGTTATCGATTAGAGGATGAAATCATTCAGTCACGATCTCCGCAGAGTGTCGGCCAGTACACACTACCCGCTGATTTGGCAGAGAAGGTCTTTACAGACGCTTCTGTGGCTTGTGTTTGTAGTTATCTGAAAAATTAAAATAGGCGGCGACACACTTGATTATATGTTCAATAATTCTCATTGCTACAGTACTATATCTAAGGTAGTTAATAGTCCAGTTTCTCAGTTTCTTCTTCCAGGCAAAAATCAACCATTCGCATCCAGATTTAAAAATTACACTTTAGAGAACATGTTTCATTCCGGTTTGTCTGTCGTCTAGGTACTGCTGCCGTCGAAAATGTAGGCGTTAAATAATGATTATCAATCTAGGATAAGTGTAATCAAAATAAAAATATGAATTGCGTCCGCATCCTTACAGCAGATTAAAATCACATTATGAACGGTTTCAGATTAATGAAAAGCCAAAATGGTTGGCAGCGATATAAATGAATATGTCTAAAAATGAGCCCGCGACTGGTTTACAGAAAATCCCCAAATTATAATATTCTGCTGAGATGATTCGATTGTCTGATTTTCAGGCACAAACCGGACAGCTATCTAAGGTGACTCTCCCGGCCACAAAGGCCCTCGGAAATCAACAATCAGTGTTCCACTGAGCGGCTGTATTATCTGAACCATAATCAAATACGGATGACAATTCCGTTTATGCGCTCCGTTTTGGGGGTAGTTTTAAGCGCATCTCAAGCCGCCTGTCACTCCCTAGCGGCGACTCCCTCCTCAGATTTTGGCGTTTTAATTGCGAGATGACATCATATGGCTGTGATTATTTTTATGCCCTGCGCCGCCTAACACGAATTAGAGCCAAAATGGCAGCCAACGCTCTCCGGTTTCGTCAGTTGCGCCCACTTGATGTCTGTGGCGTCGCCGGTTAAATTCAAAAAATTTGCAGGACCTGCAGGCTAGTGACGGCCAGACTTGGGCCTGTGAGTACCAACTTGGCCAGAATCGGAAGCTGGGAAGAGGTGATCCGGACTCCCACCAAATGGAGATGAAAGGCTGGAAATAAGAAGCGAAGCGAACATTACCCGTCTGTTACAGAGGTATGCTAATATTTTAAGTTTTACTTCATCAACTATCAGGTATTTAGGGATTTAATCGCAGTTGGGATAATAAACCTTCCCATTAGGGCTCGCAGTCCGAGACAGCATTTGACAGGGGCATTTCTCTTGTCAGTTCATCTGTCGCTATTTGTTTTTGTTTTTTTCCCCCTGTACATTTGGTCAGCGACTAGATCACCTTCTGATGAATCGTTAAATATCCTTTACACGAGCAGGTGAATGGGTCTACGGCTGTGGTTCTGCTAGCGGTGTAAATCCCCAGCTAAGTGTTGATAAGACGCAGCTTCAGATCCGCACTCGGAACACTTGCTAAATAGTTTACGAGGAAGTTGGAGAAATATTCGTCCATCGAGGTAAGATACGAGGCTAGATGGCTCCTTTGATTTGACATTGCGAGCTCCTAATGTATTTATTGTGGTCGGATATTTTTAGTTCGTCTTCTGGCTTTAATTATGCTAGTCAAATCTAGTTAGATGTTTGGCTGTTATTGCTGGATACTTGGCTTCAAAATACGCCATTGCCTTACTCCGTTATAAACATTTGCTACTTAAGCTTAGGTTAGATGGCAAGTTGGATCAATATTTGGAATGTCTGCGCATGTTTTTTTTTTCAAGAAGCAAACGGCTGATCGTTTGATGGCTGAAGTTTCTGCGAGTCTAGCTACGCTCAGTTGTGTTGCGTTAATTTCGGGAAGCAGACCCCGTGTGCCGTGCGCCCGCCGGTAACCCTAAAACATAGCAGCTTCTACAGTGGTACGCATAAACCGGCCGCGTTGACGTGGCTGCTGACGGCGACACTCTGTAATTATGAGGCATTTAAACGCGGGGGAGTGAAAGTGCGCGTCAGCCGGCCCACGCCGCGTGGGGCATCCGAAAGGAGCGGAGAGGCGCGCGGCGTTTCCGGTCTGGCGTTCACAGCTTCACGTGCCGGCGGTTGACAGCCTCGCGCGACCAACTGACGGGCTCGAGCCCTTGGCGCCTTGGGCACGTTTCTGTGACATTTTCTCTGTTTTGGTCAGTGTTTGTCAAGCTAAACGTACGTTGATTTTATTCATGAACGCTAGTAATTAAATAGTTGCGTTTGCTGTCCGGGTCCTGCTTTAGTTAACGGTATAATACCGCGAGAGACGGAGCCAGTATCCGTGCCCAGAGGATGTAAGAAAGAACCTAAATATTATTTTAGACTATAGATTTAGAGTCATTGCTGTTGTTTTTAAGGTCTGTGTGCGGATAGGTCCCTACAAAAGAAGTGCAGTGTTTCCGCACCCCTCGCCATCTGTGCATTGTTTTGATTACATTGCTCGGCTGGATTAATAAGGCTGTTTGTTTCCCAGTGTTTGTTATGCTCTTTGAATTTATGAACTGCTGAACTGGACCATGCACAGAGTCTGATTTCAAACCATTCCATCCCAGCTGTTTTTCTGAAGGAACTCCTTACACCCATAACAGATGCTATTCGTGACCTTTTTCTGCTATATGTCTGGAGTTTTCTGGGTTTCCCAGGCCGTGGGTTAGGAACTTCCCATTGAGTTACCTCCCTTCCTAAAAGCAGAAACTGACCATGCAGGCTTCCTTTCTAACAGTTTGGTGGCTGGCTTTATTTCCATATGCCCAAAAAGGGTAACTAGAACTGCGTTAAGTTGTAAAGGTCTGACTGGCAGCCATTGTGCTAATGAACACTCCGGTTGCAAATCACCTCTTTGCTTAGAGTGACTGTGTCTTGTGATGTTCTATAGAAGCAGTAAAATGGGTATGGACCCCCCCCCTCCCCGTGGACCAACCGCACAAGACTTTCGTGTAGAACCGTCACAATTACTCAATTAAACTCCATTACTTGATTATTAAAAAGCATTTATTAAAATGTTATTTCCGAATTACTCTGCAATATGGTGGATGGGAGAAGGTGTATTGCAGATGAAGGTGAAAATAAAGAGCAAAAACTATCAGTTGTGTGGAAGCATTAAAAGTCGGTGGAAATGCAGTCGTCTGTCAGTATTGCAAAGCATGATGTAAATATCACCACAGCATGACTGTAATGCAAATACAAAGACGACTCTGGAGTTTGAAATAACGTGAAATTAGCTATAGGTATGAGTCATTTTGCCTCGGAGTAGCTTGTCTGTCTTTGTCATCACTTTGACTTTAAATAATCTAGCTTAATTTACTTTGTATTACGTCTATGTCAAAATAATCACTGCTAAAACAAAATTTAGCCCTTACTTAGCTGTGTCATCTTCCATAATACGGTACATATTAACAATATAGCATAAATTATTTTTTTGTGAACATATTGCGTTTTGAATAGGGCTGAATGATATTTGTTCTTGCAATGCTTTTGCTCAACATCCTCACTATGAAATACAAAATATTACCGTACAGAGGAAGGTGAATGCCTTTTCACAACCAGTTCTTGTTCGCTTTTCTCCTCTTTGCTAATTTTTGTTCAGTTTCTCACGATTACGCCGCATGGCCAATGAAAGAGTGTCTCAGAGAGTGCATGCAGAGCTCACACAATAGTTGTAAACTTTAGTCTGATTTTTTTAAACATATACTTGATATTGAAAAGGAACCATTGTTAAAATTGCCTAAGCTTGCTAAATTTGGTTTCATATGATTGGCCAAAAATGTTTTAGAGCAACATATTAATGGTTTGAACCCAGCAGACTATTGCGGTCCTTGTGATGTGACAATTGCAAGTGCATGAAATGCCGCGTCGATATTTTAACATCGCACATTGTGCGAGCCTATCAGGACGGCACAGTGGTGCAGCGCGTAGTGCTGTGGCTGCACACTGCCACTTTGGGTCTCTGGTTTCCTTCCACTGTCCAGAAACATGCAACTTAAATGAGCTGGCATGCCTAAATTGACCGTATGTGTGACCCTGCAATGGCTGGTTGGTTCCTGCTTTGCTCCAAATGGAATTTATCATATATTTTATTTGATTATAATATAACGTTAAAAACGATTACTCATTGAATCCTCAGATTAATCGGTAGGTTACTCAGTTATTGATATAATCGATAATTACAGCCCTACTTTCATCTGATTACGGAAAGATGTACCTTGACTCTCAGGCTCACCTCTGTCTTGTTTTTCGATGGATCAGAAACAGACCCAGACTGAAGCAACGGACAGCTATGCTTTATTTATGCCTGTTCTCCGGTTGCATGCCAGCGGGTGACATCTCCCTGTGAGCCAAGCTCAACATGGCTGATATTGTACCGGTACAGTGAAGCCTCGGTCTTGTGGTAACAGCCCTTCTGCTCAAGGTTGTCTGACTGCAAATTGTATTCTGTGCAAAAAAAGAAGCATTTTTTTATTTTTTACATTTACATTTTTTATGTGCCGTTTATGGAATTAATGCTTTGTGTTCATTCATTTACTCGGCCCATTCATTACCAGAAAGAGCAGCACTTACTTCTAGTGATCTCCCTGGAAAGCTATTTGAAACCTTTCAAAACACCTGTGATTCCTGTAATGTGATGTGCAGCAACATGATTTCAAAAGGTGTTAGTGTAACCCAGTGTTTCCCAACCCAGTCCTCAGGGACCCACAGACGGTCCATGTTTTTGGTCCTTCCCAGCTCCTTGCCAGATAGTCCACATTTTTGCCTGGGAGGGAGCAAAAATGTGGATTGTTTGCGGGTTCCCGAGGACTGGACTGGGAAACACTGACGTAACCCGTCCCTGTTTTGCTTGTCCTGGTTGTTGACCTGTGCACCCCTGAAAAGACGCATTCCCAATGTCCCTTGCCAGCAGGAATTTCCTTTGCATTAGGCAGGACTCCCGCTCGGATGGATTAGCACTTGAAAAAGCCTGCTTTCAAGGCTGGCCGAGACTGCAGACTGCTTCTCCACTGTTCATTAATGATAACTGTTGACTGTTGCATCCCACAGTTCCACAATTCACCACACATGTGTTGTGTCCCCTCAGTATAAACCTCTCTCCTATGCCTTTGGTTACACCCTACAACAAAAATGTATTTTTGTATGTTTTATTTAAATTAGATTTCAGTTTGCAGTCCATTTAATTTTTCATCTTTTTTTATGTTCTGAATCCGTTTAAGGGGAATCCTAATGGAATTTTAAGCAGCAAAGGAGCCTTGTATTGATTAAATGATTAAGTGAATGAAATTGTGGTAATTATCGATATTGACCGATTATGGGGGAGGGGGAAAATTATCGTGATAAAATATTTTCCCAACCTTACTTTTGCATGAAGCTATTACATTTTGAATCTCCGTTGGATGTCTGTCAGATCGAGAGAGCTATTTCACACAGTTGGAGAGTGTGAAATTAATGTAGCATTCAGGGAGAAGAAGGCCCGTTGATTTAACATCTCACAGCTTGACTCCGTTGTATGAGAGAAGGCGTCAGCGCTGATCATACGCGCAGGCCTGGAGACAAAGAAAGCTGCTCTTTGACACGTCAAACCTGTCAGGCAGCTTCACGCCCCTCTGCCTCTCTCCGCATGCCACGTTGCATTAGTACATGTTATTCGTCCTGCTCTGGCAATGTCAGGCCTTATTCAGTGGCTATTCTCTGAATGAATGGGTATCAGGTGCGTTCTAAAGTACAGTACATGATGGGTATTCATGGCATATCAACCTGCCTTACTGCAGCGTTTCGTTCGTCCTATTTCATGCCCTGACTAATAAACATCACTTTCGCTGTTTGGTTTACATTGAGATAAATATGGGCTGACAGCTTCGTTTTGTTATGCAGTACAGGCTTGCTGTGATACAGGGCTCCGTGTGACTTAAACAAAGCATAGATGAATATCATCATGAATAAGTGAAACCCGGTTAAATAAGTTGCATCTTCCCTACGGTTGCTTTCAAGGTGACCTTATGCAAGTTTCCCAGCTCCACTGGGAGAACATGGACCATTGTCAGTGGCTGTAGACACAGCTCACTAACTCCGATAGCTAATGGTGACAATCTTGTATCGTCGGATGGAGAGAATTAGCATAAGATCAAAAGCTTTTTTTTTTTTCCATTGAATTGATTATGTGGGTAGAGAGATACTGAAAGCTGATTTTGTTTCCATTATTAAACCACTTTAGTTCAAAGCATTTTATGTAGCTCTGTCTGTTTACCCATTTATGCAGTTTATACCAAAGCAGTCTGGGTAAAGTTTCTCTAGGGTATGACCACACACAGCAGAAATCTTGTAATCCAAGTGGTAAAACAGATTATCGTGACGTAGAGGATTGAGGTGGGAACCTTGACTCTCTAGATTTCATTTAGTTAAATTTTTCTTTCAATTTTTATTTCATTACATGGATATATGTTGCATTCTAATCTGCTGTGGCTGATATGTACCTAAGCCAAATGAGCCGGCAAGCAGGAATGTTTTTGAGTTTGTATATGCTGCGAGTCGTGGTCACAGTTGTGGTAATTTTGACCTGAATCATGTGCCATGAAGGGCGGTCTTGGGTGAACAGTGTTTTGTTCAGGTGTGACATCTCTGCTTGCTTCAGCCGTTTTAGCCGGTATACATTGCAGCACATGCGCATGGGATAGATTGTGTTTTAAAAATGTATTTCCGGATTTATTTTAATTTTTTTATGAAGAGGCTCCCATTGTAGTTAAGCTGGGGAATTCATAGAATTCCAGCTATGTGCTTTGGCACACGGGGAGGTTTTGACTGTTTTGTGAATGGACATGGTTCGGTGGAAGTACATGCGATTTAGTTTCTGTTTTCGCTACTGATGAAAGGTAAGCTGTGTCAGCGCCAGGAGTAACGCGTCTTCATTATGCCGACGACTTCTCTCCCTCCCTGCCCTGCAGTGGTGCTGATTGGCTTGGCCATGGCTGACACCGACGTAGCCTTCCCCCCGGCCCAGATGGAGGAGCTTCAGCTGAGCCCAACATCCTCCTCCGCCTCATCCTCCTCCTGTCCTTCTTCACCCTCCACCTCCTCAACATCCTCCTCCTGCCCTGGCCACCAGCATATCCGGTGGGCCAGTCCCATCAGCAGCAGCAGTAGCTCTGGAAGCTTGAGAGGCAACAGCCCCTACTTGGATGTGATCACGGAGGGACTGGCGGATCCGGATCTGCTGATAGACCCCGAGGTGGCCAGGGTGGCCTGCCAGGAGGTCTTGCAGAAGGCCCAGCAGCTACAGGGCGACGGCGAGCCAGGGAGGAGCTCCGGGGGGCAGGGAGTCGTCAACGGGGGCTGCACGGCCGAACTGCCGGAGGTCAGGAGTGTCCAGAATCTTGAGATCTGCACGGAACAGGAGGAGGAGGAGGATGAGGAGGACAGGGGGGTGCTGTTCCGGAGGGAGCCAAACGGCGCCGCCAAGCAGTCCTGGCTCCTGCGGCTGTTCGAGTCCAAACTCTTCGATGTCTCCATGGCCATCTCTTACCTGTACAACTCCAAAGAGCCCGGCGTGCAGGCCTATATCGGCAATCGACTCTTCAGCTTCCGCCATGAAGAGGTGGACTTCTACCTGCCGCAGCTGCTCAACATGTACGTGCACATGGACGCGGAGGTCGGAGAAGCCATCCGGCCCTACGTGCTACACCGTTGCCGGCAGGGCGTGGCCTTCTCGCTGCTCTGTACCTGGCTGCTGGGAGCCCTCTCCTCCGACATGCACATCTCGGCGCAGCGGCACTCACGGGGTGCCCGCCTGCGCCGCCTCATCCTGTCAGATGGCCTCAGGCCCGCCGAGCTGAGAGACTCGTCAGCCAAAGCCTGCTCCTCGCCATCCCGCCGCATGCACCAGCGCTCCAAATCGGATGCGACGCTCGGCAGCCTGGAGAAGACGGGCAACGGCAAGGTGGAGGTCAGCCTGGAAGAGGTCAGTGATGGCTGTGCGTGTAAATTATTCAGCATGATGTGCATCTTGATCAGAGGCCCTGGGCTATTTCTGCTATCAGAGCCCCCCTGCTGTTTTCTACCATGGTGTAGCAAAGGAGGTAAAAGCAAATGCAAATGCAGACATGGGTCCTCCTACAATGGGCCTGCTGGTCTTGCATATACCATCAACTTGTATGTATTTTTTAGTTGTTGCATCCGCACTTTTTTTTTTTTTGGGTGTGGCCGCTTAATTGGCATTTGGGACTCGTCACATCGATCCAATCAGTCAACAAATCCACAGCCGAAAATGTTGCAGTTAAGTTGCTCACTGAGAAATAACAACACAGAAAATTTTATTAAACAAGGTTAGTCGAGGCCCCTCATTAGCAGAGGCCCCTGGGCAGCTTGATTGGCAGGTGGGGAGAATAATAACGTAACTGCGACAATCTGGATTTCTCCTTGTTTTGTTTGCATTACTACTGATGCATTTCTTCACCATTTAAGTTTACGGAATGCATGATGGAAAGTCAGTAGCTTAAGAACGGGAAATAAGCAGTGCGGTCTCTTGTGTTGTCGGGCTGGAGGTTCTGCATGTCCATCTGCATGCCTACACGCAGATTAATCTTTGGCTGCTCTCACATTTTCAATGATGGAGGGGGGGCACTGCAACCTTTCATCTGCACCCTGCGCCTCTCCCCTCTCCACCCTCCCATCTGTTGGTGTGACGCCTGCTCCTACAGCTGTATCGCACATCTGTTTTTCTCCTGGTCTTTGCTTTCTAAAGGTCTGTTCTCGTCCCTTTTCCATTTTTACTTACCTCTTATGGGGTCGTTGCATCAAAGTCTTTGCAGCCGTTTGACCAGAATCCCTGGAGCGTGAGCAGATTAGAGAAGGACCACGGTGGCCCACCAGAGAGCCAGAGCAGCAGAAATGGCGGATATCTTCCTTAAACTGACCTCCTCTGTGGGCTGTATGACTGAACACAAGGACGCATCCGCGTGAGGTTTCCCCTACTAAGGGAGGTCCTGAGGAGTGGATTTGTAAAGCTGTGATATTAGGTCACAGCTACTTGGGATTTAGTGCTTTACTCAGTTTCTTCTCTCTGTGACTCAAAGTCTCAACCAGCTGCCTGGGACAAAACATACCCAGAATTACAGGCAGCCTTGAATAATTCACCTGAAAGCAAGACCTGTGGCTTTGGTGTGTTTAGCTAAAACGCAGCACAGGCTATAAGCACACCACCTGCATTTGTGAAGGGCTCGTATTTTGGGACGGGATTTAACATTTTGGCTGGGCGCGGAGGTAGAGAGTTCATGATGTGCTTATGGTTAGAAGATAAACTGTCCTTGCAGTGAGCATTGGCTGTGTGCGGCTTGTGGTTTACGGCCAAACCTTCTCTCATGCACACACACTTAATGTTTTCCTCCACTTTTGATTCACTCTGCCTCCCCATCTGCATGATGTAATCCTCGCAAGAAACCCGTTATCACAGATCCACCAGGTGGCTTGCTGTTTGTCCGTGTGGAGGGCTCCATTTTTGGCTGCCAAAGGGTGACTCCTGCTCAGTCGATTCATCTCTCGATGGAATCGAGCCACAACGAGCCATAGAAGCAGTCATGTGACTGTACCTTGGCTCGAGTGGAATGGACTGTCCATTTTAACAAGCAGCACGGCAAACAATTTAAAGGGCCCGTCTGTTTTCCAAGTTGGAATATTCTGTATGGATTTATATTCAAGCAAATGTTTACCTCTGCAAATAGGGATACTAGGTCTTCCAAAATGAAGCTTTTTGCAAGGATATGCTTCTTGGCCGGATGGTAAGGGCTGTTTGTTCATTTAATCAATTGTCTTTGAAGCAATCGGCGCCTGTTAATTTTTCTGGGTATCAGAGTTGTTCTCGGATATCAGAGAATTTGGATTGTCACCTTTTTCACTTCAGTACCAGTTCTGACATGTAGCATATTGGATCACGTCAAAGCAATGTTCCAGAATAAGCATCAGAACAGCCTTTTGTTGTGCGGGAGGAACCCGCCACCCCGGTCACCTTGGGTGCATCTTCTGTGTCTCTCTCTCTCTCTCTCTCTCTCTCTCTCTCTCTCTCT
>JAODLD010000052.1:12723143-12787793 GCA_026781065.1 Mormyrops boulengeri | reverse complement strand
CTCTCTCTCTCTCTCTCTCTCTCTCTCTCTCTCTCTCTC
This sequence comes from Mormyrops boulengeri, assembly GCA_026781065.1. NCBI lineage: Eukaryota > Metazoa > Chordata > Actinopteri > Osteoglossiformes > Mormyridae > Mormyrops > Mormyrops boulengeri. Next base: position 12,787,754 of record JAODLD010000052.1, on the reverse strand, counting down.
TCTCTCTCTCTCTCTCTCTCTCTCTCTCTCTCTCATATCCCAGAATCCGCAGCTGTGTATTTGGTTCCCATCTGCCTTTTGAGCCCCACAACATCCAAACATCCAGAATTATTAGGCTATAAGTAGTATACTGGCTAACACCGCACACTTGTGACTTGAAAGGTTACCGCTTTAGATTCCCAGAACGTGCTTTAATGCAGGAAGCCAGAGCCAAGGTACATAACCTGCGGTGATGCAGTCAAATATCCTGTTGCGTAAATGTCTGAAAAATGTAGGGTGGTTTTCATAAATCAGCTTAACACCTATATGTAATATAAATGCTATTAGTGTTGTGAGGAAACTCAAACCCACCATATTAGTAGTAGATACTTTCCCTTTTTAGTTAGCCTACCTGCTTGTGTTTCCTTTTGGAAAGTGGAACTGGTTGGGGCTATATTAGTTGGCCCTGTTTCCTCACTTGCAGCTTCTGCTCTGCCAACATTCTTAATGTCTTTATGAAACGGGCTTCTGGTTGAACCTCACCCTCCACAATATAGTTGCCATGACCGCTTAATCAGGCATTTGCAACGACATGCCGTATGCATTTGTGAATAAGCCATTTAGTGGCGATCAGGCCAGTGTAGCCTGTTGTGTCTTTGGCCTGGAAAAAACTGTGCCACCATTTTCTTGCCGCTGGATATTTCAGCATCTGAAGGTACCTTGGGATTGATTGCTGCTGGTATTTAACAACAACAAATGTGATTTATGGCATTATGTTAGCCTGTTTTGTTTACTGTTGACCAGGAAGTCCCTGTTGTTGTCAGCTGATCTGTGTTTATCTAGGGCACGTAGCTGGGAATTTATTTGTCTTCAAGCTGCTACAAGTACTGACCAGGCACAGCTATTAGAAAGCGAGGCTTGCTGGTTAGCTAGATAACTTGTCAGATTTAAGGTATCCTGGATGAAATGGACTTTATCTTTGTTCTCTTGCATTTCGCCTAGACTACCTTACATCCAAGAAGTTATCTGGCTAAACACAATGTCCTGCTTTGTGATGCAGGCCTCAGGAAATGAACCGTTTGCATATTGGAGTTAGGCCGAGAGGAGTTTTATCATGAGGCAGAATTGTACAATATTTTTAAAGGTCCATCTGTTTTCCAGAGTCCATGTTTTGCTTGTATAGGATGATAGTCCACCATAGGGATTGCGCACACACCAGCTCATCTAAACCCCATGTCTTTGGACAATGGGAGCAACCCACAGCACTCAAATTAAACTAAAGTTTTGCACACGTTGGCAAACCTGAGGCTGGTATATGGGGCCACACTGCTACTGCTGAGCCAGCACACTGACCATTGCTTAATGACGTCACAGCAGGCAGAAGTCACTGCACTCACAACCACTGAGTAGCAAAAAAAGACTGAGGGGCAGCGTTAGTGTTCGATTTGAATGCCGCAATAAAACACATGTGAAATGGGAAAGAAAACTGTGCAAACTGATTTAACACGAAATAGGAGCTATCTTTTTAGAGATTGCCAAAAACTAAATAAGTAAGTATAGGACATGGATCGGTCACGCATGGCCGATACCCGATCCGTCAAATAGGTCTGGATCGGCGCCGACACCGATCCGAATATCGTATCGGTGCATCTCTAGAACCTGTGGGCTTTCTGGGTTGACGTGGGCCCTTTTCTGGGGAACCCTGGGATCAGCAGAGGAAGTGGGACCGATCCTCCGCTTCTCTAGCCTCGTGGGTGTGAGAGTCTGCTGCGGACAGATGGTTGTGCTCAATGCAGCATGAAGACCTTCAACACCCACTAGAATTGTGGGCTGTCATTGACCAATAAATTCCCGGATATCTCTGTTTAGTTTCTTGTGTCTCCCGCTGCTTGGCTTTAATCGCACCCCCACCCAGGACCTGCTGTTCTGTTATGAAAGCCCTGGATTTTCTCTAGGTGCCCCCATCTCACTGCTGCCTTTTCTCCCTGTTTGTGGGCTTAACCCTGGAATGAATCCAAACATCAGTTCTTCCAGATGTGCAAACGTTGGTCATGCTTTTTTAAGATTGAGAATCAAGATGTTGACCGTGACTCTTGATCTGTCTTCATTTCAAGTTGGCCTGTGTTCTGAAACTGTTTAGGCTTTTCTTTCACTTTATACTTAATTTTATAACAAACGTAAAATGGCATTAAATCTTAAACGCTAAGTGTTCTTTACTTCAGCTTTCCACTGCTTTTTTGTTTTCTTTTTTGTGTAGTTCTCTCTCTTTAGAGACTAGTTTCTCTTTCCGCGCTGGGGTTAATGTGGCACTGTGCCTTAGTTACCTGCCATGTTGCTGTGGTACTGCAGAGTGCCTGTCAGCTGGTTTGGCCTTCACACAGTCTTCTAATTGGATGGGCATTAGGTGTGGGCTGTGTAAGCACTGAGTTTTGAACCCCTGGTGACACATGACTCAACTTTGACCGGAGACCAGCCATAAATAAAAGACAGCAGCCCTTATGTCTATCTGCTGATCTTTTGAAGTGTTGGTCTGAACTGGCTGTGAAGCAGTACCCCTGTTTATAAGTGTTACCTTTTAGGTAGCACTTGTTTCCCATTTTCTCTAGAAGACTTATTTGCTTTTCTTTTGGTTTTGCCACCAGACTTGCCATCTTAGTGATAGGATCCACAGTACTGTCCTGTCCTGTCGCCACAGTTATTTCATTGGGCAGGGAGTGAGCGACATACCCTTTGATCCCATTTGCCAGGGTCACAGCAAAAGTGTTCTTTGTGCAAATGAGTAAATCATCATGTTGCGTGTGTGTGACCCAGCAGTGCCTCCCAGTGGGTACCTGGAAGAGAATAGGCCCTAGGATCCCCTGCAACCGCCTCCCATTAAAAAAAAGCAACAACTCTTGGATCAGGATGTAGACTGTTATGGAAAATGGATATACAGTAGTACGGCCTCTGCAAATAGAGACGATTGGCCAAATTTCATAATTACAGAATCTATGTCATGTGACATGCCAGTTACAAGGCTTTCTTCATTTTCGACGGTTAAAGCTGTGGTTTGGCCAGCTTGCGGTGGAATGCTGTAAGAAGGCACATGATGATGATTCGTCGCATAGCAATATGTGGGCTGGTGAAGGCCTAAAGGCCTCTCTCCATCGAACTCTGAATAACAACTAAGGGGTGATCTACACGAGAGAGTTTGCGGATGTGGGTTAGATGGAGATGGCCTTAGAAATGGTGCAGCGACATGTAGTAAATCTGAAGAGAATAACAATGAAAAGCTACATTCATCAGAAAGCATTCAAATCTGCTATTTGAGCTTGCCAGTGGATTTGTTCATTCCTCATCCATTGCAATGCTTCAGTCAATGAATATGGGCGCTTTTACACCGAAGTTCTGAAATCTGATTCCTGGTTGCAAGTCCCTCGGCTGTCTCAACCGAGAACTTTTGTAGTTCTTGGCCATTTAATGTGTCACTTGTACACTGCACAACAGGAACTGGGATCTTTATGCTGAATAAGCATAGGAGACTCAAAAAGCTTCTGAGTTAAACTTCACACTTGCCAGCCCAAAGCAGTGGAGCATGAGCAAGTTGTTTTGTTCATTATTTGTCAGTTACTGGGGGATTGTTCTCCATCAAAATGGGACACGGCCTTTTTGTATTTTATTTATACAACCTGTGGCATGTTTATAATACATTATTAAATCTGGCCAACAAATTGATCTTTGTTTTTATTCTGTGTAAAAGGAATGTAACGTTATTCCGCTAATGTAGTAGGTTGTGTTTGAACAAAAAGTCTGGAGTAGGTACTAAAAAATGGGTCTAGGACTGCCTCCAGAGAACTACAATAATAGTCCCTGGTTTCGGAAAAAGGTTTTGGTTCCATGAAAAAGTTCCTGCTGTGTGAAAGCGCTCAGTATGGCCATGCAAGAACAAGCAATATGCTACGGTTTGGGAGGTCCCTCATCAAAGGAATTCTCTGTATGGATCAAAGAAAAAGAGAAATGGAAAAGTGTGTGAAGAAAGTGAGCTACCCTGAAGCAAGTTCACATTTTCGTTTTGCAACTAAAACCTTTTGCTTCTTTTGAAATAAAATCTGTGCAAACGGACAGATCTGAACTGGGTGGCTAAAGATAAGCCTCAGTTGATCGTGGCCGTAGTCTCCCTTCTTTTACGAGACGATAGACCGCATGTTCTCAGACTGGTCAGACTCTTGCAACGGACAACACCAGATTAAAATTTATAAAGTAAGGAAAACAAAAAAGTCAAGTTGTCAGCAACAAAAAGCAAGCCAAGACGAGAATTCGACAACTCAATAGTTGTTAGTTGTTTTGAAATGTTACAGGAGGTTCCCTTTCACAGCCAGAACCATTCCCCAAAAGGCAAAACTGAAGGCCTTGTACGTGTTTCACCCACCTGATGTTGGGTCATTGCGTTATCAGCTGGAACTGTCATGGTTTTAAAGTGAATTTTGCTGAACAGCAGTGCTTGGCTACAGCTCTTAATCCTCATGCCTTTTGTCTCCAGGAAACTCAGCATCAGATATCTCTGCGTCTTTTAGAATTTTTTTGCAATAGCTTGGATCCAAACAACATACATGTTGCTGGTGGCACAGCAGTTTTGGTAAGATGATACACAAGCCATCACGATTTGTTGTTCTACATCCGTGACACACCAAGACTTGGTTACCTTGTTAGCCAGTTGGCATCCACCTGGATCTTTATGGAGGAATTTAACAGTCATGATCCACTGTGGGGTAGCAATCACTGTAACACTAACGGCAAGGAAAAAAACTGTATTGTTAACAATGTCTTATGTTTGTTATATGATGCTTCTCATGCATAAATAGACAGACAGAAAGATCGGGAGGTATGCATATTTATTTGTTTTTTTGTTTGTTTGTTTGTTTGTCCATCCCAACGGAAATTTACTTGCCTATACCCAGGACCTGGAACTTTACTGAGATATTCATGGAACTATCTGTGACTAACCTACAAACTTCAGTGTAAGTAGGGAACAGGCATGCAAAGTCATTAATGAAACGAAGACAGTAACCTTTAGTACACCAGGAAAAGAAGGCTCGGAATTTGATCTTCCGGATGAAAGGAGAGTGAGTTTGAGAATCAATGCTGCATATTAAATAACAGGACATGAAGTTAACCACTAAAGAAATGACAAACAAACTAGGAGAGATTTTTAACCAGTCATTTACCAATGAAAAGCTCTTGATGTCTTTGTATAGATGGAATCACACTACAGTTGGACCAGATAAAATTAATTCCCAATTTCTTTAAATACTTCATACTGTTTTTGTCACTCCCCAAATATTTAATCTGTATAGTTATCAGGAAATAATACTGCTACCATTAAAATGTAATAATGGTACTTGTGCCTAAGCCAGGCAAGGGTCAAACTGACCCGATGATGCCCATCAGCCAATAGCTGTCAATGTAAAGACAAGGAGAGGTTGGATAATGATCACCCTGTTTTTCTGTAGTCTAATGATCGGATAAGTGAATTCCGGAGTGGCTTTAGATGAGGAAGAATTCCTCTGGACCATCTCATTAGTTTGGAAACATATGAACATGATGCTTTTAGGTTTAAGTGAAAACCTTCTTGAAATCAACCTGGTTGTTTGTAGTACAGTAATAATTGGCTTCAAATGTTGCTGGGAACAGGTTGCTTACACCAGGTGAGCTATGCTACAATGGTTTTTATGTCTGTAAGGTCCTGTATAACTAAAGCACATTTTATTGAATTTGCTGTTTTCATTCCATTAGAGAAATGTTTTCCTATAATTGTGTAAAATAATATTTTCATTGGTTAAATCGGTGGTAGTGCTAGGTTCTTCAGAATTTCATAACTGTTTCTTAATAAGCTTTATTGTTATTTTGTTTTTTCCTTTCTTGGGGCATTTTATCTTATTTTTATTTTTACTTTAGATACATCCTGAATATAGTGTGACATGGATAAGGCCTTAGTTGCTGGTATAGTATAAAAAATTTACTGGGGGGAAAAATATTGTTTTAGTGAGCAAAAAATTGGTGTCTGCTTTTTTTGCTTTACTGTTGATTCATTCTACAAACGGTGAAAATGTTAATTCTCTATAGATAAGAAGAACATGATCGAGGGGAAAATGCAATGAGCAGAGATGATGAATCCTCCTTTTGCTGGTGATGGGGGTCGGTCCTTCTAGGGTAGGGCTCGTGCTGGGCGGGCTTTGGACAAACGCACAGATTGCAGTATGTGATGCGCGCGCTCCGGCGCCAAACGTATGCTTTGGTACAAGGTACAAAGAGCAAAAGCTTTCATCTGACTAACGTCTGCCTCGTCGCTCCGTTCCGCTCGGCATGTGTCCCGCTGACATCAGTGTCACTTTTTGCATAACCGCTCGGCCTCTGTGTGTGAGAACTGCAGGCCGCTGTTGTCTATATTCCATCTCTATGTGTGTCTTTTGAAGCAGACATTTCTGCATATTAATTCATATTCCTGAAGGAAACATACAGATAAAACACAAGTTTGGTATAATAGGTGTGTCTCGGAATGTTTGTTGCTTGTAGGCTCCATTTAAGCCCCCTCCCCTTTCTACCTCCCATGCCTGTATACCCACCTAGTGTTCTTTCAGGGTACTGCAGTCATATCTGTTGTTTTTATTTTGTCAGTTTTGGTAATCTGCCATGGTTCCTCTGCATTTGCTTTTTGCTCTAACAAATAGGGGGAAAATTAAATGTGAAATGGATTAATACGTGATAAGATATAAATACACTAAAATGGATATGAGATCATTATGAGGCTTAGGAGCGGCTCGCATTTTTTTCGGGTAATGCTGTCATGAGTCATAGATGAGCTGCTTTCCTCCCATGAGGCTGGTATTAAGAGCGGTCTTCTGGTCACCGGCACCAGTGCCCTCTGTTGCGCATGCAGCAGTGGGGGCGGCTGTTGAGCTGATAAGTGATGTCTTTGCTCTCGTGTGTCAAGAAGACCACGGTGGAAGGTCATGTTCAGAATACTGTATCTGCTGTATTTGCTCCCCCTTTCCCGGCTGGCGGTGCTTTTGGCGTTCGGTCAGCGTACTGATAATAACCCTTGACTAAATGACCTGCCTCCCCAGCCCGCCCGCCTGACTCCCCAGCGAGATTTCATCAAGTCCCTGATGGGCATCGGCAAGCGGCTGGCCACGCTGCCCACCAAGGAGCAGAAGACCCAACGGCTGGTGTCCGAGCTGTCGGTGCTCAACCACAAGCTACCGGCGCGGGTCTGGCTGCCCACGGCGGCCTTCGACCACCATGTGCTGCGGGTGCCTCCCAACCAGGCCGTGGTGCTCAACTCCAAGGATAAGGTGGGGAGTGCCTGGGAGACGCTCTGACGGCAGGACAGGCCAGCTTATTTCTGAGACTTTGATCATGCTAACAGGAGAAATTGGTTTATAAGGCTTTGGTTTCTGTTGTTTGGGTTCTAATCATTTGATTAATATAATCAAATCGGACACTTGATAGACAGACTGGGAATATTATCATCTCGTTCCATTAGGAAACTGGCTCAATCCCATTGGTTGCCTGTTGTTATAGCAACAGTGGTTCAGGGGTGCATTTCCCAAAAGTTGCCATTAGCAACTTATATACTTTGAACCGTTCAGTTGCATAGTTCCACCTATGTAAGTTGCTAACATTGTTAGCAGCTATGCTTTCGGGAAATGTACCCCAGCCTGTCTCTGTGTTGTTGGAGTTTGCTAAGTATCTGACATCACTTGCGTATGTGATGTCAGTATGTGATTTCACCTGCTCCAGTCGAGTTCACTTGGTTCATTGAATGAGTTAAGCCCTGCTTGGTAGTTGTATCGCTGCTTAGTGCCACACCAGCTGTGTGTTTACGGTTGCTCTGTGTGTGTGCGCGTGTGCGTGGAATTCCCAGGCGCCATACCTGATCTACGTGGAGGTACTGGAGTGTGAGAACCTGGAGACGTCCTGTGTGCCAGAGCGCATTCCGGAGACACGTATCCGCTGCACGCGCTCGGAGGAGAGCCTGTCTGACTGCGTGGCAGCAGGGGAGCAGCGAACCGGAAGCTTCTCCACCGTGCCCAACTATGACAACGACGACGAGGCCTGGTCTGTCGACGACATCGGGGAGCTGCAGGTGGAGGTAGCTATTCTTTCCCCTCCTGTTTCTGATTGAGTGTCACCATGCTTTATGGTTTTTCAAAGACTGACTGTCACATGAAGTCAGTGAGTCAGCCCATTGTTGCCTTCCCTGATCACCCTGAGCACTCATCACCTTCACAGCCCACATCACACTGTGTCATTCACCTGTGAACGACCATGGTGTGACGTGAATCGCAAGCCTTCAAAGGAGAAATCTCCACTCTCAAATCCCCACTGTGCTTCCCTTTTAACCTTGTTGTGGCAGAAACGAGAACCTCATGGCACACAACAAAAATCACATGCCCTAAAATGTTCCTGGGTTACTGCACCTGTGTGTCAAGGACTCCTGTAGTCCCTAATTCTGCTCCCCTGTCTGGATTTCCGTCTATGAGAAGTTACATTATTGATTGTGGCCGAGCAGGAATCAATCTGTGCCCTTTTGGCATCCAGAAGCTGATATCCCCTGTTCGCTACAGGCAGCTCGCCACAGACTCTGAATCTCAGCTGTGCTGGTAGTGTGTTTCGGAGATCCTGTACAATTGTCAGTGCCAGAATGACCCCCCAGTTCTCCCGTTGTGGTTCCAGCTCCCGGAGACCCACACCAACAGCTGTGACAACATCTCGCAGTTCTCCGTGGACAGTATCACCAGTCAGGAGAGCAAAGAGCCCATCTTCATCGCCGCTGGGGATATCAGGTACTGAGGTGATACGCCAAACTGAAGGACAGAACAAATGTGTATGGTTTCTGTATGGTACCCTCTACTTTTATTCTAATTTGTTTTTAATAAAGCACCAAAACATCTTTGTTTTGTCGTAACAAAAATGGGGTGGGGTTATTAAGAGGGAGTCCCCACAGAGATTGATGTACAAACAGCTGCTTGTGGGTGTGTCCAGGAGGCGCCTGTCGGAACAGCTGGCCCACACACCCACCTCATTTAGGAGAGACCCAGAGGATCCCTCTGCCGTGGCCCTCAAAGAACCTTGGCAGGAGAAAGTCCGGTGAGTATTCGCCGAGTCGGGATATCTCAGCGGTCGAGACGTCTCTAGGGGCTCTCTTAAAAATTACAACCATCTGACTGGAGTTTAGTGGGGGGAAAGAAATGCACTTAATCGAGTCAATATGTTAGAAAGCAGCCAAGGATTGCAAAGTCTTTCTCCTCATCCACATGACCCAGGCGAATACGCGAGGGCTCCCCCTATGGGCACCTCCTCAACTGGCACTTGCTCTCAGTTATCGTCAAGTGTGGGGATGACCTTCGTCAGGAACTTCTGGCCTATCAGGTGCTCAGCCAGCTACAGGTGAGCTGCCGGATGCCCAATCTCAGAAAAAGGACTGTAATGTTACAAGATGTGATTGGTTTAGATTAGATCAGATCAACATTATTGATCCAAGTGGGAAAATCTTGTGAATACAGCAGCAAAGGTACGAAGAGCTGGATGAACGTACATTTACTGCAGAACAGTACTCACAGTGCGAACAAATTAAAAAAGTACGCAGTACAGAAATAGAATCCTGGAAAATATAATAATATGGAATATTAATGAAGTAAATAAACATTAACCAAATAAATTAGCGGATGGTTCCTTCCAACACCTTAACTTTGGCTAACAGTGAAGGCTCCGAGGATACTTGTATGCTTTTGGCAGATTAACAGGCGTTGAAGCGATCGCTGATTCTGCGCTGCTTTTGTATATGCAGTTGATCTGGGAGCAGGAGCGAGTCCCTCTGTGGATCAAGCCCTACAAGATCCTGGTGATCTCCTCGGACAGCGGCATGATCGAGCCGGTGGTGAACGCCGTGTCGCTGCACCAGGTGAAGAAGCAGAGCCAACTATCGCTGCTGGATTACTTCCTGCAGGAGCACGGCAGCTACACCACGGAAGCCTTCCTCAGCGCGCAGCGCAACTTCGTGCAGAGCTGCGCTGGCTACTGCCTCATCTGCTACCTGCTGCAGGTCAAGGACAGGTTAGCGTTGGCATCCTTTTCTGTCATTTGTCACTCTTGCTACTCCCAATTCAGAAGGTGGGGGACTTAAAAGGGATCATAATTCATACGGCGTAACCAACCTTATTAGCCAATGATATGTATGGAATCGGTGAGTGACAGGGGAGGGGGCACTCTGGGGGGCCAATCAGCTTTGAGCTGAGGCCAGTGCTCCTGTGGCCCCGCCCCTGTGTACACCCCTGTTCTCAAGGTCTCTTCCCTGTAGCACCATCCGTCTCCTTCATCTCTTTCATTTCTACATCTGTCCTTTTTTGTTGCTGGCAGTCTCCTTTTTCATGGTCCTACCCGCCTTTGCATTCTGCATTTGTCTCGCTTACATCCCGTCTCTCCACAGACACAACGGGAACATCCTCCTGGACGCCGAGGGCCACATCATCCACATCGACTTCGGCTTCATCCTGTCCAGTTCCCCCCGCAACCTGGGCTTTGAGACGTCTGCTTTCAAGCTCACCAGCGAATTCGTGGATGTGAGTCCGAGCCGAGAGCCCAACCAAACTAAAACTTAGAGAAGTCACAGATCTGTGTTACTAATTCTTCACAGGATCATAAATGATACGTTTTTATTTATTTTTATTTAGCAGACAACTTTGTCTAAAGCGACCTACAAGTGACACAAATATTATATCACAGAAGACTTGAAGATCCGCCTGCATGTCCTACATATAACTCTCCTTTACCATTATCTAAATATATTTATTCTATTCTTCTCCTTGTACCATTTTATTGACTCCAAGTGACTTTATTAAAAGTTCCATCAGAGGCATTTTTAGATTTATTGAAAGGTAAATCTTACGCATCTTATTTAGATCGTTTTAACTGTTTGTAGTGTTTTCATGTTTCTTTCTGTAGCTTTTACCTTTTCCGCCCTTCGCTCTGTTTTAATACCCATTTACTCTCACCATGAATATAAAACTTACTGCTGGAGTGGCGATGATAAGCAGCATAAATAGACTATTGTCTATTTGTACTGAAGAGTTTGTAACCGTGTGGTGTTAGTGGTTTTGGGTGAGTGGAGCTTCAGTGTGGAAGGAGGAGTCTTACATTAGAATTCAAACTGTGGGTCCTTCTTTGGTTCAGGTTATGGGAGGCCTGGATGGCGACATGTTTAATTACTACAAGATGCTGATGCTGCAGGGCCTGGTCGCCGCACGCAAACATATGGAGAAGGTGGTCCAGATTGTGGAGATCATGCAGCAAGGTAACACAGCTCTCCCGTAATTCATGATAAATAATGGTTAAATGAATTAAGGTGACTAGCAGGATCCACCCATCGCTGGCTGCTGTCTTGGCTCCTTTTGCTTGCTGACTTCATTAGCTCTTGTCTCCCTTGTCATTTTTCATTCTTTTCATGACTGAGTTAGAGTGTCAAGGGAAACAATTAGTGTGTTGGGTACAAATCTGGGCTCTTGGCGCAAAACATTCAAGTCCTAAGACAGAGGTCCTCCAACTCAGAGATCTCCAGTCCTGGAGAGCTACTGTCCATTAGGTTTTTTAACCTACCAGGCATCTTATGAGCCACACCTGTTCTTAGGTAAATACTCACAAGAAGCCAGGTAGAGTAGAAAACCTACTGGATAGTAGCTCTCCAGAACCGGAGCTGGGGACCCCTGTCCTAGGAGTAGATCTTCTGCTGTGAGCAAATCTGTATGGGCAATTCTGTATGGGCAATTCTGTATGCTTACGCTGAATTACTTTAGCAGAGATATGGAGTAACCAAGGTGTTTAAACAGTGGATGTGGAGGTAGGATGAGTATCAGAGTCAATGTCTGTCCCTCTGGCCCAGGTTCTCAGCTGCCCTGCTTCCACGGCTCCAGCACCATCCGGAACCTGAAGGAGCGTTTCCACATGAACCTGACAGAGGAGCAGCTGCAGGTGTTGGTGGAGCAGATGGTGGACGGCTCCATGCGCTCGCTCACCACCAAGCTGTACGACGGCTTCCAGTATCTCACCAACGGCATCATGTGAAAGGGCGCGCCACACGTGCACCTTTATGGGGGGGGGGGCACACACTCCTAGTAGACTCCACTTGAGCTTGTGAAATGCCCTCTGCCTTGAGTGTGATCCAGGAGAGGATGTTGGTTTGCGGCGTCTGCAGTCGCCCTGCTCCCTGTGCATCCTCAAGGGCATCTTTTTGCACATCTGCCTTTTGTACTGGCCTGGGTACTTGAGCCCTCCAGTCTCCTGTTGTACTTGTAATTGCAAAGCCACAGTTTCCGTCCTGACCCATCATGTCGAGATCATGTCTTTGAAGGGGAGAAACGCTGTGGTGATGCAGGTCGGATATATCTTACCAATCCACTCTTCCTTGTCTTTAGCAAGCTCCAGAGTTTTTATTTTTTTTATTTTATTGTCACCCCTCACTTACTTTCTTAGCCTGAAAGAAAGCTTCCTGGTTCCGTGGTTTGGGGATGTGATTGAGGGTTTTCACAAAGGTGACGACACCCCTTTCCAGGATAAGGAACTCCAGCAGATATACGAGGAGCCAAAGAGAGCAGCACAGCCCCCTAATCAAATGTTTTCTAAAATGTCCTTCCTGTAGAACAACGGGCCTCTATGGTGGTTTGTCAGCGGATCGGCATAAACTGAGACTTTAGACAGAGTTAAGAGCATTAGCCCTGCTGTTGGTGTCATGCAGAGGTGGAGATTTCAGGCCCAGAGAGTACAAATCCAGACCAAGATTTAGTTTCAACCAACCAGTTGAGTATAATGAGTCGCCGTCACAGAGCACTCAACTTGTTGGTTGAAACAAAATCTTGGTCTGGATTAATTCTCTCTGGACCTGAAATCTCCACCTCTGGTGTCATGGTATTTTTTTTTTTTTTTTTATTTTTTTAAAATACAACAGAATTGAACAACTAAAGCAACTGTTATGACATTCAGAAAATACAATACACGATGAAGCAATATCGTGAACGTAGGTTTTTTAGATTATTTGCCAGCTGTCAAAAGTCCAAACTTTAGTCCAGTGCTTTCCAACTCGGTCTTCGTGCCAGACAGTCCACATCGGTGCGGTCCTTATGGACCAGATCAGGAAACACTGCTGTAGTCCATGTTTAAGTTAAGGCCATTTGCAGAGACCCAAACATGCAGTCCCATACAATAATTGGTGATTTGTGTACGCCTACATTTGTTGTATTTGTGTGCCTTAGCTAAAATTCCTGCTTCAGTAGTTTAGCATATGTTATGAATTTCCATATTTTTATAGACACTTCGGGAGAGACCGCCCACTAATCCTGAAGTACAGCACATTTTCTGCTGCTGCTAGGCCAGTTCCACCCTCGCCATGGCTTTTGATGCCCAGTGATTTCACTCGCCTCTGTTGCAGAACAGTGGGTCGTTTTGATTGCCATTCTATTATGGCCTGAGCTTTTTTTAAAAAAGAAAAAACCACTACAAACCCTAAACCCACTTTATATAACATCCAGTAGATGAGTCAATTTGATTCATTGTCAAGAATCTTGAAACTTGAAGTCTGACTTTAGTTTCCTCATCGAGCCCTGCACTGGAACACACCCCTTTTCTGTTCTTGTGCCCTGTGACACTCAGTGGCAGCCGTTGGATTTTTAGAGAAACACTGTCTGGGAGCAGTCACTGCTTTTAGAGCGACTGAAGAGATTCAGAAATCATTTCAGCCCAAAGTGCTGACCAGGAGATGAGCGGGACAAGAAGGAACAGATGAGAAAGGACTAAAGTGCACGGTGGTCTGTTGTTTTGTCTCCCTGGTTACTGAGAGCCTGTTTTTGTCTTTTGATGTACCTCCTGTGACCCGTCTGCCCACTTTGTCCCTCTGAAATCTGAATATCTAAATATGTGTGTAAATATGTGTATATAAAGTAATTTTTGAATATGAAATGGGAAATTGAAAGTGAATCATGTGATGCTGAAACCACTAAAATGAGAGATTTTTTTAGTAACACTAGTACTTGAATGGCACAACCAATGTAGCTGTAGTTTTCAAGAAGAGCTGAACCTGGTCCACTACCCCCAGTGGAAATTCCATTTGAAACAAATAGACCATTTCAACTGGTCTGAACTCAATAACAACAATAAACCAGACTATGTTAGACAGGTAAACTTACTGGTAACATTGCTGGTACTCTGCAGATACTATTTGTCATCCTAATCAAAACTGTTAACTGTCCAGAAGCAAGTTGGGATCCAGTTGAAATCCCTCCTGCGCTTTTCCACCAGGATGCCCTGACTGGCCCGTACACCTTGTCGCTTTTAGATGAGGCGCTGTCACTACACACTCCTGGGGTTTCCGATTTTGTGGCATTTCTGTAGAATTACTTTACAATCATGCTCACGTTCCACCTTGTGGCTAGATGTGGACCTGCCTCGCATTCCCAAATACTACCCTTCCTTTCTGACAAATGGTGGAATCGTGCCTGTTTTAAGATAAATGGAAGAATAAAGATTATAAAGGTTATATGACATAATTTAAGGTAGGACTAGAGCTATGAAATTATATGTTTGGTGGGCGTCTGAGTTGTGAAGAATCTAACAAGGAACAAGGACAGTGTTATGCATTTATTTTGCATTAAATATTTATTACATTTTATAGTGGCTATAAATGCTTTTTATTTGCTGGTGGCAGTGTGTATGTCACAATATCTTCCTCTGTCAGGCAGAGTGATAGAGTCGAGGTGCCTTGCCAGTCAAACTCTAATTCTACAATGTTCTGTCTAATTACATCAAGGGAAGCTGCCGCTTGTTTAGCACACTAAGGGCAAGGGGGCTGCTACAGGTGCAGCTTCGACATGTGGGGGGGTCTTCAGTGTGGAGTGCGTTACACCAGGGGTGCCCAAACTGACCTGGACATCACCAAAATCAGTTTTCTTATGGTATCGCTAGGAAGGGCCTACTTCCTTAAGAAAATGACTTGGCCATTAATGTTTGTCAGTTAAAACAGACATTGTCTTACAGGATTAACATTAATCATGTCTGAACATTTTACTTGAGGAGATTTAAAGGAGATAATGTTATGTTTCCTGTATTGGGACTCTCCTGGATCCTGGTTAGTAAACTGATGAATATGCATGTTTCCCTGTATTTATCAAACTTTTTACTGTCAGAAAAAAACAACTATTTTTTCATCTTTCTTTTTAAATTTCTTTTTCACTGCTTTCGAACTCTAACCAATGTATAGGACCAGCTCTTGTGATCATGTGAATGACCTCTTGTGAATGTTTGTTTCTTTTTATATAAATAAATTAAGCTTGTCATGAACTGTATCTCCTATGTACCGCATCATCAGTATTTTTTTTTTATATGGTGGGGAATGATTTTATGTCTGTGCCTCACGTTTGTTCAGTATAGTTTGCTCCTTGAATACCCTCACTTAGGTTTCCTAGATAGTTGTTTTGATCACTTACATGACATGCTCGTTTTAATTTCAAAAAAATCCCAACAACTAATTATTCGTGTAATTTTTAAAAACCGACTTCTATTTATTTTTGCAATATATATTAAAATTCTATACTGCTTAAATTTATTGCCAGGAGCCTCAGTATATTTCAGCTTTTCATTCCCCTTGAAACACAATGGATCCCATTGCGATATATAACCTTTTTCCTGCGGATTCCTAGTTTTGTCTCTAAAGCCAATAACTCGGCATGCTCCAAAAATTATTGAACTTGCCTTTACTTGCTTGAAACCTGCGGTATCAAGAAAAAGCCGGCACCACCCGTTCTACCATCGAAAACATTAAAACCATTAAATACGCGATTCCAGAACGTTATAAAAGAAAAGTCTAAAAAGAAACAAACGAATATACTATGGTTACTATGGTTATTTTTGAAGAATCTGTTCCACGTCGAGGCGGAATTTAAATGAATCTCCTTTGACCCGTAACAAAACGAGATTAAACGTCTCTAAAGCCGCAATGGTAAGTATTACTGGACTGGGAAATGCGTCATTTTAATTTCATTTGCAAGTAAATGGGGTTTTTCACGTTTTGCTATACTTGGGCGCAGGATGTCACTGTGACAACATTAATCCGTATCTTCGGGGCACATTTTTTGACCATTGCCTCGTCCCATATATATATATAGCTTAATGTCTGACGAAAGAAAAGGGTTGAAGCTTTAAAGTCACCCAGCAAAACTCTATATACAGGATGATGTAAGTTGTGATTCTCAGTTCCATATAGGCGTAAATTAAATGATGTTATAGATTATGTAAACTGTAAGGTATCTGTCAGCGACACTACAGTATACTTCCGTTTGTACTGGTGTTAACAGCAAAGGTCTTAATAAACTAGACGTAAACCATAGCCTTAGAATTTCCGTATGATTTTCTTTTTGCCTTTTTTTATTAAGACAATGAGTTCTTTTTTAATCTATATATCATATGTACATGAATTTCAGGGAAAGTTACTGTTTGCCTTTCATGGGTTTGTATTAAACTTATTTGTTTTGCATGAAGGTCCTTGCTGTAGCACTTTTGGGTGAAACGCTTATCCCTATATAAATGGTAAAAAAAATATACTGGGAATAGCTATCTAAATTTAATGGCATGCAACCTCGCATACGACTATCAGGTTACCGCTCAGTCGTGTTCAACACTGAACCCCCTTAGGCGCAGTTCCGAGGCAGCTGGCCAGTGAGCCGCAACATGCCTGAACACGGTGATGTGCCGAGCACAAGCCCAAAAAGCCATAGGGGAGGATAACAGGAATTCCAGTATATTCCCAGTCAATGGATATGAAACAAAGAAGAAAAAGCCACGAGTACCGGTTGGTACCGACAGGAAAGCGGCGGGCAGCGACCTTCACCCGGCCTGGCTACAGTGTCAGCTTCTGTGCCGAAGTCACCCTGACGCTCATACCGTTGTTGGCCACTAGAGGGCCACCCGAAGAAAATTTCCAAATGAACTTGTAGTAGGACGACAGCGTTGAATGTCATGGCGTTTGTGCATTTCAATCACTCATCCGTTTATTACACACTCTGCGGGGTAAAGCCACACGCTGTGTGCCGTTTTCCCATCCGTCCTTATTTAGAGGTCTGCTAAAATACTTTTTTGTAATCTCAGTGCAATATTTTTAAAATTTTCTTTTTTGGAGATTGAACTGTTTTCTTGGGTAACTATATATAGAAATAGCATTTTTTTATTAAACCGGCAACACACAGTATACATTCTTTTGAAACAGATGTTTTTCAGAAATTGGGCTGTCTTTCAGTTTCTCCAGTTGCTGACATGGAGAATTCCTACATATACTCTTGTAATGGTACTAAGTTCATTAGAATTGATATTGATATGATAAATTGTTTTTCTTCGAACCCTACTCCCTCCTCTCTTCTTCAACTTCTTGCTTTCTTGTCACTCCCCTCCCAACTCTTTCCTCTCTCCTTTCCCATCTGCCCATCCTTCTCTCTGTGTCGTCTTCTCCTCACCTCCTCAGTGGCAGATTCAGAACGTGAAGGTGAGCGGCGTGGATGACATGGTGCTGCTCACCAAGATCCATGAGGATGTCGTCAGGGACAACCTGAGGAAGAGATACATGGACGACTGCATCTTTGTATCCTTGAGAGTGGCACAGTCGCAGGTTCAAGGTTGTGGCCATTGGGGCAAATCAGCTCGAGACCAGAAAATAAAAACAAAACTGCAGATATATCCAGATTCTGTGGCGTTATGACGTCTTCTGAACAGCCCTGTGGCTCAGTAGGAAACGCTGTTGCCTCAGAAATTGCAGGTTTCAATCATGGCTGCGTTCTGTGTCTAGAGTTTCCCCAGGCTGTTAAGGATTGAACCCAAGCCACAATCCTGCTGACAGTAAACCGTTAATACAGTTGACGGATGATGTGCTATGAAAGATGTTTTGATAATATATTTAATTGAACAGGATTACTGGAATGTGTGAACGACATGACCTTTAACCCTAAACTGCACCTTTAGACCTACATAGGCTCTGTGCTGATATCAGTCAATCCTTTCAAACAGCTGCCGTATTTCACTGACCATGAGGTGGCGCTGTACCAGGGGGCGGTGAGTGGACGCTGCTCTTTCAGATTCCCACCCGAGTTGACTCGAGGAACAGTACTATAGACAGGCAGACAAAATAGCTGTCTGCATGTGTGTGTGTGTGTGTGTGTGTCCTGCCATGGGTTGGTGCTCCATACTAGGTAGTTCCCTGCCTTGCGCCTGTAGCCTCTGGGATAGGCCCCTGACCCCCTGTGACCCTGAGTAAGGGAAGCGATGACAAAAAATGGATGGTTCTGTTCTGTTCTGTTCTCAAAAATGTTCAAAATGAACCTAGACTGTCAGGGATGTGATATTTCCTGGGTGCTTTTCAGGGTTGGGACCTCCAAGGTTCATGGTGATTGCAGCAATGTTGGTCTCCTTCTCCCAAACTCAGGCCCAGTATGAGAATCCTCCCCACATCTACGCTCTTGCAGACAACATGTATCGCAACATGATCATCGACGTGGAGAACCAGTGTGTCATCATCAGGTCTGAGTAGTCTAACGCTGCTGTATCGCCCCGTGGTTTGGTTTGCTACATCACTATCTGCCAATTCTGTTCACCTCCAATGTATAGACATAACATTTTTGATATGTTAATCAAGCTGTGTTCCCCCATTTTTTTTGGACAGATCCCAGGTGTCTGGGTGCTTTAATCTGTCACTTGACAGATAGATGACTTTCTAACTGAAGTGCTATTGATGTGAAGGCATATCTGTGCTTTATTTTGTCATTAAAGTGGCGAGAGTGGAGCAGGAAAGACTGTGTCGGCCAAGTACATCATGAGCTACATCTCCAAGGTCTCCGGGGGAGGAGCTAAAGTACAGGTGAGTCAATTTTGTCTCCTCCCCCACCTCCCCCATTCTTAGATGTTGTCTCTGCACCAGTGTTTCCCAACCCGGTCCTCGGGGACCTCCAGACAGTCCACTCCCTGATCCCTGCCAATCAGTCCTAAAACAAGGACTGTCTGGAGGTCCCCAAGGACCAGGTTCAGAAGCATTACTTTGCACCAATACCAAGATCCTCTCTCCCTTACAGCAAGTAAAAGATACGATCGTGCAGTCAAACCCCTTGTTGGAGGCCTTTGGAAATGCTAAGACAGTCCGCAACAACAACTCCAGTCGCTTTGTGAGTTTAAGAGTGCGGGGTCAGCTTTTATCAGATGTGACCTTTCTGATGATCAGATTTTGAGATTGTGTGATGTTTTCTTTGGTAAGTCAAGCTTGTATATTCTACGAGCAGGCTTTTTCCACCGTGCATTGTTAATTGCTGTGATATTATGGCTTTTGCTAGATAATGCAAAGCTTAGCAAGAGTTAATTTTATGATTTGGGTAACCTAGAGGAGAAGTAATGAATGGATGTAAAGGTTGGTTGCATCATGTGGACTTAACTGTAAGATCCAACACTATTTCATCTGTGTCTTACAGGGGAAGTATTTTGAGATCCAGTTCAGTCGAGCAGGAGAACCCGATGGTGGAAAGATTTCCAACTTTCTGCTGGAAAAGTCCAGAGTTGTGTCCCAGAACCAAGGAGAGAGGAACTTCCACATATATTACCAGGTAGGACATTTAGTCATTCAGGCAAGTTTAGCAGAAAACATACGGAAAGCATTTGGTGATGGTAAGTATGCAAATGTTTGATCGAGAGACTTAAATACCTCAGATGTCTGGTGGTGATGTGTTTGTCATATTTTTGACCCCTTGAAATTCTTTATTAGGAACCAGCTGTGAAGATGCATTTTTCTTTACATTGAACGTGTAACATTGTCAGCTATATCAGGCCTATTTACTGTAAGATTTCGTACATTTGGGCAGCACTGTTGATTCGCGTCTCCGAGGTTGTGGGTTCAGACCCCACTTCCGTCATGTGTGTAGAGTTTGCATGTTCCTCTCGGGCTGCATAGATTTTCTCCAGGTACTTCGGTTTTCTCCAGCAGGCCACTAGGTCCAGCACTGAGTCACCCAATTTGGACTAATTGGAACAGTTTTAATCTCCCATCATGCAGCTGTTGGAGGGAGCCAGCAAGGAGCAGAGAGAGTACCTGGGAGTCACCAGCCCTGATTACTACTTTTACCTCAGCCAGTCTGGGACCTACACAGTGGATGATGTCAATGACAAGAAGGAGTTCTTAAACACCATGGTAAGACAGCTCAGCCTGCCCCCTCCCCCACCCCGCTAAATGGGGCTATATCTGCGGAGGCTGGGCCTTCCTGCTCTGTTTCTGTTGTCCTGGAAGTGGGTGCATTTACATGGACACTGGCCCCCGCTTAAAGCCAATTTCCCCTCAGAGGCACTCCCCAATTCAAAGCATATTAATAGCTAATGGTAAGTTTGGCCCCCCGTGTAAGAAATGATCCTTTATTTCCCATTTGTACAAGCACAGATACACTGCAATGCTTTTTTTCCACATATCCCATCATGCTCTCTTTTTGAGACACCCACACAGATGAAAGCAAAGTTTGGGGCCAGAGCACAGAGTCAGGCCACTTTTCTAGTGTCTCTGGAGCATTTTGGGGAGGGAGGGTTTCGGAGCCCAACCAAAATGTGACTATTCTGTGAAGGCTGAGGCTCAAACCAGCAACCTTCTGATCACAGACGCACACTGATCACACCGTTTAACCTACTGAGCAACACACCATCCCTGTGAATTATGGTCCCTCTTATGCCCCCCACCTTAAAAAAAAATCATTAACGCATTACCTTGACTGCACCTTCATAATGCATTCGTCATACATTCATAGATCATTCAGTGCACCTTCATAATGCATTCATAGAACATTCATAAGCAGCAAGTAAGTATACCGTAACATCCTAATATACCTTAACAGGTTTAATATACATTAGCAACAAACATTATAGAATTATAATGTTTGTTATTATCATATAATGTTTGTTATTAATGCATATTAAAGCTGTTATGTTAGGATGTTAAGGTATATTCACATGCTGCTTATGAATGTTCTATGAATGCATCATGAATTTTTTTTGCCTTGCGTCTTTCCGAACGCGGATGACATCCGTGTTTTGTAGCCCTTTGGCGCATCGACGTTCTCCTTAAACTCCAAGCATGCTGCTGTTTTATAGCGTTAGTGTTTCCCGCGTCTTTCAGGACGCCATGTCTGTGGTGGGGCTCTCCGAAGACGAGCAGGGCGCCGTCCTGCAGATCGTGGCAGGCATCCTGCACCTGGGCAACATCACTTTCCGGGAGGAAGGCAACTGTGCCGTAGCGGACAGCGAGGACTGTGAGTCGGAGTTCAGCCACCCCTCTTCACTCAGCGCTCCACCTACTCTGCCATGTGCTACACTCAGCGCTCCACCTACTCTGCCATGTGCTACACTCAGCGCTCCACCTACTCTGCCATGTGCTACACTCAGCGCCCCACCTACTCTGCCACGTGCTACACTCAGCACTCCACCTTCTCGGCCATGTGCTACACTCAGCACTCCACCTACTCTGCCATGTGCTACACTCAGCGCTCCACCTTCTCGGCCATGTGCTACACTCAGTGCCCCACCTACTCTGCCACGTGCTACACTCAGCGCTCCACCTTCTCGGCCATGTGCTACACTCAGCACTCCACCTACTCTGCCATGTGCTACACCAGCTCCTCCATACATGCACTGTGTTCCACCTCGGTAGCTTGATGTGAAACCCATCATCTGTTACAATAAGGTTGCTTTCTCTTGTTCATGAAAATATACTAAAGATACAGACATGTCTCCATTCATCCATCTTCCAAACACTTACCTAGGGCCTCATGATTTATGTTATAATAGGACAGGATAATTGATTTTTGATGCATGTGATCAGAATTATTAATGTAGGGTTGGTCATCAGTTGCATTTTTGTCCGGTTTTTGTGAAACCTGGAGGCACTTATATTGCAAAGCAAGCATTACTCAATATATTGAAAATGCTAATAGTAATGAGGTCAACAAAAATGTAAATAAATCAGCTCTGTGCCAAAATAGATAATTAGTTAAACATTTACCGTTACAAGTTACAGATTCTGGCTAAAACCGCAGAACCGCAGCGGCTAAAATGCAGTGTGTGAACCAGCTGACTGAGCAAATGTTATCATCAAGGACCCCCCCCCCCTCATTGTGGTTTAATGCAAATTACCTTAATGCTAATTTGATTAACTGGGTAAATATTTATAGAAGATGGATGGACGGATGGATGTGTAAATTAGGATTTTTGCCATCCTGTTCATTTGACGACTTCTGCCGGCCCCTGGAGGATGGGCTCCCTCTCTGAGTCTAGTTCCTCCCAAGGTTTCTTCCTTCTGGGGGATTTTTCCTTGCCACTGTCGCCTGTGGTTTTTCTCACTGGGGGCTTTGGACGGGTACAATGTAAAGCACTTTGAGACAATGCAATGTTGTGAAAATGCGCTATACATATAAAATTGAATTGGATGGATGGATGGATGGATATTTTGTTCCATTGGGGGTGGGGGCATCCCTGACTACTGTCTTCCCCGTTCTGCCTTCCCCGTCCCGCCCCCAGTCTTGGCATTCCCGGCCTACCTGTTGGGCATCTCCCAGAGTGGCCTAAAGGAGAAGCTGACCAGCCGTACCATGGACAGCAAGTGGGGCGGTAAGCTTGAGAGCATCCTGGTCACCCTCAACGCGGAGCAGGCCGCCTTCACGCGGGACGCTCTCTCGAAGGCTCTGCACGCCCGCCTCTTCGACTACCTCGTGGACGTGAGTCACATGACCTCCATCTTCTTTGCCTCATCCTCTCAGCCTGGAATGTTCATTTCTTATCTGTGACGAGAACAGAGGTCAGCTACCCCGCAGCCATAATATTCTTCTTCCTTTTCATATTCGGTAATTATATCTATTCCATCTTTTCAAATGTACAGGATGAGGAGGAGCCTGGGGCCTTCCTTTAAAGCACGAGACATGTGATTTTTGCCCAGAGTAACTTACATATCTTAGAATTTTGTATGTTTTCTGTTTAGGCAGCTGCATGTTTTACCAAAGGAATAAGACTTAATAAGCTAATTGTTGCAACAGTATGGTTTAATCAAATGGTTGCCAACTTTGGTCAGCTGGCTGGACTGAGATTTTCAATTCAAGACAAGTCTGCACACACATGCACACGCATTTACATGTATGTAACAGTTTTATTACCTCGTAAATAAACTGTAGGGTTTGCAAACTACCCCGACACTTTTGATGTAGCAAATTTTAAGTTTAAGATGGAATAACATAGATTTCTTGCATGAGTGTCAGAGTCTGAAAGCGTGAGTGTCACATCAGATGCGTGAGAGATGGCAGCCCTGAAAACCTGGAATATTCTGGTTTCAAGTCCAACGATGACTCAGAAAAGAAAAGTCCTCATGTGTTTTCTTTACATTTTGTGGCGCTCATAGTTTGTTTGTGTCTCTCAGCACTTCCTGTTGCTGCCCTTTTTGCTTAGGCCATTAACAGAGCCATGCAGAAGGATTATGAAGAGCTCAATATTGGCGTGCTGGACATCTACGGCTTTGAAATCTTCCAGGTGGGCGAGAACGAGCCAGGGAACATACTGACAAGTATTTCCTTGTGGGCGTTTAAAAAGGAGATGTTTTGTTCTGTATTATTCTGTCTTCTGTAGCAAGCATTTGTTTGGTGCCGACCCACAACAAAATTAAAATCATAGTCTGAAAATGGCTTTATGATAAAGAGTTCTTTGCATGCTTCATGAGAAACTCTGAGTAAAATTGTTTGTGAAGAAGTTCTCAGTGAACATGCCCGCTTTTTATGCCCTGCTAGAAAAACGGCTTTGAGCAGTTCTGCATCAACTTTGTCAATGAGAAGCTTCAGCAGATCTTCATCGAGCTGACGCTCAAAGCTGAACAGGTAGACGGGCGTTTACCACTTCCGGGTTCCTGTCCAATGCCACTACATCAGGCCCAGCTTTGTGACGGTACTCTGCAGTGACTCTCTGCTCCTGATCTGTGGGTAATGCCATCTTAGGAGGAGTATATCCAAGAGGGCATCAAGTGGACCGCCATTGAGTACTTCAACAACAAAGTGGTGTGTGACCTCATTGAGTCCAAAGTGGTGAGTCTGGGCCCCTCAGATATACATTATGGTATAGATGGTCCATAACCTTTCTTGAATGATATACCCTCATCATCAATAGTTACGAATTCCTTGCTAACATAGCATCTCTTTTTTAAGCTTATATATCTTTACGTGTGGATGTACATGCAACATGTGAGCGTCGTCTTTGCCCCCCCCTGCTAAGAATCCCCCAGGAATCATGAGCATTCTGGATGACGTTTGTGCCACCACACACGCCAAGGGTGAGGGATCTGACCAGATGCTGCTGCAGAAGCTACAGATACAGATCGGCACCCACAACCACTTCAACAGCTGGAGCAAGGGCTTCGTGCTGCACCACTATGCTGGCAAGGCAGGGGGCGCAATAGATTACTCTTCCTGGTAGATACAGTATGTCTTCAAGGCAGAATCAGTCAACATACGCCCTGGGATCCCTCAGCATTTTGTACACTAGTTAATTAATTTTGCTTGATTTAACTGTCAGTTAACTTATTTGTATGACTGAAATCACATTATTGGTAAAGTGGTGGGGATACCCCAATACGTTTTAGTTATGTATGAACATGAATTATGGCTATTAGTTTTTGAATAATTTTAAATGCTATTTTGTTTAACTGGGTAAGTATTTATAGAGGATGGATGGGTATTTTGTTCCATTGAGCTCCTAATTATCAGGCCTTAACTGTGCTGTTGCATTAAATTAATCAAGCAATTCAAATAATGTTAAACAGAAATTGGTTTGATTTCCAGTGGTTAGGTGAGGATTTATTATAAATTCAGTTTGTCTTCATTCTGTTTGATCTGCTTCATGAATAAGGTAGACATTCGCATAGCTTTCAATTTTCCTGACTGCACGAGTAGCAATGTAATAAATGAAATAATAAGCAAGCATTCAGGGACACACACACACACACACGATTAAGCCATAGAGACTCCTCTGACAGCAGTGTGTTGACAGACCGCTGTGTCACAGTGAGCAGGGAGACGTGTCGCCGCCCTTGATCTGTTAGCACTCCCTGTGCTCTGCATTGCTTTGCTTTCAAGCTTTAGTTGTTTCTGCCATGTGGCTCCCAGCTGTCTCAGGAGGGGGGCGACGGGGGGGGGGTCAGTGGAAGAGTTTCAACATTTAATGAACCATGTGCTGCCCTCCCTTCCTGCAGAAATAGACTTTTATAGGCACTTTTATGAGGCTAAATGCAGGTAGACCATAGAAATATTTATTGTAGCAGTAATGACATGAAATGCAATGAGATGAAATGAAACCCAAGTTTTCATTGTAGCCGTAGGCGTCCACTCCAGGCTGTCTGGACCAGCTCATAAATAATTCTTGTGGGAGAGAACAAGATCAAATCAATATTCTTAGTTGCTTTGTTGCTTTTCTAGCTGCAGTATTTCTTATAAGCTAGATATTTTCCTGTAGCATTTCAGGTTATGTACCGTGTTGCAGCTTGAATTGACCTTGTTTGTGTTTCTGGTCAATGCTTTTCAACTTACACAAATAGTTTGTTCACGTAATTGGTGGTCCTACCTAGCTAAATGAACAGGAGAGACAATGGGTCATGTGGGCAGAAAAAATGTACTTTTCAAGCAACCAGATGTAATAGTGAGCTGGGGGCAGTGTGTGACGCACTGGGCTAAGCCTCTGTGCCTGTGATCGAAAAGTCACCGGTTCAAGCCTGGCCTTAGCACTCCTGTGTGTCTTTGAGCGAGGCCCATAACCCCCAGCTCCCTGGGTGCTGCTATGGTTGGCTGCCCTTCACAGGCACCTTGCTCTCACCTAGGGAGAGGAAGTCAGGGGAGGCGTAAAGAGATATTCCCCCCAAGGATCAATAAAAGTATCAATTAAATATAATGGATCACATTCACCGAGTACTAATAATTGGTGGTTTTTATTTAAAATCCCGCCGTCCGCAGGTGCTTTACGACGCCAGCGGCTTCTGCGAGAGGAACAGGGACGTGCTGTTCAGCGACATCATTGAGCTGATGCAGAGCAGTGAATTGTGGGTGATTCGCCTTTACCGTTGGAGCTGCATGTTCTCTCACCAGATGGTTTTTATCATTTAACCGCATAATAATGGCTGTCCACTTCACAGGTTTGAGAAAGACGTTTGCCCAAAGCATGAAGCATCTATGACCAAACTATGATCAAACTATGACAGAACTACATCAAATTATTATTTTTTTTGGTCTTTTACAAACTTTTGTTACATTCAAGGGCCTGTTTCTGCCTTGGTCTCCAGGCTCAAATGATTTAAATATACAGGCTCACAGGATGTCTTCGGGCATTTGCTTAATTCTGCAAAAATGTTGCAAATTTATTGGTTTCATAACAAAAGTCTGTTGACAAGCGATGTTTAACACATCTGTACATATCTTTCACACAGACATTTGCTTTTTATCATTGAAGAAGTTCATAAAATGTTGGCTACTGAAATCACTCAGCAGCATAGGTTCAGCCTTATTTGTTACATGACCTAAGGCAGGGGGGTCAAACTGCAGTCCTGGGGGGCCGGAGCCTTGTGTAGCTTAGTTCTTTCCCTGTTCCACCACAAATGATTCAGCTCAACAGCTATGCGGTAATTAGCACAAGAAGTTGAATCAGGTGTGTTAAACGAGGGGAAACCGAAAAATGTGCAGGGCTCTGGCCCCCCAGGACTGGAGTCTGACACCTGTGACCTAAGGTTTACAGAAGGTAGTGAGGGCTATTTCTATTGTGTCATGATTTTTTGACCGATACATTCAGTTCTGTTCTTGCCATTTTGCTGTTAATTGCAATTGTAGTCATTCACTCCCAAAGGGAAACTAAACAAAAATGTTTGGTGTTCTTCATTTTTGCAAAGGTGTTACTAATTAAAAGGCACCAAAGAACTTTTCAACTGAAAACAGCTTCTAGGACTGTTATGTGGGATTCAGTTTATTACTACTTGAAATTAATGTTTTACTTAAAACTACTGTTCGTTTCTAATATGAAATATATTTTTTGTACACAAATGACGCAATGATTTTGAGTCACATGACCAATGAATTTTTCCTGAATTGAGCAAGCCTGCCAGTACTTTCTGTGAGCACTGTAACTTTGTGTTATAATCTAGCTAAAAATGTGACATAAAACAAATCGGAAATAAATCATGTGCAAAATAGATATGCACAAGTTAAGTATCAGAAGATTTTACATGTGTGAAAGAATATTACAGATGGATTCATGGATGGATGGATGGATGGAGTATCCTGTCGATAAATATATTCTGTGAACTTTTTAAATGGAAAATTAAAATGACAGGTTAATTTGGAAAACAGACACCTTCATTGAAGTTTTTGTCTTGATCCAGCACTGTACAGTTAGCATGTCTAAACAAATGCATGACAACACCACCTGATTGTCTCACTGTCCTTCTGCTCTGCCCAGTTCCTTCATAAGCGACCTGTTCCCCGAGAATCTGGTTGTCGAGAAGAAGGGTCGGCCCTCCACCGCCAGCAACAAGATCAAAGTAAGGGCAGGCAAGAGGGCCGGAGTGCAAGGAGGTGTGGGTACCGTATCGGCAGCGGGACCCGGTCTGTAAAATGATACTCACCTGTATCGAGTGCTGCTTCTTCACCTTAATCAGGTCATGTCCTTAAACAGAGGTCTCAGAGCACCGGCCCACCAGATGGTTTTATACAGCTTGTAAAATGTTTAATTCAATACTAAATCTGGCAGGTCAACCTTTAGTTTTCCACAGAGAATTAACCCCACCCACTGATCAAGTTTCCTCACTCACACAACCCCATATTTAGCAGATTATTGACTATTGTCCTCCTAAACAATAGCCTTCAGGTAGTGATGGGTAAATGAAGCTTCATTTGCTATATTTTATGACCCCACTAGATAGCGCTCTTGCTTTGCTTTGGGGCTGCATACAGAGACCACCATCTAGTGGGGTCAGAAAATGCAGCAAGTGGTTCATGAAGCTTCGTTTGGTCATCACTACTTCCAGGTATTTTGAGTTTGAGGCGTCAGTCCTAAAACATTCACATTCGTCATAGTAACTCTAGTTGACCACTGTTGTAGTGTGTGTTGGTGATATCGATAATCCAAGGATTACGGTTTGGTTTCTTCTGGTTTTCAGTTCTCCCAGTAGCACTTCTGTTGTGGTGCTTGCAGAACCTAGTAAACTGCATTTGACCCCCCATGCATCTGTGCAGAAACAAGCCAACCACCTGGTGCAGAAGCTGATGAGATGCTGCCCCCACTATGTGCGCTGCATCAAGCCCAATGAGACCAAGCAGCCGCGCGACTGGGAGGAAGCCCGGGTCCACCACCAGGTGGAGTACCTGGGCCTCTGTGAGAACATCCGTGTGCGCCGGGCCGGATACGCCTACCGCCGGACGTTTGGGAAGTTCTTGCAAAGGTGGGCAGGGCACAGGGCATTCGGGGCATGGTGGGTGGAGCGGGCTGATCCCTTGTTCTGGGTACAAAAGGATATTCTATAAGGAACATGATCTCTGTTCATCATCGGTACCAGTCTCATATTGAAACTGCCAGCATTCCCGTGAAGCTGGTCTTAAGTGCTGATGTAGTTTTGGAAAATGCTGAGGGTATGTGTTGGTTCATGGAGGTACAGAACATGACGATCAGAGTGAGGAAGGCAAGACATATATGGGTAATAAGGTGTGTGTGTGTCTGTCCCCAGGTATGCTATTCTGACGAAGGAAACCTGGCCGAAATGGCAGGGGGAACAAAGGAAGGGGGTTCTGCACGTACTGCGCTCCGTCAACATGGAGCAGGGCCAGTACCAGCTGGGCCAGGGCAAGATGTTCATCAAGGCGCCTGAATCAGTGAGCTCACTAGATTCCTCTCCTTTTACTCATTGCCTCCCTCTAATAATTATACTTGTTGGGCAGTAAAAAAGTGTAAAGCCTCTCTGAATAGCCCACAGTATATGAGTGTGAGTGTGTGTGTGTGTGCGTGTGTGTTGTGTACGTGTCCTACAATGGACTGGCATCCCACTCTGAATGTTTCCCAGCCTTTTGCCCTATGCTGCTATGGACCTCTATAATGCTGGTCATATACATGATGGATGGATGGATGAATGAATGGATGGATTCTTTCACATGACTTTGAACATCCCAGCTTCCTTGCAGCAATAAACTACAATATGAGGCACCTAAGGGTCAATGTCCTTCTGATAGAGATGATTTCCAAAGTTTGAAGGAGGTTTGAAGGTTCATACAACCCGCCTAGTGATCCCATAACCAATTTCTTTATTTAGCAGATGTTTATATCGAAAGCAGCATACAGTAGATAGAAGGCTATGGTACTGCAACTGTGAAATCACTCTGCCAACTCTGTGAATTGAGTCAGCAACCTTCCAATCACAGACACCACAGCCTCACCAACTGAGCCACACAACATTTTCACACCGGTGCCGCAATGGATGCAAGGCCATTTCAAGACTTTATTCAATGGCCTTATGGCCACTAGTCTTGTATTATTTTATATAAATCCAGCACATCATGGATTTTTTAACCTAATGAATCCATCTGACCAGTTGTTCTTGCTGGAGGAGATGAGGGAAAGGAGATACGATGGCTATGCTCGGATCATTCAGAAAGCTTGGCGCAAGCACAACGCTGTCCGCAAATGTGTCCGTCTGAGGAACGAAGGTGAGACCGCCTTTGCCTGTGCTCAGGGGTCCGCTTGGTGCTCAGAGCTTCATACTGAGTTGACATGCATTCTCATGTTAAGCTATATTTTGCCTTGGTTCCATGCAGTCTCAGACATCTTACTGAACAAGAAGGAGAGGCGACAGAACAGCATCAACCGCAACTTTGCCGGCGACTACATCGGCACCGACTGCCGGCCTGAGATCCGGCAATTCGTGGGACGCAGTGAGAGGGTCGATTTCGCTGACGTGGTGGTCAAGTACGACCGAAGGTTCAGGGTGAGGGATCTGAAACAGGTTGATTCAGGGGGGAAAAAAGTTGATCAAGGAATGAAAATTGCAATTGTATCTGGAGTGGAGGAATAGTAACACACTGAAAAAAATGGCCTTTCTTACCTTCATTATATAGTCAGTGAAGCGCGACCTCATCTTGACCCAAAAATTCCTTTACCTGATTGGACGAGAGAAGCTGAAGCAGGGTCCAGAGAAGGGCCAGATCCGGGAGGTTCTGAAGCGGAAGATACAAGTGGAGAAGGTCCAGTCCATTGCCCTCAGGTACCATGGTCTGATTATGACAAACACGTTTTTATTGACCATGAATTGATTGAACCACATTGAACCACATGAAGATCCTTTAATTTGTTTTATCCTGCTCTGGAAGTTCTTAGTAATTCCTTCTAAGTGAAGGAGTTGGTCAGATACTCCAGACTCATGCGTCGTAACTGTCAGTGATTATTTCTGTGTGTCAGAAGTTGTGTGTAATCACACACTGTTTCTGGGACATCATCAGTTTCTCTTTGGTTTTCCTTCATTGCGCTTGTCTTCCATATCAGCACTCTCCAGGATGACTTCTTCATCTTGCACGAGGATGAATACGACAGCATGCTGCAGTGTGTCTTCAAGACGGAGTTCCTGGGCCTCTTGTGTAAGCGCTACGAGGAGAAGACCCACCGGAAGCTGCCACTGATGTTCCACAACCAGTGAGCAAGGCCTTCAAGTCGTCCAGTGCATTTCTGACTCCTGTTCATGTGGCCTCTACCTGTCTGGTGTCACAAGTGTATCATACTACAGTACATAGCATTAGTCTCAGCCGTCCACTCTGGGTCCCTGATACTATAAGATGATCTTGGAATTGGCAAATGAGTTGTGGGCATCTCTGTTTCTCAGCTACTATCTTCTCCCATGTTAGTTTAGCTTTAGCCAGGAACCACATTTCAGATTTTGTTGACTTGTGTTTTGTAAACTCGGGCATTGGTTGTACAAACTCATGCATTCAGCTCAGGAAAAAATTACGAGACCACAACAAAATTTTTAGTTTACTAATTTCTCAATTTATGGGTATGTTTCTGTGAAAAGTATATTTCTTTTTCGTAAACTCGAACCTGGCTCTTCTCTGTTTCCCATCAATGAAAGGCTTCTTCCTTGCTTTATGGGACTTCAGATCTGCTTCTAGGAATCCGATATAAACTGTCCTAACTAGTGCACTTCACACCTGCACTTAACGTTTCCCATTCCTGTTGAAGGTCACTCCATGTCATCCTCTGATTCATGAGAAACTGTCGGATAAGTTAACGATCATCTCTGGCATCAGAAAGTCACTTCTGCCCTATACTTGGCTGGTTTCTGGTCCTTCCCAGTGTCTCCTGCTTCAGCTTGTTCTTGTGTACTGATGCCTTAGAAATTTTGAACCTGGAAGCAACCTGCTGCTCAGTGTAGCCTTCTGCCAGCGGAACCAGGATTAAACCAGGTTTTAAAATACAGATTTGTTTAAGGATATAGAGTGGTCTCTTAACCTTTTCCAGGGCTGTATAGCCTTCATGAAAGGACACTTTTATAAATTTTATGTCTCTCCCTTTATCCCAAAGGCTTGAATTTAAGGTGAAAAAATCTGGCTGGGGTCCGTTTGGGGGGGTTGGTATAAGGCAGATCCAGTTCAAAGTGGGCCAGGGGGACCAAGCTGTCCTGAAAACAAGCAGCAAGCTCCTCACTGTCAGCATTGGACCAGGACTTCCCAAGAACTCCAGTGAGTAGAGAGCATTGCATGACGTAGATGTGCCATTAGCTCATGGGCCCAAACAGCAACATTATATTTTCATCACAACTTCGTAAAATGCAGAATAAAATGTATGTGGAAAGGTCTTGGGCAACAGCCAGACCAAGGAGCTAATTTTACTGGCCTACACCGTCATTGAAATGAAAAAAAGGTAAAGATTTATATTTAAGTCTCATGAAATATCACAAACTGCTATTTCCATGGGCGGCACACAAAAATGAGACTCTCCAAAAAAAAGAACTAGCATTCTATTGTAGCTTTCATGGGACAAGAAAATAATTATTAAAAATGGCCCTTGCTGACATGATGAAGCTCAGATTTGGCCCTCCAGGGGAAATATTTTCCCAGGCCCGGCCTAAACTTTCTGAATCCTTTTGCAAAATATCGTCACTCACAGGACCCACCCGCCTGGACAACAGGAAGAGCCTCCATTTGGGAATCCAGGCGCCAGACATGGGCTGCCTGTCACAAGGTCAGCAGATGATGTAACGTTTACGTTCGTCCATATTGGCAGGCGAGAACTTCGAAAGCAAACCAAAGGTTTGCCTTCAAATAGGGTTGGCCTAGAAAATTGTCAGTATGAGGACCGCGTGCCTTATATTTTTTGTAAAAGTATGAGGGATACGGACTATAATATAAGTCATGTCTTCCTGAGTTCTGACGAGTCATCCCTGTCCTCTGTAGTGGACGTTCTGTTTTTGCTCATATCTTTCACACTGCACATGCCTCCCTATTAAGTCCTGTTGTTCCTTGAAGTGGACAGTTATGGCTTTAGGATGACATCATGTGTGTGGGGGTGTGCTTTTTACTATCCCTATTTATGCTAAAATTTAAAATTAAAATACATTTGTTTTCCCTGTATCTCAGGAGAATATAGTGTTTTTTATTTTTTTTAGTGAAACAACTTTTAAAAATAAATAGAATGGATAGTCATGATTAATTTCCTTTGCCTTATCATTGCATAGATATGAAAAATGTTCAGCATGTAGGTTTTTAATCCACCATTCTCTCTCTGACTCCTCTTATTCCAAAGGAGCCCCTAGGAATGGCGGAAGGGGTCGGTCGACACCTCAGCAAGGCCCCAAGTCCACGGCCAGGAGGTCCCTGCTGTGCCAGCAGAGCAGCATGGATCAGCCCAGTCTACCCAAGCACTGTGGGCCACGTCCAGGCAAACCACAGAGCCAGACACAAGCAGACATGGACTTCCTGAGCGTCCCTGAGCAAGGGTTTGCTGGGTAAGTCAGACACATGCCTGACTGTGGAGGTACCTCTGAAAGTCATTGGTATGGGTATCATGAAAATATCTGACCAGGGTCCAAACCATGCTTACAGAGACAGATGGATGAAGATGCAGTGTGGTTCCTAACAGAACCATGACTATAGAGTCATTGGTCTTAATGAGTGATTTTCCAGGTAGAACTTAATTACTGAAGACTTGGGGAATGAGGGCCCTGGGACTTTCACAGGACATTCTGGGGACATTTGAAATACTCACAGAAGATTCACAGGTGTGACTTGCCAAACTGTGCATCAGTGTAAGCGAATCCTGTGTTGTATTGCTTTTATAAGCAATAGTTTAAATTCAGAAATATGAAGGACGTTTCAGACAGGCTTGCTAGCAGACATTTCCAGTTTGATGATGCTGATGAAACTAATGACGTGGTGCGGCTAGACATGCCACAAAAGACATCGGGGGCAAAAAAATACCGAAGACAACAACCATTGGTCATATTGGGCTAAAAATACGGTCTAACGTCTGTTTTGAATTACCGAGTGAGAAGAAGAGAAAGACAAACTACTGTTGCTACACAGCGAAATAACAACCTGCAGACATGGCGTGAATAGGTGTCTGCTTTTACGTCACCTATCACGTAAAAGCCCAGACATGTCTGGTCCACTTGGCAGGATTAATTTGAATGTGGTAGGAGCACATCTGTGCCAGTTATACGGGAATCTACACCCATCTTCTTCCCAACAGCTTTGACTGTTGAAAAGAAGTTGCATGATTTTGCATTAGTTGTACCTCATACATGCATGCTTAAGCATCTCAAAGAATATCAGGTTGCAGCACCTTAAAATCTGCATGCCACCCCACGCAAAATTTCTATGGATCCACCCCTTACCCCATGCTGGTAGACCCCTCAACAAGGCCCTTAACCCCCGATTGCTGTGTGTGCCTCACAGAGAGCGAGACAGGATACACGAAAAGACAATTTCCCCACAGGGATCAATAAAGTATCTCTGTTCTACAGAAAGAACGCTAAGAAACGCAGAGGACCAGCAGTCCATTTGCAGAAAAGGACTTTTATGCATTGTATTGCAATTCTAGGTCAGAAAAAGATTATGAAACGAAACCTTATGTCTGCAATACACTTTCTATACTAGATTAGTTTGACGACAGGAAGACAAAGATGAAGCGTACACGGCTCCTTGTCATCTAAGGAGCCCTTACTGTCCCAGGCCACATGCCGAAAGACCACCCTGCTTTGTCTGTTTATAGCTCTCCTGATAAAAGGGTAAACTGACTCACCCTTGAGGCATGTGGCTGTATCAGACTGGCATCCAAACCCTATTTCCTCCCCCGTTCTCTTTCCATACAAGTCTGTGCCGACGATCCACGGTGCAGAAGCCTGTGACAGGAGTGACACAGGCCAAGTCGACACCAAAGGCCAAGCCGCCAGCCCCGCGCTGCCGGGCCCTGTGGACCTATGAGGCCCAGGACGCGGACGAGCTAAGCTTCAGTGTGGCCGACGTCATTGACCTCCTTGCTGAAGGTAGGGGAACTACTAATCTCATGGCAGTTTTACTTACACAAAAATGTTCTGAGGGCCAAAGGAAAAATAATTGGTTCAGAGAGATAACCTATCAGATTGTAGAGAGGTGGCTCCAAGCAATTAGAGGTGGCAGGACCAATCAATCAGATCTCTTGATCCCGCCTCCTCCAGTTGCTTGGGTCCACCTCCTCTACAATCTGATTGGTTATCATTCTGAACCAATCATTTTTCCTTTTGCCCCCAGAAAATTTTTGTGTAAGTAAAAGTCCCATGAGCAACTGCTAAGTTTCCTCTTTTTGATGACAAACACTGGTGTTATCTGTGCCACGGTCCATACAACTCACTGCCCATTTCAACAACCATATTTTTTTAACCATTTTTAAACTATTTTTGATTATATTTTCTGTCTTATGTCCATGTCTCAGTATGGTTGTCTTTCATGTTCATATTTATATTCTATTTATCACGGTTCTCTTGCACAATGACCAACGAGATCATTATTGCACAGATCAATACCCATAGATCAAATAGCTGAAGACAATAAAGATAGTTTGAGTTAACTCCAGTTTCACTGAACGTGGAATCCAGGCCTGTCTCTTTACGAACATGAGTATTAGCTTATCATCTCTGCCTTTGTCTCTCAGATCCCTCTGGCTGGTGGTTTGGCCATCTAAGGGGCAAAGAAGGCTTGTTTCCTGGGAACTATGTGGCAAAGATATAGAGCTAGAGGTGCCGCGGATGCTTGCGATGTTTTTAAAGTGGCGCTCTTAATGGCTGCCCGTCGCTGAGGTGGTGATACGGCGGCTGATCTGTACCAGCAGATCCTGATGGCTCCCAGTTTTTTTTTTTTGTGAAAAAATTATGCCGCTGAAGTATAATTGTGTTTTTTGTATTTTTAACTTTTCTAACTGTAGTTAAACTTTAAAAATCAAAATAAACACAAAAACTGAAAAAGTATAATTGTTTTCTTTTGCCTTTTCTTGCTCATTTGTCTATTTATATTTGTCTATTTATACTAACATGCGTCTTAGACAAAAACACAACTGGGTGGTATAATTTATATTTTTATTAAGGTGTGTTACAAATGAAATGCAAAGCAATGTGTGATGTTAAGACATTTACACCCAAGGAGGTCTAGTTATGAGGGCACTCCCTGCTTTGTCTACTAAAATACCCCTGCTGTGAATGACACCTTTTAAAGAACAGAGTGCTGGCTTCCCACAAATTAAAAAAATTATTTCTTAAACCCCTTGGCTTAAGTGTAATGTTTTGGTTAAACTCAATATATAACCAGTCACAGCAAGAGCACTTAGACACCTTTACCTAAATTATGCCCTTGTGTGAGGCTGCAGTATAGAAGGCTCCTACACCACAGGCTACTTACAGAAGTATATATAAGTTCATTCCATGCCCTGGGTTTTATTGTTTAAGCTGCATTATGACAGGAATGTTCCAGAGACTTTCTTAAAGGATTATGCATAGGTACACTGCTCTCCTTTCACAAAAAGGACACGAATTCACCAGATTTACCACTATTCAATTTTTAACGATCTAAACATCTGTATGTATTCACGTTCAGCTATATATGGACAAATCAAGAACTTCCATTCCTGTCAGAATTTAGTAGAGGTTACTTTGGGATGTTGGCCAGCAATGGAAGGAATGACCCAATTACCCCGCTTTCCGCAAGTCGGGCTCCTGCCGTCCAGAAACTGAATGCCACAAATGAACAAGAAAATAATGAAATGCTTGACCAGTGAGGTCCAGCTCCTGAGCAGAGTAGTTTCTCTTGACTGAACGGAACAAACCAAAAATGAAGAACACCTTGTGAAATTACTAAATGCCTACAGATACAACTCTCATAACCCTTCATTGGGTTGCCAATTAACCATAAGATCCATGTGCCAGACCAAACCAACTACCCTTAAATTTTAACCCAGCACCAACTCTAATATGCATTACATCTACCTTGATTCATTCACCTGCCCCTGCTGTGTGTGGACTGAAGAATCTCTTTAACTCAACATCAACACTCCCTGCGTTAGGTTCCGGTTTGAGGTCCTCATTGCCAGCAGAATTAGGTGGGTTGGCATGGAGGAGCAGTGAGTATAGGAGCGCGTGGCTGTATTCTCCCATCTTAGTCAGTGGGTGGGTCAGTGTGCGCCTCCTCCTGGGAAAGCCTGGCATCTCCTGCCTCTAGGAGG
The DNA here is from genome assembly GCA_026781065.1 of Mormyrops boulengeri. Lineage (NCBI taxonomy): Eukaryota > Metazoa > Chordata > Actinopteri > Osteoglossiformes > Mormyridae > Mormyrops > Mormyrops boulengeri. Next base: position 12,750,953 of record JAODLD010000052.1, on the reverse strand, counting down.
CTCCGGAGTTCAGGAGCAGGACGGCAGAAAGGGAGCACTAAGGGTCCAGAGGCAGGAGAGGCCAACTAGATTATGGCACAATCGGATCCCTCCTTCTTCTCACCACGCCGCCTCTGGCTACCCTGCTGAGCCGCTGCCTGACCTCTGACCTGGAAGGAAAAGCAGCAGCAGTCTGCTGTCAAGCACCAAAGGGCCAGCCAAAGTTTTTACCCACGAACTGTGGTACAAAGACAGGATGAGAAATAAATTTGCGGTGTGTGATGCCTGGTACCTGAGCTGCTGAGGGCTGGCCGGGCGACAGCTGCTGTTGCTGTTGTTGGTATTCTTCCTGCTGAAGCTGCTGGGCCAGTTCCAGATCACTGAGGGGCCCTGGGGGCACCCCCTGCTGCTGCTGAAGAGACATCGCCACCAGGTAGTCCTGATACACAAACACAGAGGCACTACCAATTACTTCAGCAGTATCTTGGTGACACTTTACTTGACAGGGGACAAATAATATAGTAATAACTCAGCTACTACCGAAGCACAACTCATGAACAAATACAGTCGCTGCATGAGATAAAACACGATTCCTTAATGATAAACATGAAATCAGTATGTTATTTGTGTCATTCATTATTTGTTCCTTTAGTAGTTCACAAAGGTTTACAGAATTAAATATAGTAACTGCTTGAGATCAAACATGCATCACAATTCATTAATGATGAATTAACATGAGATCAGTATTTAACCAAGACACTTTGTGGTTATTCAATGCATAACTAATAGCATAATACTATATTATTTGTGCGTCAAGTAAAGTGCTACCGTTATCTTTATATAGCATAAAGTGTTTCAATTACACGGTCAGTGCTTGGAGCATGAGGACATGCAAGAATGAGCCACAGTACAGAAGAAAGGAAGTCAGGGTGGCTCCTGTCAGTCTGGGCTACACGGGAGGGGGTCAGAGCTACACGGGAGGGGGTATGACCTGGTCGATCTGCCTCTGTTGCTGTTGAGGTGACGGCGTGGGGGCTGCCAACGGGGCGGCCCTTTGGGGCGGATGGCACAGGCGGAATTCTGAGTCGCAGAAGTTTCCGTCGCCTTCCACGTTGTGCAGGCTCTCCCAGACCACCGCTTCCTCCTGCAGGAAGCCTTGGTCCGTCACCAGCAGGTACAGGTGGCCCTGAGGTTGGGGCAAAGGTCAATACTGGCGCTATTCAATCACAGCAGTACAGAGTCTAGAAAACCACAGCTTCTGCATAAATTCCGCAGAGAATTCTCCAAACATTAAGTCTTCTGTAGCCTCTCACTGTCCAATCGCTTGTGTCAAAACCACTCATCAATCCACTCATTCGAGGCACTCCACCTCACCACAAGATATACGAGTTCGCTCTACCGATAAATCATTTAACTTCCTGTTGCTTTATCTAGTGTGGCTTACTACATACTACAATCCTTATGACTGGAAATTGGCAATAATATAGCCTGCCAAGACCACAAAGAGCTACCCCTGTGTATCTGTGTACTGCGTTTACCTTGTGCTTGATCATGGTGCTGAAGTGGTTGTTCCTAAAGAACACCGAGAGCTCCCCCTCCTTGGCAGTGGTGTTGAGCTCACACAGCCCGTGGTATGACAGCTGAGTGGCTGTGGACTCCAGAAACTGCTCTGCCATTAGGCCTATGAGGAAAGGCAGGAGATGGCAGCATGAAGGGGGAGGGCGGCAGTCGTAGGAGGCAGAGCATGGCACGGGTAAATGACATGCAAGCGTGTGGGAGAGATTAGTGCCAAAGGCTTCAAATGGCTGACAATTCTGTAGTGCTTCTCAGTTCAGTTACAAACATCTCTATAACTGCCAATGCAGATGACCCCCTGTGCAGTCAGTCATAAAATACAGCAACAAATTAACAGCATCATAATCAGTGCATGTAAACAGGACCAGATATCTTGCATTGAAATGCAGAATACATTTTACATTATTTTTATTTTATTTATTTAGCATACTCTTTTATCCAATGCAACATACATTTTTTGAGAAAAAAAAATAGATACTTTATTGATCCCTGTGGGGAAATTCTCTTTACGCCTCCCCCAACTTGCTCTCTGTAGGTGAGAGCAGCTGGCTGTGTAGGGCAGCCACCCATAGCAACGCCCATGGAGCCTGGATAAGGGCCTTGCTCCAGGACCCACAAACGTGCCGAGGCCTGGCTCGAACCTGCATCCTTCTGATCATAAGCACAGAGGCATAGCCCACTGAGCCACATGCTGCAGGTTACGAAAATTCCTGGAGGAATCGGGGGTTAAGGGCCTTGCTCAAGGGCCCAGTGATGACATCACTCTGCCAACCCTGTGATTGGAATTGCTAACCTTCCGGTCACAGGCCAGCAACACGACATACCAACCTTCGCTGATGCGGCTGCTGTCTGGCGAGTGTTTATAGTCGATGATCTTCTCCACCAGCTGGTTGTAGCTCAGTTTGCCCACTGCAGCAACCATCTCAGGGCTCTGGTGGCCGATGGGTTTAAGGGGGCAATCAGGGGCAATTCAAGAACAGACCCAGGAATAAGTTATTGTGGCAGCCATGTTGGAATAAAACTAGGCTGAAATTTACAAAAAAGCATACAAGGCTGACCAGAGGTGGATATTTCAGATCCAGAATGTAAAAATCCAGACCAAGATTTTGTTTCAACCAACCAGTTGCGTACTCTATCACTGACTCTTTATACTGAACTGGTTGGTTGAAACAAAATATTGGTTTGGATTTGTACTTTCTGGATCTGAAATGTAACATTAATAACTAGTAGCACTGAGAGAACTACCATATACATTTCGTTTTTTTTTGTTTTTAACTCTATTAAAGCCCAATACACAACATGAAAAGTATATATGAATACATCTCCCAGCACTGTACCATCACTAGCTTAGTGGTTTACTTGACAAGTTACCTGGGGGTCCACTAACCAGCCGTGGTAAAGAGGGATGTCCAGGAGGTCAAACACAATGCACTCCGGCGTGTATTCAAAGTCTGAGACGCCTGTGAAGCGCACATTGACGTCCAGGCCAGTGGACAACTTGGGCAGCACAGCCATGGCGTCACTCATATTCTTTTAAGGAACATGAACAGAGTGAAAATTAATGGAATTGAGAGCCTACAAAAGCTCTTGTGAGAGCTTAGGCAAGTCTGGAGATTAATCTCCCCAAATAATGTTTTGGCAGAACAATACAGCACATTATGAACAGTATTTTTTTTCTTTTCTTTTTTTAGTGACCAGTGGTCATTGTTGACACACCACAGCACACAACAACGAAATGTGTCCTCTGCATTTAACCCATATGTGACAATGTGACATAGCAGGGGGCAGCTAATTCAGCGCCCGGGGAGCAGTGCCTGGGGGGGGTACCTTGCTCAGGGTACCTCAGTGGTGCCTTGTTGGGCAGGGATTCGAACCTGCAATCTTTCAATTACAAGTGCACTTCCCTAACCATTAAGCCACCACTGCCCAGTGCCCAAATAAATCATACAATAAACTTTTCATATACCTAGAACCTAGTAAAATTCTTTGTACATATTTTCACAAACAAACTACACCAGAGTTTCCATCTAGGTCATAATTTACGATTGCTGGAATATCAAAAGAAATCAATGCAAATGCATTCCTAAAGAAACTGGCCAATGATTTCATCCATATGAGATTATACCCGTTTGAGAGACAGCAATAATTAGTGATGCCACGATATAGTCTTGTTTCTGCTCAGAGGTGGTGTCAGAATATCTGATTGTCTTACAGACACTCCTTGTCTACTCCGCATGTCATTACAAGATTATGGGTGTTGAAAAACATCTGAAATATGTGAGGGATGTTACCTGCTGAAAGTTGAGCTCCATGCCCTCTACGTTTTCCCGGGGTTTAATGGATAGGACACACTCTCCTAAAATTAAAACAAGGGTAATACGGTACATGTCAGATCGGGGCTCAGAACTTAAGGAAAACTAACGTCTGTTTTTTTTCCATGAATTTGATTGGATATTTCTTCCCATTGACATACCTAGATGTGCCATCAGATCTTCTGTGGTAATTATTTCCGTTTGGGGAGCTAATTTGGCCTGAGAAAAACCAACATGGATCACAATCTGTGGTTAAGCTTTATGTTTAGGATTAAAATCTAGGCAGTATCTCAGTGATTTACTTAGTTTTTTGACAGTGTTTTTGAATATTTTACTGAGACCTCAAACACGTAACCCCCTCACCTTCCAGCGCAGAAACAAAATGTTCATAATGGCTAGCAGGGGACATGGCCCATTCTCGCTCTGGGTGACGATGGGCGTCCTCTTCCCCTTCCAGTCGATCCACTTCACAAAGTAGTAGGCGGGAGTAATAAGGTCCGGGCCCGAGGGGGCGGCGGCACCAACGGTACCACTGGCGGTCGCGATGGCGGCGTCCTCAGGCAAGCCGGGGCCATCGGCAGGTGAAGACTGAACCTCGGCGCCTATGGCTGAGTAGGATGATGACAAAGGCTCATCCAAAGAGACTTCGTTATTCCCTTCCGAGAAGTCCAGGCTTGGCAGAGAGAAGGAGGCCGAATCTCCTGACTGGCTCTGTTCGTCCGATCTGCTAGTTACATCCGACTTCTCTTTCTCTTCAATATTTGCGGAGTCAGCCTCACTTTCCCTGTATCTGTCTGAGCCTTCACACTCGTGTTCTGAGCCCCCGGATGAGATGCTGCCAGTCGACCCTTTACCGTTCACGGTCTCTTGCTCTTGGTCTCCAGCTGCCGAAGAAGGCGGCATAGAAGCATCTTCTTGCAGGACTTCCTGGGTTACCACGACTTCCTGTTTACTTGTATTCTGAACGTCTCCTCCAGTAGGGTCCGCATCAGCCACAGGACGTGGATCGGCCATGACTTGGCAATGGACTATTCCTTTGAGTGCTTGAGCTTAAGATAAGGGTAAATTGTCTTGGAAGATAAAGTTTTCGGCTACTCAGTTTTTAAATACAACTGGATAATAGGTCAAAAAATTGTTTTGAGAGGAACTGGGGGGGAAAACATCAATTCTGGAAAGCTAAAGCACATTCCTGATAACAAATTCCAATTCCTTGCTTCAAAAGCCTGAAGTGGAGAAGAGATTTGATAGTATCCGCCGCACCAATAGTGTCTGAAAGGTCAGAGGATAATTCTCCTATTATTTTATTGGTAGTTTGGATTTCTTAAATATAAAAGTTTCTTCACTACTTTAACATGTCATCAGATACTTACAATTCAATACGTTACGAATGCATATACCATGTTTTTTTATATGGGTATTATAAAATTCTATAATTACTTGTTTAAAAACAAATTTGATCACGTTGGAAACAAAATTGACAATATGTTCTAAACGGTTATGCGACGGTTTGGTCCGGTTACGTTACGTAATGATGACTGATTCCCGTTTATTTTCATAAGAAATTCTCTATGTAGTTCTGCTTCTCTTCATACTAAAATGCGGCCACTTCTTTATCCATGAATACGATCAAATTATTTAATTCCACGTGTATTTAGGAACAAGGCGTGCATTTTCCTAGTTATTTTTGTCGCTGTTTCCCCCCCTTCTTTGCAGAAAGCGTTTGTGGTAAGAACCGTTTGGATCGCAAGAAATTAGGTCTGGATTTATCTCCTTAAACTATTCGAGTCATCATATTTTGAAGTCAGCCCTGAAACACAAAATGAAGTTTAGGTAAAATATTGGTCACGATTTCCCAGTAACACGGTGACATGACTTATCCCACCGAATTCACGTGTTAATTAAAGCCAGTTCAACTCCGCGATGTTGTTTTTACTTGACACAAACTGCCTCCCATCTCAGCGAAAACAAACACGAACTTGTTGAAAAAATACGCAAAACAATTATATACTGAGACGTCCAGCGGATTAACTTTCCTAAGACGCTACTGCTGCGTTCACCGCTAAGAAGTAGCTGACTAAACGGTAACTTGCCTTCCAGTGGCCGGCGTGATTCAGTCTTGTCTAGGTTTGTTTCTCTCCAGCATCCCCGGCCAGTCATGCAGCTGGACCCTCCTTCATTTCCATGCCGTCTTCAGGCGGCCGTCTAGCTGCTCGGACCCGACGTTATCCTGCTCCTTTCGCCAGGGCTGTTTTCATCCGCTCCGCTTCCTCCTGTCAGCCAGCGTAAACAATGACGTCACGGACAGACCCGGCCATCCCAACCAAGGGCTTTCAGCGCACCTGACAACGGGCAAAGCTCTCAGAACAGGGGGAAACTTTAAATAACTGGAATGATTAAGACTTTTTAGATAGTCGGAATAGATGGAAAAAAAAACAATTATGTCTCTCGCGATGCGTATCAAACGCGGCAGTGTGATTTTTCCGTTATGAGGGCGCTACAAGCGGTAGGAGGAGTGAACTGCAAGTCGTGTTAAACATCCGTGAAAACCTTCTTTATGCATTACTTTTATGTATACGAAAAAGGTTGCAAAGTTGGTTTTTCAAATGGCTATAATAGTAATTATAATATTGATCTACATAACACGTATTTCAAAACACTAAAAGACATACTGTGATATCACAAAAACACAAATTAATCCCTTTTGAAACTCTGAGATGTATTTCTGGTAACACCTGTTAATCGACAAATGTGGTTATACTTTAACTAAATCATTGTTAATGTTTGCCAATACCATGGACAATCCGCAGAGGTCGCTTTCGTAGGACAACTCACACCGGGTAAAAAAAAAACACGTGTTCGCGACGATTAGTCCAGCTCTTGCGGAAATACAGCGCTGCTCCATTCTAATAATCACGGCGAGGAACAAAATTTCGCTGGAGGAATTACTGGTTCCTCTTGATAGATTATTCATGAAACACGTCTAATATTTCGAAAAAAAAGTTATCATCACAAACTTACATTTCGACATTTATGATACCCTTATGCACTGAATAAAGGAAATAAAACAAACCATACATTTGTACCCTAATGATAAATTACGCATCCAAAAGACTGGCTTGAATGAGAGATTTTTGTCTGATCCAAATTTACTATATAATGTAATGCTTCAAGAGTCAAGATTATTTGCCCTTTGATACATCTGTACACAGGAAATCTTACTCGCAGCACCCAGCCAGTAATACGTATCAAAAACAGACAGCACAAAGACATAAAACATCAATCACGTATACCTAGAACTGCAGAAGTGCAAATGTATGTAAAAATAATGTATTTGGATGATTTATTTTGCAAGTAAATTATTGATTCTCTGGTCAATAATATTTTTCGATTATTCGCGTGTTTATATATTATACATACATTATGTATATATAATTTAAGGAGGCTGGGATATTCCTAGTGCCACGTCGCGCTGCATGACAGCGAGTCCTCAGTCGCACATGGCGATGCTGCTCGTCGTTCGAGGGCCGCCGGCGCTCGTCTGCGCGCGCGCAGCATCGGCCGTCGTCGTGAACACGCTCTCGTGCCCGGCGCCCGCGAGCCAGGCGCCTCGTTTATCGCCGTGAACCCGCCACTCGCTCGCGGCTCGGAGCTTTTACGGTCACGTCCCGCGAGCGGCCAACCGCCACTTGTCAGCGGAGCGAAAACAATCACACCGCTTTCCAGCAGAATATCACGGGCATATTTATCTCTGGTGAAAATGGAGGGGTTTTTACGGAGCTGTAGCGAAGCACTTAAGGTAAGTGCAGTGCCTGTCTTAGATGGAAATAGCTGGTCACCGTGATCTATTTGCTATTTATAGTTTTCTTTTGTATTCCTGGTCTGTGCTGCCTTGCCCTGGGAGTTTTGGACGACGAAACGCTGATTTTGCTGTGTAGTTTGAACGGCTGTACTAGAGGATATGCTCGTCCGCCAGATTAGTTAACGGAGACAGAGGGACTAGGTGAATAGTTAGGCTAGTTGTAGGGCTGTTGTGATTATAGGGCTACATTGATTAAAACCCGTGACGTTATTTTTATCTGAGCACGCATTCATTAAACAGGACTTAAGTGAATTCGGCCTATAATTCACTACATAATTTTGGCAATGATGAATATAAACATATTTTATTATTTTTATAAGTAGTCTCTATGGTTATGTTACATTTTGAATATTTTAGTTTTGTGACAACAACGCATTGTTGTGATCGTGTGATCTGTATTGCAGTGCATTTACTAGTACTAGGGTTTAAGATTACGAACTGCCCCCTCGGACTGTGTTTCTTTGAAGAGTAATTTGCCACGAGTAATGCGTTTAAGTTGTATTTCTGATTATTTATTTTGTCGAGAACTGCTCGGTTTTTTTCCGACGTGGTTTCGATCCGGCGGTTTCAGGTGCGATGCGACAGCTGCACCGAACGTTAACTAAACGCGAGACCCATGTGGACGCTGCCGCTGCGTGAAGTTGCGGACGAATCGGTGCCGAGTGTCGCCTGTTTAAGACGACTAACCAAAGCTATTGTACATATGATATTAGCACAACAACAGCTCGACCATGGGCCACGTAGAAGGGAGTTTTGCAGGTTTGATTTCGGTTTCTGCTCGGGTACAACCCTTTCGATGGGGTTACGCTTCGACAAACTTGAAAATGATTTTAATACAGTACACATAACCTAAGAAACATCATAACCTAGCCTATGGCCTGCCATAAACATGCTTAGAACACTCACTTTAGCCTTTGGGCAAAATCATTATCACAAACCCTACTTTATATAAAACTGGGTTGAATATCTCGTGTATTTTTTTATAATGTACTGAAAGTGAAAAACGTTTACCCATCGTAAAGTCGTAATGTCGTAACACGGACCATCGTCACGCGGGGATCGTCTGTAGTTCATTTACTTTTATTATACAGCTGATGCCATAACGTGGTTTTCCGGCGAAATTCAAGTGATAGGACCCGTAGAAAACAGTGCTGGGCACCTTTACCTTGTACTGTATATTATAATGCGTATTGCTGAATACTGTTTGCATGCGGATTTGCAGACCGGAATCAAGACCACATCTGCCAGTCAGTGTTGTAGGCGATGTGTTGTATAACGGGAGATGCAGAGGAGGTAAGACGTAGGGTGTATGTGTGTGTAGGGTTAGCGGCCCGATTTTTTCACTCCCTCGGTTTGCAAACTGTGGCTGGTGCCCTTTGAATAGCTCTAGCTGGTAATGAAGCAACTTCCATTGTACTACCGTATATTAAAGGTCTTTGTTTTTTGAGCCGCTGCTGCCAGCATATTGGCTGGCGGGCGCCGCCTCTGCTGGGAGGTAAAGAGTTTCCCCTTGTGCCATCTGCTGCCAGCACCTGGCAGGTATGAGCGGAGCTGTGCTGCGTGGGTCTTCTCTCCATCTACTTCTGAATCGTTCTGGTTCGGGGTTGGGGCTCCGCAGTTGCTTTTCCTGAATCTCTATAGCTGCACGTATTGGCCGTGGAGCCCGATGGCATTCCTCCTCCCGCCATGTGAATGTCGCCAGCCCACCTGTGTCCCACTGAGTCCTGGGGAATGTGCCATCAAAGGGAAAACCCTGCAATTCCCCCATGGGAACGGTCAGAAGAGATGAAAACGCCACATGTACAGAGTGATTCAGGAGCACTGATGGCTTTGAAACGCGACGGCACTGATTCCTGTTCACGTGACCGGGCATGGTCTGTAGCTTGGGAAGGTCACTGGAGGAATTTGACTCTGCTTGTAGCCAGGATTAGGACTTTCTTTTTCCTCCTGAAAATGTAAGAAAAACGAATACTTTATAGCTCTCACGCGAGCCCAGAAACACCAGAGGCATGTTAGGTTTGATTATGACATTTGTGTCTGACTTATTGTTAAATGCTTCAGGAGGTGTGTGTAGGACTTAAGCCTTGCAGAAACCTGTTCCTCTCCATGATACCTCACTGTGCCGCAGGGAGAGAGACTAACTGAGATGGAACGGCCGCGTTGGCTGGAGTTACCGTGCCTCCATCTGTCTGTTTTGAATAAGCATCGGGGAGCATGAATTGCGTCTTGCCAGCCAGAGCTATAGTCTACTTTCCTGGTTACACTGTTGCTTATCAGCCAATAAGGAGATGGCATGTTTAGGTCTAGATGTTAGCTGAGAATCTGAGAGACGGGGTGGTCTGTTCATCAAAGGGACCCTGCTATTAATTTATTAACAAGTCTGTGTAATTATTACTTGGAGGATATTTTTATCCAAACCTGTTACACGTCTGCGTTCTAATCAAAGTTTCCGAAGTACTGTAGTCTGCAGTAAGGTAAATGAGGTTAGGGCAGCAGGCGAGCACAGCTGTCAGGACATGACCAACGAGTTACTGGTTTTAGGTCCTGGCAGGAACACATTCATTCTTTTAAACCATGCACTAAACCTGAACTGCTTGGTTAAATACCCATCAATTAAAATGGGCAGATGAGTACATCTGTTAAGTGATTACAGTGTATCCAGCTTACTTAAGCTAATTGAATATCATCCTGTACAGTTTAAGGTAGTCTGGTACTGCCTTTCAGTTTGTACATGTTTGAAATTGAATGTATATCTGTTAGCTACTGGATGCTTGAACTTATTTCAGCTTCAGGTGGTGTAATTGGACAGTCTTTCAAAAATGTTTGACTGGAAAAGTCAGTCTGATCAATAATGTCGCAATCAGTTAAAAAAACAAAAAACAACACAGCAAATGCAAATTTTACTTGCAGCCTTTTATCTTTCCTTAACACTCATCTTGACTGATGAGGGCCAGACAGTTTTTCTTTAACTCTTTCTCTCTGTGGTGTCCAGTGATGCTTTCTTCTCGTCATCATTTTAGTGGACGCTGTGTCTTCTCTTTGCAAAAGGCCGCTCTTCCATAAGGCCTCTTAAACTCTTGGCGTTATGCTTGAGTAGAGCCATGTGGCTCATTTCCTTCCAACCTTTGGCCATGGTTTAAGGCTTTCTGCTCAGACAAGTGATGCCGCCCCCCTCCCCATAGCACACCACTGTTTGCACTATCTATTGTTTACCTCAGATTGGCTATTCTCAGATTAAAGTGGTCGTTGCTCCACGCTCCATGCTCTGATAGTGACCCGGAGCACCCTTTTTCTGCATACCAAGCAAACCAGCAGCCGCGGCACACTGCATGCTTTTTCATCGAAGCACTGCATGGGAGAGTCAGAGGAACTGATGGGTCCGCCTCTGAGAGGACTTAAATCAGCATCGATGGACCGAGCATCCATCACGTCGCAGTGTCTGTAAATAGAGTACTGTATTTTCGGATTCGTCCTTCGAGGATAACGGGGGAATCAGGGGTCTCTGTTAATTCTGTATCAACGGGCAATGTGACCCTGTTTGGATAAGAGGTTAGTTCGCACGGCTGGGTGAGTAGTTGTTCTGGATGAGAGGAGATGATTTGTTTATGATCCATTCAGAGGAAGTATTTGTAATCTTCCAGAGGCATCAAGTGGCCGGCTGCTGCTGATCTAGGTCGTAAATTTGTGTGTCTACAGCAACAGTCCATCCGTTTTCTTTACGCTGATTACGATGGATAGGTCGTGGGAGATGGGTTGGGCGTACAGAGGGCAGCTGTGAAGTTCTTGTACCTCATCACCAACGATCAGCATCTTTTGGCAAAGTGTGTTTGGTCCATGCCCTGTAGTCCACCAAGGGATGTGATTGTTCTATACTTTAGTTTTTCTTTTGCTTTTCAGTCTTCTCCAATTTAAAGGATGTATTGTAGCAAAGTTATTGATGATTAGTTTTGGCCTGAATTTTTGCCCTGCGGTACCATCTAAGTACAACAAGCTTACTCTTTTGAGTTTTGGGTGTTTGGGTGTTGGGTGCCACACTCAGAATTACATTAGCATAAAAATGGAGTCTCTGACGCCCCGCTTTCTTTCCAGCGCTGCTCGGAGGACGGCTCCAAGGTCCACATCGTCCTGGGGAATGAGGCCTGCGACCTGGACTCCATGGTGTCTGCCCTCGCCTTCGCATATTTCTTGTACAAAGTGGGTACAGTGGCTACCTCCTCTGACAAAGGCCTCATTATGCGTGTCGGGAGCTCGGTGAATAGATCTTCGTTTTTATAGCTTATATTACTGGACAGAAATGAAGTCAACAGAGACCTGAACAAACGTTCCTGCTCTGTAGCGCGTATCAGTGTTTGCAAGGTACAATAAATAAGGCAGAGTAAGAGACTGAGGTTCCCACCGGTCATTGGATGTGGGAGTCAATTAAGTGTGCATTGATGAATGGGGGTCCAGGTTAATGAGCGTTAACTCACTTTCTGTGTTACCATTAGCAACAAAGTGATCTGTGATGTTTGCACACAGTTCCGCTCAAAAGCTCATTGCAGTGTGAATATTGGTGAGCTGTGCTTAGCAATGGCTCTTTACAGACCTTTATTACAAGGCATTGATCCCATTCGGATGTTTGTTCCACATGATACTCAAATGTTTTAATGACTTTCTGGATTAATTAGGTGACTGTTAACACTCTGCAGGAATTAGACGCCATCTTAGCCTAATCCTACCTACTTTCGCAGACGACCAGCAGCTCTGGAAAGGTGACTGTCCCGCTTCTGAACATCCGGCGAGCAGAGTTGGCGCTGCGCACAGACAACACGTTCCTGTTGCGCCAGTGCGGCCTTCCACTGGAGGCACTGTTGTTCCGGGACGAGGTGGACCTTGCGGGGCTCCACAAGGCCGGGCAGCTGGCTCTCACGCTGGTGGATCACAACGTGCTGCCCAGGTCAGAGGAGTAGCAGAGTAGCGCTGGGATTCTCTTACGGACTCATTGCTGAGCCCCTTTTACGTGCGGATTTGGAAAATTTATTATTACGTCAAAGTGTCTTTAATTGTCATCTTCAGATTTATGATGCGTAATGTCATACACTGAGCTGGAATACTGTTCTCATTGGTCATAGTGCAAATAAAAAGTAATCTGATTGGTGGGGAAAGATTGTGCGAGCATGATTTAGGATTGTATCGTGGAATTCTTCAGTCTGGTAATAGTTGCAATGTGGCCAGTTTTAAAAGTCAAAAAAGGTACCAGCATGTAAAAAAATATTATCTCTGCATACTGTATATGTATGTTACTCACTGAGCTATGACACCCACCCCCCCACAGCTCTGACAGCGGCCTGGAGATGGCGGTCGTCGAGGTCATCGACCATCGGCAATTGGAGCGGACACCGTCCAGCCTCTGCCCTGTAACCGTAGAGACGGTGGGCTCATGTTCCACCCTAGTGACTGAGCGCATTGCCCAGAAAGCTCCTGAGGTGCTGGACCAACAGGTGGCACAACTCTTATATGGTAATCCCCATGGCAACACACACGTGCAGGGAGATCTGCAGAGTCTGTATGATTTGCGCAGTTATATTTAAATTTCTTAACGTTATCACTTTTTTGGCGTGCCCTGAAACATTGACAATGGGCTGTTTGCTCAGTTACCAGGTGCTAAATTTAATCTGCTAGCCTGTATATTTTTACATCCGTATCGTCAAATAATAATTGATTAAATGCACTGTCTCTTACGACATCAGGCATTAATTAAAACTTGCCTTTATTAAATGTCTTTTAAGATCCTTCATTTTCTACACAGTGTGATAATAGACAGTTAACCACTCTTGTGTTTTTGTGATTGTAGGAGCCATTGTCCTCGATTGTGTGAACATGGCTCCGGAGGCGGGAAAAGTGACACCCAAAGACAGCCAGTATGCTGTCTGGCTGGAGTCGCACTTCCCGGACCTGCCTCCGAGGGGCGCTCTCTTCCAGTCCCTACAGACTGCCAAGTTTGATGTTTCAGGTTGAGCTCGACTCATTGTCCCTTTCAGCCATTGCAGCATGGCTGCCAGTGCACCGTATCCTTGGAAGAACATGAACACTAATGATGTGGCGTTCATCTCGGCACAGTCCCTGATATCTCTTCTCGGTCCATTTGACTCCAGGCCTGACAACAGAGCAGATGTTGCTGAAGGACATGAAGGTGGTGTCTGGGGGAGATTTAGCTCTGGCCGTCAGTGTTGTTTATATGACGCTCGATGTGAGTAGACAGTGGTGTCACCCATTCATTCATTATTCATTATTTTCTGTGTGTGCATAAGAAAAGAGACAAGAGTGAGGTAACAGTAATGCCACCTCAGGGGAAAAAGAAAAGGTTTTATCTTTATTATCATTGACCACAGAACTGGGGGAACATTAAGAATGCAACAATACCAGCCAATGAAACTATTAATAAAAGCCGGAATTATTCCCGTGGTGTTTTTTTTTGTGTGTAATTAAAATGTGATTTTGAGGTGAGAAAAATATTTGTCACTTGCTGATTGCTTCAATTTGATGTGTACCAATCAGCTTTATTTTGAGACTATATATTTGATGTTATGTCACCGGCAGCGTTAGCCGAATCTCAGCATGCATCACGAGGTCGAAGAAAGTGTATAGTGAGGTGAACAGGCCTCCATAACTTGGAAAATAAATAGACAGTGGATTATGTCAGAGTTTTTCAAAAGGAAACATGACTTTATGCCCCCATTGTTCAGATGTGTTCCGTGGTCTATGATTATTATTATTAGTTATAAAGGAGGTACAACATGAGCTCATTTCTTGAGTTGAATCGGCTGCCTTGTGCTCCACCTTGGGATCATTAAACAGCAGACCATGGCTGGCCGTGTTTTTCCAGCAGAACATCCATGGGATGCATAAGCTTGGCAATAAAAGATTATGAAAAGATAATTGGGTTCAGTTTACATACGCTGTATTGCATGTCACCTGTTTCTTCCCACTAATTGTGTATTTCTTCAAATAAGGTTATGTCTAAGATGGAACAGCCCATACCCCTGATCAGCTCCATCGGCTATAGATAATGATTCACACCGAGCTGAAATGAAAGGCGAATGCCGTTTCTTGCCTTATTGATGTCGGGATCGCTCTATTTGTTTATGTTATTGCTCTGGACAGGCATTCCTGCAGCGGAGATGTCTACAGCAGGAGCTCTGTGAGTTTTGCCACAAGTACCGCTTCGGCCTACTGGTTGCCATGACGATCTCCTTCAACGAGAAGAACGAGCCCTTCCGCCAGCTAGCGGTCTATAGTTCCAGCACACTCTACAGGGAGGAGGTAAGAAATGCCACACCACAACGGATCACCCCTTTTTGGTTTGCTCCACAGTAACTGCAGTGCTTGTGGGCTCACCTTTGTCATCAGGATTGGGGGGGGGGGGCGGGGGGTTCAATCAAGATCAGTGTAACTTGTCATCCAACACCAGGCAGGAAATGTAGTCTGACAAAGAGTCCTGCCTTGTCTAGCCTCTGTTTTTTTTGGAAGTAGATGGAAACGCATAAATGAACTTTTTCCATGAATCTCGGAGCAATTCATAAATATAATTTAAGTTTTATTCAGTTGTTTTACATATGTTTTCATTGTACTTTTGGTTGACCCGTAAATATTATCTTAGATACAAAGTGTGCAATAAGTTTGAGATTCAGTGTTGAATTAGGTTGTGGGGTGAGAGACTCATGCTATGAAGTGCTGTTCTACCAGCAGAGGACTAGATTCTCACAATGTGGTTCATCTGAGTACATTCTGTGTGCAAAATTCTCTGCGGGGTTGGACTGTTTCTGGTTATTTTTGCCTTTTGTAGGTGAGTCAAGCCTTGGACAAAGCCCAGAATCCCTGCCTTAACCTGTCTCCAATGAGCAGCCCTTATGCTGATGTCAAAGCCTACCTCCAAGGGAACACCCTGGCCTCCCGTAAGAAAGTGTTGCCCATAATCAAGGACTTCCTGAGGGAGTGGGAGCGAAGAACAGTGCATTGTGGGGATGTGGAAGACTTGGAATTGGAGGACCAGTTTGACCCCTCACGCTCCCCTAGCTTGGACGACGAGACGCGCACCCGGCGTTACTCTGCGTCGCGGCAACGCCGGGCAGCGGCAGAGGACATTGGGGCAGAGGAGGACTGCCAAGTTCCCCCCACGCCCATGAACAGCCTGGTGGAGGGCTGCCCCCTGGATAACGGCCTGCCCAAAATCAGCCCCGAGGCCATCCTGGAGAAGTTTAGCAAAATGGCCGACCCAGAGGCTACAGAGGGCAAAGCAGTATCTGGGGGACATTGAGGTATGGGCAGGCCTTCCTGTGT
This sequence comes from Mormyrops boulengeri, assembly GCA_026781065.1. Taxonomy (NCBI): domain Eukaryota; kingdom Metazoa; phylum Chordata; class Actinopteri; order Osteoglossiformes; family Mormyridae; genus Mormyrops; species Mormyrops boulengeri. The sequence continues at coordinate 12,734,909 of JAODLD010000052.1, read as the reverse complement.
GTGCTTCCTGCCCCCACTCCCACCCTTTCCACAAACCCAGGAGTCTCCCTCTATGCAGTAATCAGTGTTCTTTCTACAATCTCTCTGGACAAACGGATTCCTGAACAAAGTTACAGTATTTGAAATCGGCCATCTTTTTTGGCCTCGGATGTACGGTTTTGGGGGCGTTCCGTCAGTTCCACTTGTTCTTTGAAGAGCCATGGTTTTTGGCCCAAGCTCTTCATTTATTAAACCCTCAGTCTTCTCTCCGGAACTGCATCATAGTACTCCAGATACACTTTTTAATACCTTGGTGTAGTGGTCAGTAACCCTGGTTAAGGGGTTAGTTTTACATGCTGTGCCTAGTTACCTGTTATCATAGACGGTTGTGGTTTTGACGTTAGAATGTAAACGAGGGATTGGTGATCATAAATGTCTTTGTCACTTAGGTCTCTGGAAACAGGATTCATTGTCAAAGCTTGTTCAAATCTGCCACTAATAGCTAAATAGGGGTATCACGAGTCCGGCTGCATAGACCATCTTCTGGACCAGAGCTTGTGCTCAATGGCTGATTAGATTAAGCAGATGAAAGGAAAAAAGCTAAAGTAATGCAAAGAGGAGACTTGGAAATAGGATGCAGACTTGTCGAGGTGTAGCTTTATGCATCCCTTACGGCTTCTGCAATAATCGGTTTTAAATTATTTCATTCATCAGCGTCGTGGACAAAGGGAAATTTAATACCATTGTACTGCGTATTCAGTTTTATTATTAGCACTGCGTCCCCAAACTTTCTCTCCAAAGACGTCATGGAATTAGCCGGAGTCAAGGAAAGGGCACAGAAAAGCAAACGCTTTGCACCTAGGCTGTTGGGAGGCCCTATCTCTGTCGTCTCCCCTGGGTCTTATACACCGCCTCTCCGAGACTTGTCGGGAAGGGCCGCGTGAATAGAACATATCTTCAGCTCCAAGCAGTCTAGATGCAGCAAGCAAGAGACCGTGATGCGTCCCTCTCTGCAAACCTACCATCATCCCCTAAATATATCTGAGTGACACGTGCTTGGATTTTCCTGCCGCTATTTATCAGAATTTTCCAAAGGCGGCTGGGTTTTTTCTCAATTCTTGTCTTTTAACAGTCAGATTTTACCAAGTGTTGTGTGGAAGCTGGCAGAGTAGGGGCCGTATGAAAGCATTCTATGTATTCCTGTTAGTTTATTTCCCTCAATGCGTAACATTGTAGTGTTTGGCATCCACATCACTACCATGATGTGACACCTGATGCCTTAAGTTTAGCTGGTATTAGTGTGTAGCAGTCTGTGTGCTGGAAATTCATTTCCTGCTTTTGTTTGTTTGTTGGTTCCCAAATACTGCTTCAAGGCATGACTTGGGGGATTTTCTGACCCAAAAACTGCCAAGCCGAGATCACGATTATCTGCAGATACCCATAGTTTCTCCCCACTGGTGTCGGATAATGTGGATTAATTCCTCATTCCTTACAAATCTGCTGTATTGGTGGGAATCCCCAGCATCCTGAAGAATGGACAGATGCGCATAATTTGCCACAACTTGTTCTCAGACCAGCACATGCAGAGCACCATAGGTTGAGCTGGTTTTTAAACTTAGAGTTGGGTGTCCTGTTGCCGTGCCCTTCTCTGTCTGCAGATGAGGTAGGGTGTTGCTTTCCTTGTCACTGACGGCTCTACTGTAAATATATTCAGCGTAAACAGCTGGTCCAGTCATTAGCCTCATACTGCTACCCAACCAACCCTTTATATTCATTTAAAAAATACCTCTGCCAGTTGAAGTATCTGTTCCTGTAGATTAATTACATTGTGTATTCGTTCAGCAGGTAAGCTTCATTAAAGTGACAGTTTTCTGTGTCATAGTTCCCATCCTGGCCCACTGAGACGCCCAGACGCTCTAATTTTTTTCTCCGAATAACGAAAGCGACGGGTCTTCACTGGCTTGTGTAGCAGCCGTCTGTAGCCTTGTATAATCAGTCTGGTTCTGAAAGGGATGCGTGTTCCTGGCAGGCAGTAATCTAAGGCCTGAAGAGTTTTGGCTGGTCCATCCAGTGTAAGAAAATGTAAAACTTAAGGATGTAGATTCCAAGTAATCCTGGCTGTGCCCTGTATCAGGGAAGGCTGTGACGTTATGAATGAGGGCGCACTTGGGTGTTGAAGTCCTCCTCCTGTGTCTGTAATGAAGGCAGTCCTCTTAGTGTTAACACCATTGTTTGCTTTTTTATACAGTTTGGTATAATTATTGTTTCAGAAGAGGGGAATCGCATTCAGTGCTCATCTGTGTTTTGAATTAGCTGAAGTCTTGAGACAAGTGCTTAGATTTTTGTTCCAAACTTCTAGAAAGTTGTTTCAAGATTATTTTCACTGTCCCCTTTCCTTCCTGTTGTGATCATTTCCAGGATCAGCGCGCTTGTAAAGTGATCACGTTTCTTATCATTTGCAGACTGAGCGAATGTGCTATCCAGTGTACATATCTGACGACGCTATACTGTGAACAGCCAATGCTAATCTGTCGACTTGCTGTCTTTCCGACTCGCTACGATTTGTTAATCCAGAGAGCTGGTGACAAAGGTTTTAAAAAGATGGCAGATCTTGCAGTGTTGCTTGGTCGCTGCGATACTAGTCAATCTGAATAGTTGATTTATATTTAGATTTAGGTTTAGATGTATATTTATGATGACACATAAACCATATATGTTTTGAATGACAATTTGGCTGCTATGCTTTTGCCCCATGTGAAGTGTTTCTTTTCAATTACTGTATATAACATACGGAGTTGGCGCCTTTTGAAGGGGGGATTTGAGTAACATATTTTTTTTTTTTTTGGCAAATGACCATCACAGGAATACAGCAGTATCTGCAAGGCAGTTTCTACATTGCGTATTAGCGTATTGTAGTACTTATCAGCAAGAAAGCTAGCGCTGTCATTCATGCAAACGGGCGTACCTTGCCATGGGGAGGATTGGAGGACTTTAAGACATGAGATATTCTGATGCACTATTGGCTAATGCTGATGGAGTCCTTTGATCGAGAAAAGTGTGGGTGTGATGCTACAGTCGGAGTCAACTCTAGGACGCTTGGCTTTAAAGTGGTCTGCCTTTGTGGTCAGAGAGTGGTCACATCACTTGTAATATACTGGGGATTGCGTATTTGGTGGTGCGTGGTATTTAATCATATTTACAAAGAAGCGGTGTAGTGTACAAGATCAGACAGGTGTCAAAATGTCTCGTTTTTGCAGTCTGAGTCTGCTTTTCCCGCTGGATGGCACGAAGCGGGTGCAGCACGCTATGCCTGTTTTACTCTATTTCTTTTCTGCTTTGACTAACAGAATGACTGTGCTTTCTTGAGAAGCCTTGTTTTGTCAGTAGGTTTTTCTCAGAATCTCTGAGGCAGAATCTGTGGTTCTTCAAGGCCCAAAACTGGTGTTCACAGGGGCTTCTATCAAGTGGCCTACAATCTGTCTGTAGATCAGCGAGTGTAACACCGCTCTGCCCGCTCCAATACTGGACCACACACCATGTTCCCGTTTTATTTCTTTTTACACCAGATTTAAGCTGGTGTGAGATGAAAAATGCCACCTGAGGTGTGTGATATTGCTCTTCTAGAGTTTGCTGATGGAGGAGGCAGCTGAAGGTCCAAATTTCTGGGTAGAAATTTTATATATGAAGCAGAAAGTCCTTCTCCTATAAAAACAAAATGAGGTACATTACGTTGTTTGTCTCTTATCGTGTTTCTGGTAACATTGTCCTGAATTTCCTCTTAAGAACTGTTTTGTGGTTAGAAAAAATGTCCGTCATTGTGAATAATAATAATCCATTCAGCCAAAAGATACTTGATACATAATTTAAATTTATAAGATTAACTGAGTTCTTTATTTTTTGATAACAGTTTTGGATGATTTAATCTCTTGGTACAGATTTATTTTTTATCTTAAAAGTAAATATGTTATTCAGCGTGTTTGAGACTGGTACTGTATATATTTGCATGATTTATTTAATTATGTTGACATATTCACTGTAATGTGCTTAAAGACTATTTTCAATTCATTTTCAGGTACTATGCAGGACTTTTAAAAATAAGTACATTGCTTATTAATGGGTGTTGATTCGTGATCGTTTTCTTGTTTTGCTAATAGTACAGTTTAAAATGCAAAAAATATATATGGCACACTAAAGCACACCTCTCCAAAAGGACAGGAGTCGTTTTGTAGTTCTTCTGGAAAAGGTTACGCAGTCATCACACCACCAAAGAGTCGGTATGGAGGCCAGGAATGAGGGATTCTGAGAGGGCCCGGAATTGTGCTGCATGGGTGCGGACTCACAGAATCCCACCACTGCTGCTCACGGGTCACGCTGAAGCCAGCAGCAAATGCTGTCGCCGTTTCAGATGTGCCAGGCTTTATGCCGTCTGCAGATTTCTCTTCTGAGCAGGTGTCCTGTCGATGCCAGCAAGCAGAGACGCTGACAGCTCGTCCTCCGTCACCCTGTGTCTCCCGTAATCTCCTGTCTCTCTCAGGTGTCTGTCTGCTGTCTCTGCACCGTGTCCCTTGTGTGTCCCCTGCGCCTCCCCCGCGCATCTCGATGAATGTTACGAAGCCCAAAGATACCGAGTCATTATTGACCGAACTTTATCCCACATCTCCCAACAAAGATCTAAAAAAAAAAAAAAAAAAGCATGAAGATTAAATAGAAAATAAACAATGAATGAGCTCCCCACCCACTGCTATGGGCTTGATTTACATAATGCCGTATAATCACAAGTGAACTGCTCATCAAGTGTGTGTACAATCCCACTGTTCCAGACGTGGTTTGTTTCTGTCACTGAATTTTATCTTTTAATGCAAACTTAGTAAGCTATATAAAATGGTTTTATCTTAGTGTTTGAATGCAAAGTTTAATTAAAGAATTTTAAAAAAGCATAAGGTTTCCTGTTTTTTGTTATGGCAGCGTGTTTCATTCCTTTGGGTTTCAGGTAATGACATCATGGTTAAATGTCAACATTCTCATCTAGCTGATGTGCGCAGACAAAGAGACTGAACTGTGACCTGACCTCGATAGGGATGTTTCTTCGTCTTGTGTTTTGTACACTGTTTTGTGACCAAAACTTTTTTGTTTTGGTAAATAAAACCTCCAACAGGGCTGATTTTAATAATTGGTACACCATCTCTCTGTATAATGAATATGACGAAGGTCAGATTTGCAATCACATAATGTTTTTCCACCACCACTCATAACTACTCTGTGTGAGAAGTTGTTATGGAAACCATTGTAATGTGTGCTTTGGTTTTAGTTTGGTTTCCATACACAAACATCTCAAGTTAAACGCTGCTCTTGAGGAAGACCACATGAGGGCAGACTTGGACCATAACATACAAGTCGATTCTCATCTGGATCGCTTACATGCATAAAGAGTGTTACATGACAACATTGTAGCGCATATATATATATATATATTTATTTATTTATTTATTTTTTACAATTCTTGGTTCTGGCTAGGTATTGATTTATTTAAAATTGAATAAAAATCATTCAAATTGCTGGTTGACATAAATCAAGTCTGGACCCTCTCAAATTCCTACTAATCACAGCTTTCTTGTGATCAACCCCCTTCCATAGCTGATAGTGTTTTAACTTTTACCAGAAGGTAATGATTGCTGAGCATTAATTATGATGAGTCATGAGTTATATATGAATTTGGTCATGAGGCTTGATGATCACCTTGCGCTATGTTAATCTGTTTTCACCCAAGAAAATGACTTAACTGTGGCCACCAACTGTGCCTCACTTCTAAATGAATAATGTATTTCGGTGTGATATATGAGACCGCAGGTGAGTCACCTCTGCAGGGCCGTCCGGTTCTGCTCCCCAGGGTCCAAAAGGTCAACCGTCTTGTCTCCTTTATTCTTTATTGCTTGATACAAGTAACGCCAGAAAGAATACTGGCAAACATCTTCAGCCAGGCTTTTGGAAAACCCACAATCTTTGACACCTGATCTCTACTATGTATGAAATATAACATACTGCATCATATTTGTGGACCTCCCTGCTTAATTTGCAATATTCGATTATATAGATTGAAATACATCCCTCTGCTTTACTAACCCTGGTGGAGACCTCTTTCCTTTAGGCTTGAGGTATCCGTTCCAAGATATTTGACCGTGGAAACGGCTCTCGCAAGTCTGTAAAGAAAATTCTGCAGAACCAGAATGGGGTCTAATTTGAGATGGTGCATGTGAGCATCTGTAATGCTGAACTGTCCCTTTTGAATGGCTGACTTTTTCCTGCTCTGGGTGTACGTGTCTCAGGGTCCATAACCAAGAAAGAAGGATACACAGAGTAGTTGTAACCCTCCCAAAGTAGAGTTTTATTTAGTGGGAAAACGCACAAATGACTTAAGGCAATGACACATCAGACACAAGAAATTTATGAGATTGTGATGTAACAGTGTTTGTGTTACCTAATTATGCAGTGCTTAATTATAAAGTGTCTTAGTTAAATTAAGTCCTAATATATTCAGGATATAGCTTAGGCAGCTAGCATAGTTCAGAAAAGGTTTGGTCCTCTTTGATCAAAAGTTGTTTTATTATCATTTATAAAGAATACTTGATAATGCAGTTTTACACAGGTCATTTTTGAGATCAAGCATTGCAAGGAAAAGGTCTGTTTATAGTGTTACGGGATTAGGAATGTGTGGGATTTATGTGATGTGCCACTTGAATGACATTATGCTTGTTGTTTGGTGTGGGGTTGGCGCCCCATCCTGGGTTGTTTCCTGCCGCGCGCCTATAGCCTCCACCACAGGCTCTGGGCCCCCTCAACCCTGAATAGGATAAGCGGTTACAGAGGATGAATGGATGGAAAATCAGATTGAAGTGTCATTTGAACTTCATCCTTATTCATTTTGTAAGTATACTTTTTGTCTGAATTTCACTGCCAAACTGTATACACCACTGGCCATTTACATTAAAACAAATGTTTACATTTTTCCACATAGTGGCTTGATCAAATGAGTCTTTCAATGACATAACTGCTATGGTAATGATAACCTTTTTCTTAGTGTGATTCTTATTAAATGATTGACCAGACTTTAGGACCATGTGGATACCTTCTAACAGTGTCGGGCTGAGTTGTTTTTGTTGGGGAGGGAGACCGCTCAGGTGAGTCAAACCAATAGAGATCTGTCGTGGCAGGTGCCCCCATAACAACGTGTGGGGAGGCTCTAAGGGAATTACCTCACTATTCAAGGCCTCGAGAAAGACAGAAACAGGCAGGTGTGAGTAGCCGGTCCTGTCCCAAGCGAAGATACCACATTTCCTAATGTGTACCATCATCAGGGGATACGTCTGATCTCCGTTACCGACCCAAGGCAATGGGAACATACACAGATAAGAGGAATCAATACTGCCTTGATGGGTAAGTCGAAATCAGCTTGTAAAATCACAAAGTGATTTTCCTTCAGCTGATTAAGCTGATGGCTTTAGTTCTGGAATCAGCTGTCCGGGTGGTTATAATGCTTTAGAGAAATATCTTTGTTTGGGGTCAACAACGATGAACAATATCAGGTTTTTGTGTGTCTGCTAACCTCTGTGGCCAGGTTTGAAAATTTTCTCATGCCTGCACTGAATAGACATGTTAAGCTATAAATTCCAGTCGGATATCCACGCAGACAGGGAAAAAGAAACCGTCTGACTCCATTATGAACCGCTGTCTCAGATAACACCCTTGTGTGTCAGGTGATACCTGTTCAGACACCATAGTGACAAACTCCCCTAATCCCAGCTGCTTTTACTTTACATTTTTACATTTACCCCTGCATATACTAAGAACTAAATGTCTAATGATAGACTAATTACACCCAAAGTGGGTATGAAATGTTGGATGCTGTCATATATGGTGAAAGGCCTTTTTAATGCTGACCTCAGCCATAAACATGTACATCTGAGTAAATGCTAGTTCTTCTACTCAGAGAAGCAGTTGTACCGTATCTGTAGGGCATTCTAAGTTACATAGTCAGTTCAAGTGCTTCTCCTCTGCAGACTGGATGCTACATCTAAGATCACGGATTTGCCGTCCTCTTCTTTAGCAATATTAGTCTGATAAAGAATCAGTTAATTGGACCACTTCACATATCAGCACGACTTTATCGACCCATTAACAGGTAGCAGTTTCACTTTTATTACAGCAAGGTCAATTAAGTAAGACAGCATGCTGCCGTACAACATTAGTGTGACTTTATACCGGAAGACTTGTGTAACAAATACTTGGGTGGGACGGGGAAGTAGTGCGGCATGAAAAGTCAAACTGGATTTTCAGGCTCTTAGCATACACACTCAGCACATCCGTCTCACAATAGCGAGAACCACCATAATGATTTTCATTTCCTAAAGGGACAATAACACCACATGCAGCAGGTGACATGACGTGCGCCTAAGGATGCAGACACAAACACCTCACCTGTCTGAAAGCTATGCTGCTTCCCATCACAGGAATCAAACTGCTGCTTTAAGCTGAACTCAGTGAAGTTACAGAACTCTGTTTGTCTGATGTTACATTTTTCTCCAGAAATGTAATGTGCTTTAATATGTCCGATAAAGATGTTACCCAGCTGCTTAGCATTTAATTATGTTTTCTTATTCTCAGAGGTGGACATTTCAGGTCCAGAAAGTAAAAATCCAAACCAGGATTTTGTTTCAACCAACCACTTGAATACTCCATGAATGTGGCTCTTAAAATTCAACTGGTTGGTTGAAACAAAATACTTTTTACTTTCTGGACCTGAAATGTCCGCCTCTGCTTATTCTGTCATCTTACGTTGGTAAAGTAGATTTTTGAGTGGGTAATGGGAGATCTTTTTGGTGTGGGAACACCCCCAAACAGGCCCATAAAACATTTTATTTATGTGCATTGTTTACACAACAAAACTCTTCTTTATATTTTGCCTGGATTAACATATAACTGCTCCCATATATGTGAGGAAAAAAATGTTAGAAAACATCACAATAATTACATCCTGTTCTGTGAAGTACACCAGAAGGTGATCAGTGCATTAAGATAGGATTCCGTAACTTTCTGTTTGCCGTCTCTGTAGTTTGCTCCGGTTTGAGGATTGGACCCCAAAGGAAATTGTGAGATTATGATCAAACCGGGTTCCAACTCATGTAATGTTGAAGCATTGTTTTAAAATGAAGATTCCTATATCAGCCATCTTTTCTAATTCACATTCCAACAATGAGAATATATTGAGAATTGGCCGGTATTGTGTGCGTGTCAGTGAACCTCAGAAATGCAAGCGGAAATTAGATTGAATTGTTTTCCATTCCTCTAATGCAGTTTAATTTTACTAACTTGCGTAAAAGTTACAATTATGCAGCGCACATTGAAGGCCTTCCACTATGCGTTGAATAAAACATGGAGTAAGGGGGGAAAAAATCAACATTTGCTACTTGACTCATATTTGCCTGCTTGCCAGAGGACGTGAACACACTGGTGGAGTTAAATCACCGCAAAGTGTAAATACAGGCGCGGCCGCCCTGATCGCGTCGCCATGACGACAGGGATGCGGCGCTATAAGGAAATCCAGCACACCTTGAGTCTCAGGTGTGTCTGATGCGTGGGCGCGGACGCGGCGCTCCAATTGGCTGACTCCGCGCCGACGCGGCGGCCCTATTGGCTGACTCCGTCCCGTCTGCGGACGCGTTCACGTGAAGACGAGAACTTTTCGAATCGTCAAGTGTTGGAGCGCAAATCCACGCATGTAAAGACGCTGAAGGTATGCGCGCTGATCTTTGTACGTTTGTGTGCTTTTTTGGTGCTGTAAATCTCAACCAGTCAGATGCGGTTTTAGCCCGTGCGTCCACGAATCACACAAAAAATACTAAAAACAAATAGCAATTTAATGCAAAATACGACTCCTGTGTTTTCCCCTCAACACATACGTAAAGAAAACTACTGCTAAAACAATGATCCTTTTAAACGCTTTCATTTTACTGAGAAATTCTATGATCTGTTAAGAATTCGTCTTGGAAACAATTTGAAGGTTTTTATAATAATTTGGGCTAATTACCTGGGAAGATGAATAAACAGCATTAACTGGGTCTCCGTTTGTCTCCCAGCGCTCCGGAAGTTTCAAAGGTGCGTCACAACATCCAGGACATGGAGCTGAGAGAGGAATGGCAGGATGAAGACCTCCCCAGGTCGGAGTTCTTGTGATAGGGCATCTTTGGGCTCCCTGTACACACTCCCGGTAGTGTCTGTCATGTTGGATAAACAGAATAGATTTATATAAAACTCAAAAATTATTTTGGGTAGCTATGGTCTACTTCCAATAAGTATTTTTTAGTTCATTGGTAAGTAAAATGTTAACAAATGGAAACCTGTTGCAGGCCACTTCCAGAGGATATACAGAACCCAGGAGGTGGACCGCTGGATCATTCAGGAGGTGGGGAGAGGCCAGGTAACTTTGGCCGGGTGGAGGTTGCACTCGATTCATTATCAGCTGCCCTACGTAAATCCTCATTAAAATGTCAGCCTGATTCTCAGAAGGACTCCTCCCTTGTTGATGAGCTTTGTTTAGGTCCACGTCTTGTGTGAGTGTGCGGACAGTTACTTCTGTTGTAATACTAGTGTAGCGGGGGTTTGTTTACATGAGCCGGTAGTCTCTCCCTCCATGGGTGGTCAGTGATGTTTGTGTTGGATATGACTGATGCCTTTTTGCGTTCCCTGAATGTTCTGATTGATTAGTCTTGTTAGGTTCTTGTTTGTTAGAAGTCGTTCTGTAGCTCCTGCTGCGGTCCTGCTCACACTCATACCTGGTCATTCATTGGAAGCTCAGTATATGTTGTATATGTAAATATGGGTTTATGGGGGGGGGGGCTGGGATATGTTGCAGAGTCTGCTGGTGTTATGCATCTGTATTGTGATGGTTATAGATGAGGGGGCTGCAGTTTGACTGTCCTATCAATCCCTCTCTGGCTTCAGCCAAGCCTACAAGCTTGGCTCTGTCAGGGGGTCAGTCGAGGAAAAGGCGGCTGGTGGCTCCCACCCTCAGCCTCACGCTGGACCGCAGTGACTCCATCATGTCCGACGAGTTCGCCTCGGCCGCCCTCTCACCCTCCCCAGAGGATGACGATGACGATGATGACGGCGAGCTGGACTTCAACCTGGATGCCATGGACACGCCGTCCGACAGCGAGTCCAGCAACTTTCAAGGGAGCGTGGCCGAGTTGGAGTGGGAGGGTGAGGGGCGTGGCCTTTTCTGATTCTGCGCTGGGGGTGCATGGATCACAGGACTTGGGTTGGAGGGACTTTTGAAACGTTGTTAAGAATGTTCATCAGTGGAGTCATAAAAAAAAAACAACTTACACAAACTTTGAAGCGTACCGATTAAAACATTCTTAATATAGTCACTCCTGGTTTAGTGACCGAGTTCTGTTCCAGTGGCCAGGTCATCAAACCACATGTCTGTTAAATGAATATCGCGGTAGCTAAGGCGTGACCGCAACTGTGCTTACGAATTTGTCAGCCTTCCATACTCAACTTCTTCCGTCCTTCATGAAGTGGATGTTTTTAAAATCATTTTGTATGATCTACTTCAAAGTTCTTTTTTTGCCATGAAAATACACTGTAGTGTATTTTTTTTTTTCTTTTCTTATTGCTGTCGTGTTTGTAAAAGCCTGAATCATGTCCAAGTTTTTTTAAAACAAGTAAACCAAATGGAAATGTTCTGAGTTACTAGTTGGAAATTTAGTTGGAAAGACTCGTGAACTCGAA
>JAODLD010000052.1:12676376-12703714 GCA_026781065.1 Mormyrops boulengeri | reverse complement strand
ATAATTCGAGGACATGATGCAAGAGAATTCCCGTGAAAAACAGGAAATCGACACATAGTATTTACAGAACAGACGGAAAAACGGCGTCCAGTCGTGAGCCCTCGGAAGGTGATTCTCCTAAACCAAGGTGACGGGGGGCACAGTTTCCTGTTACCCTATCAACCCCTGACATGGCCCAGACTTCCCTCCATGAGCCATTATCTGTCTTCCTCAGAAGGCACTCAAAATGAGAGAACTAAAGAGCCCCAGCTGACAGGCTGCTTCCTGTTGGAGTGGCAACACCCATCGAGTGTCAGTGAGCCACACTGGCGCTGCCAGCCACAAACACTCATCATGGGCAGCCCAACACAGTCATCGCACACGTCTATATTGGGATACCAGCATGGGCTCCACACTGGTCCCCCCCACTCAGATTTCACCAAGTGCAATTCCCCAAAATGATATTCTGGTTAGTCACCATCACCTAGGCAACCAAAGGAAAATGTAGCATGTGCATCTCAAACAGAATTGCGCCTGGTCTCCAAGCTTCCAAGACACACTTACCCTCTGAAAAGCATCAGGCGGCTGTACTGGTCATCTGTGGAGCGAATCTACATGCTTTACAAGTGTCTCATATCTTCTAGCTTCAGCATTAAGATCAACTGCCCAGTGCCCAATTATCTTCAAGGTCAATGCATTGGACTTTTAAACAATATTCCCATATTGTGATATTTCCACTCTGGGTTCCCCCAGACTCGATCCCAGTTTCCAAAAAAGAACAAAGAAAAAAATAATAATAAACATGTTTGCATGATGCCGCAACACTAACTTAAAATCATACATCTGGAGGCAGCATTGTATATACATCAGAGAACAAAAGCGATTGTACTATTGCTTACCGACCCAAAATTAGTGCAGACTGCTACGGTAACCATGGGAAACATGACATTACAGCATCTCTAGGTAATTCCCCATCAACAGTAGAAGAGCCGAGACAAGGCGACCAGAAACTGAACACAGACATACCTCAAGAAAAAGCCAACATCGTCATGTAACACTGAACATTTAAGTGCTAACCTCCTTAAATCCTATACTGCTACATTATGACTGCGATATTAAAACCATCTTTAAATAGGAAGTCACTGCTCATGTTAAACAAAGGAACAATAGTACAATGGAAAGCTGCCCACACAGAACAGTGCTGTTAACTCAGTGACCCATCAATATTTATGGCAACAGATCATATGAGATGGAAGGCCTAGACAAATCGCAAAGCCTCCCAATATGAATTTCTGACAGTCTTGCGGATTCCTTAGTCCACACCAAAATACAGGGTAGCATTTAGTAGGTAAAAACCCGAAAACACACCAAGCCCCCCCAGATTTTACTAACTGCATAAGATCTGTGGCAAAACACTGCTTTTTTTTGTAAAAGCACCATCTAGTCAAAAAGGGCCTGTAAAGGTTCAAGCCGGGCATGGGTGGGTGGGGAAGAATCGGATCCTCTCAGAGGACGACGACAATGAGGGCTTTTCATGGGCCACGGGCTCTCGAACCGTTTATCCGCCTTGCAAGCCGCGTGCGCCACTCCCAGGACCGGCTCCGAGAACAGCGCTATCCTTTCACGGAGTTCTCTCTCCTGACTGTTTGGCCCGAATGAGGCACCATTAAAAAAAAAAAAGGAAAAGTGGAATCATGCTAATTCTATTTCTGAAACTCTGCCATGTCAGGCTGACCGTGCACGCTCGGTCACAACACGAATAGTCGGCTCTACACTGAAATCACCAACAACGAGTACATTCAGGAGGATCGAAGCGGTTAACAGTTTTAAAAAAAAAAAAAAGCTAAAAACAAGCCTCCCCATGTTTAGTCCTATATACAACTGGTGTACAGAATCATCCACCGCGCCACTTACTCAAAACACCATTAGGTCTGACGATCGACGGCGTACCGCAGGCGCTTAACAGAGTTTCGCCAGAGGACAAACCCTGCCTAACTCATACGTCATGAGCATCATCACCATCACCAGCAACTAAACGTCATTTCAGTTCACTTCAGCCTGACTTGGGAATGACTGAAGAGTTTCTTTGCTTTCAGAGTCATATTCCACACCTCACAGACCACAAGCCTCCTACAAGTCATCCGCAAGACCTCACATGCCAGGCATGACGTCATGGCCATTTGACACATGCCCTGATTAGTCTTCTAGTGGTAGACCATGGGTCAGTGTATCTTCTGGACTTTCCAAGCAAGCAGCCTGAGAGTTTACCTGGGCTTAACACGCAAGGATCTCACACCCCCCATAAAAGCCTCTTAACCACACAGCTTGGTGACATTTACACAGATTGCCAATTCAGTACAAGATGTGACAAAGCATGAAGTAGAGAAACCCCTAAACTCCCACACAGTTAATCAGGTTCTAGCTAGACAGCCTGGGAAATGATGGAGCAGAGACAGAAAAAGCGAAATGTGACGAGAAAAGAGGTGAAGGCAAGTTCATACCACAGCCACATGAGTTAATCACATGAGCCCCTTAACAAGCAACCTGCACGGGGGGGAAGACATACAAATAGATAGTTGGAAGAGTAGAGTAGTTTCTTTCTAAAATTCCTAAAAAGATCTATAAAATTACCCAAGAACCAGTTTCGAAGAGGGAAGAAACTCAGCCGTGTATGCTTCAGCTTCACATCTTAGGGTATAATAAACACGGGTCGATAAATATTACATTCCGTTTAAAAGAGGACCTAAAGCGGTGCATCTGCACGGTCTGTTTCCTTTGAGATGTGAGGACACCGTGTCTTCAACACGTCGCTTCAAGAAACGCCACGTTATAACAGTCAGGGCGATTAAAAAGCCCAGGGGCGCCTGCTAAACTTTCCCACGCGTAAACCGATAGTTTGAGCTAACGGAGTGGCCGAGTAACCGGCCCGGAAAGGCTCAAAGTGCCCATATCGGATTAACGAGAAACAAAACAGCCTCCGAATCAAAGGCGCCCATGTGCTGGAGAGCCGAAGTGCCGAAAACTCAATGAATCCCCCAGCAATTCAACTGGCTCGCATAGCTAACCAGCTAGCTAGCTAGATAATTACGGAAACACATTACCTTCAGTTACGCGTAATAACTATCCCCAAATTAAGACGTTTATTCTCAATTACTGTGGGGGGAAAAAAAAAAGTAAAGTCGCTTTAAGAATTAGAGCGTTATCCGTTTTTAAGTTAGGGACCGGAACGTACCCAGACCTACCGTAACTAAGGAAGACCAGTCAAGTTCAACTCTCTGACAAACTGCTCGAGTACTAGTTATTTAAACTCGTCGCCCGGATTGTTTAATCTTGTAAGAGTTCGTCAAATCTCACCGTGGAGCCTCGTCCGAGTTGTCCGTCGCGGCGCCCTACTTTCTCGGCCGTCGTCGAAAATGGGATCCCATGAGAAAGATATTAGTTACTTAGTTAGCGATGAGTCAGTGAGGGGCTGTAACACTGTGACAAGCTCCGCGCTCCGCGCCCTCGCGGTTAACGCGTGCCACCGACCGGCGCGCGCCGCTCCCAGCCGCGCCGAGATGCCGGCTTTTATTCCTAATTATAATTACGATCCTTCCCTGGCGGTTACGCGTACAACCGGCGTGCCGGAGCTCCCACTAACCGTCCCGAGGTGTGGTTCCAAGTTTTCAATCAGGAAATTGTTAGGTCTTAAAATGCTCCCCTTTTTCTGAGCCAGCTTTCTAAAGCAAAGCCGCGTAGCGCCCCCAACGGACGGAAAAAAATACCACGGCGCAGAAAAGCCGTGATTTCTTCATAGCCGATTTCAAACCCCGCTCTGATCATTATGCATGATTATCCGGCATCCTCATCATTTGAAAAATTACACTAGACGATGCTGCAAAATAACCTTGAAACCATACCGTGTGCTAAGCCCGTTACTTTATACTAATTTACCAAGTGATTGGCTCCATGTGTATCTATGTGTATTTAATGCTATACATATAATGAAAATAATACTATATCAGCTTCGATTATACCAAACCTAGTAAATCCATATTTAGTCAATACAGACAAAAAGATTGAATTGAAATACTCGTGTCTCGGTATCAGAATAAAATGATTTCATTTTCCAGAATTTTTAATGTGCATTTCCATTTATGTGCATGCTGTCAGGCATGGAATTCACGTTATTTTTATGTGATGGGGATAAGCGAAGATGAATGCCGGCGTGACCGGCAGAGGGTGTGGCCGAATTGCGTCTAGCGCCCGGTTTGGGAGCGAGCGCGTGGGATACGGTGTACTCGCAGGGGCGACCGCAGCACTTGCACAGCTATTGCCAAGCAGTCAAACAAAGACGTCTTTTCTTTAGGGGTCAAGCCATAGCTACAAAAGAAGGTCTGTTCTTGTCGCCACAGGGATAAAAATGGTAATCTCTCTTCTTAGAATTTCCTTATTTTACTGGCGCAAATTGTCTTTTATGTCTGACACATGTGAATGTTGATTATTAGCGCCTTTTTAATGGACCTGTTTACCAAATTATAATTTGGCTGCGTATCATAATTTGTGATTTGACTACATTTATTTATATTGGTGAAATAATGTTTGCCTGAATATATAATCCAAGTTATTTATCTGATGTTTCATATTACAGGCTAGGCAGGATTTTAGATGTTTTGTTATCTTGCATAGATGGTTGTATTGATGCTACCCAAGTATGGTCCTTATGATGACAAATGATTTACTGTTTGAGGAATCGTCGGGCATTTTTTGATAAAACGTCTACATAAAATGCTTTGTCATTTAAAGATCCCCTTTAGTTGAACGTCGAATAGCTTATCTATATATAGGAATGATCTGCATTGCATGGCCCACTTTCTAAATTCGGCGTTGTGGTTCACGTATAAGTAGATCTGATGTAGGTTGGAAAGATCTGTGCCTGAAACGACACGAATTTTTTTGCATCAACAGTAATATGCGGATAAGAAACGGTCGCCGGATACCGGAGAATATCACCGTCAGTTATTGGGGTGGGGGTTGGGGAGAAGCGGGGTTTGCCCATTGGTGGAAAGATGGAGAAAAGCAATGCTAATTGTAAATGCATGGAATATTAACGCGAACACCAGGCCTAACTAAGGCGTTTTAACTATAGAGAATAGAGGCCAGGCTAGAAAATCTTTAGCATCCAAAATCCTGACTCAGATTTCAACGATTAGGATACGGGAAAACTATCATTTAAAACAAAATGTTTTTGCTTAATTTCATAATCAGAAATAAAACACCTTTTGGTGAATTAACAATTTGATTTAACTATTGAGTGATAATATCGTACGTGTGTATTCGGATTTAAAGTTAAAAATTAAACAGGTATAAGTGCTATAGAACAACCACTGGTCTTGGGAAAAGGACAAAAGTGACAGATGATTTAACGAGCAAAATTCTTCGGGGAATAGATTTTATTTTAAACATCCATTTAATCAGACAAACCTGTGCATATATTCGTTTGCAATTAATGCTACACCAAAAATATGAAAATTGTGTAGTTAATGCTTTCCCCTGAATTTCGTCGATTAATAGTCACAGATTTATGGTGGACGTCATTAAATTAGTCTGTATTTCTGCTATCTTGTAATATTTTGGGGTCTTAGGAACTAAGAATACAAAACATGCTATCATTAACACAAATGAAATAAAGATACATTTTATGATTATTCTAAGTCAAAATGAAAGTAATATACCACATTTGAGTGAAATATTTCAGCTGTGTCATGATGTATACAGTGATATTTTAAAGGAAAACTTTATTTGTAATGTCTGAATTTTACGTTTCCTTTCTGTTTAGGTTAAAGTGCTGGAGGATGCAAACAACCAGTATGACTCCTTCCTGTTCTGGAGGCAGCCAATCCCAGAACTGGATCTGTCAGAGCTAGAGGGCCTTGGCTTGATTGACAGCTCATCAATGAAGGACAGCAAGCATGGCAAGAAGAAGGTCCAGGAGTGGGAGGAGGACGAGGAGGCGGAGCTTTCCGAGTACAACAGCTTCAACTACTGGCGGGAGCCAATAGCCAGCATCGATTTGCTGGACTTCAACCTGCTGCTGTGAGGCTGGCCCCGCCCCCCTAATCACAGTTCTGCCATGTGCACACATCAGGTTTTAAAGCCGCTGTGAGGCTTCTAGCCCACCCATCAAAAACTATCAGTATTATTTGAAATATGTGTTTGTATCGGCACGTGATTATATGTACCAGTTTCTGTAATGTGTAGAAATGGCTTATGGATTGTACAGAACACTGATAATGCCAGTCATTATGCTATAATGCTATACTAAAAGGCCTAAGTAATGTTATAACAAACCACTGATGCATCCTCTTTGAGCGTTAAGCAACAGAACAGCTTGGTAGATCATTCTTGGTAAATCTAAATTGTGAGTCGGGCAGATGGAGTAAGTTTGCTTATTTATTTATGATGTGTATATAAAGGTTGGTCAGCCAAATTGTGAGCCCAACCTAAGCCTTACGGAGAGGCCTTCAAATGGGAGAGAGAGGGCCAGTTCTATTGCTGTTAAACCAGGATAACTTAGACAGTACACTACAGAAAATTTCTTAACATAACCCATCAGACTGGGTTTTTTATTAGAAGCCAAAAATGTGACAGCCCAGAATGTGCTTGATGTATACTGCATTTTGCTGCAAGACATTGATCATTTAAATGTAGTATTAGCATTTGATGCATAGCAAGGCCTAATGTCTTGCATACCATACGGATGACTGCCCCACTACTTCTCTGGTTGCTTATTATACACAAAAATAAAGTGACAAAATTATCTAGATGTAAAGTCGCATGACATTTTTGGGTTGAAAGTCCATTGAATAAAAAATGAACAAACACATTTTCGATCGTCATATCCTGTATACCTTTCTATGTATTGAACTAATGTAGAATGAACTAGTTGCGTGCTCTTAATTTGGTTATATGTAATTTAAAAACTCCAAACACAGAAATGAAAGTGGCATATGAATGAATCGCTAAAGGCTACAGGGTTCTAAATGATAGCCAGAATGGCCTACATTAAAGAACGCTGTGACATGACATGGCTGTTACTGTATTCGGTCCATTTTCAGTTTGCCTTTCTTTCAATTAACCCTGATGCTGAATGAGGTCCAATGCATATGAATTATCGGTTCAGACTCTTGGGTCATTTACCATTAGTGTGCAGTTGCATGAAATACCCAGCTTCATATGCTTATTCCCAAAACATAATGCACCGTCGGTGTTTAAACAATACAAATATATTTGTTCAAAAAGCAAATGTCTGCAGCAGTATTATGGTTCATGTAAAACAAAAGAGCTTGACTTTAAGTATGCGGGCTTAGAGAGCAGACCCCACATAGTTAAATGGTAACAGAAATCGGGAAAAAAATTGGCTAAATTTGCAGACAATATTGACATACTTATGTTGGTTTCTGTTCCCTATTGCAAAATCCATGTTGAATGGTTTGTTTGCACTGAACAAGTTACTTTGCTAGGCTTATTTGTACCGAGTCAGGTAAACTTTTTATGTGGTTTGATGAGCTTAGTGATTTGGCTTAGGTAAGACAAAAATGGACCTGTATCAAAAACATTTGACAATTTCTGTATGTGAAACACAGATACTTCAAACCTTGAAACTGTATACTGGTGTAAGAACGGTATCACAGAATTTTAAAAACCTGGAAGTCACATGTGCGTATTTTTCATACCAGTATCTTATTATTCTTGTATTCCTTTATCATAGAACAATTAAGATGTACCATCATTTCATAGAAGATAGTTTGGAAACAGGATTTAAAGGTTTATCAGACAGCAACCAGCACACTAAACAGATTCAAATATTGGTCCCTTATTACGTATAACTACAATCAGCATGCAGTATCTTTCAGGCACTAATAGCTAATACGTTTACATCCAAGACTCTAATGAACGACGTGGATATACTCGAGACGTACGACTGTTTAGAAACAGGGAAACGCAATGCAACGTATTTATTAGAAGAACTGAAACAGGGCTGTGTGCTGCCGGGGGAGCACCGTCACTATCTATCCGCCCAAAAAAAGGGGCGCTCGCGTCACTTTCCACTTCCGGTGTCTCCGCGCCGCCATCTTTGTACCGCCGTTGAAATGCAATAATAAATATTTATTTTTTTAAAAAAAAGTTGTGAAAGGAGAATACAGAAAGTCTGATTTAAAACGTTACATGTAATTCCAGCGACCTTTCCTCCGCCGACAAGCCAAGGTACGTGCCAGGAAAAACACCACGCAATTAATCGGGACTTTTTTTTTTAATTACCCGGTTAAGCTGGGTTAGTAATATGTTGCATTTAAATATCTTGCTGGCTGGCGACAGAGTGGTAACTACCCGCAGTTACTCGCGTCGATACCGAAATTAAAACGGGACTTTTCCGGATAACAACTCCAGGTAATATCGGGGCGAAAACTAACCAAAACACTCCGGGTAGTAGTTGGTAGTCGTTAAGCAGAAAGTAAATAAAATATATATATATATTGCGATCTGTAATAATCTTTTGTTACTACCTGCACCGTGGCCCGTTTGCAGAACTCCGACGGCTTTTACGGGCAGCTGCTAAAATGTTTCGCGTAAAAAAGGAGCCGCGCCGCGAAGTTGAAAAGTTGCGCGAAAGGCTTTTGTCGGCGGCGTGGGGCTCTTTACCGACCGGATGTGGAAGTGGTTTTTTCTCTTCGCGTTTAAATTACAATTTCAGATCCGACTTCCCCCGGAACATCGGCGGCTAAATATTAAAACGGTTTCCTGTGCATGCGGGTGCTTAAACTGGATCGATCGGAGTGTGGTTTGGAGGGATAAAACGACATGGGGCGGCCGGCTTTCGGCGGCTTTTTTGTTCTGCCCCGAGCTCCGGTAGATCGGCGCTAAAGATGGCTGCTGGCCCGCCGGGGCTCGGGCTGCGCGGCTCTTTGCACAAACATGTGTCGGTCCTTGTTAGCGAAGCCGCCACCGGGCTCCTTATCTGTGCGCCGCTTGCGTGGCTCTTTCGTAAATTAAACGACAATAATCGGTTTGTGGTCTGCAGTCGGCAGCTTGTTAGTCCGATGGTGACGGGAAAACAGCTTGCTGTGACTTGGTCGTCTTGTTTCGGCAGGGAGGGGTGGGGGGATTCGTACAAAGTATAGTCACCTTATTAAAAATATTAATAATGCATCTATTTGCATGTAGCGTGCACGTCAGTGATTAAAACGAACAAATCTTTCATAATGATTATCACGGCCGTTCTGTTTGATATCTAGATTGCAGACGATGCAACTATTACAGGGGTTTAAAGTTATTAGGTGCAATTGTTGACACACCATAGCACAACAGTGAAATGCGTCCTTTGCATTTATGTGACACAGCACATGCTAATTCAGCAGTGCTTGGGGTCAGTACCTTCCTCAGGGTACTTTGCTGGTAGGGGATTGAAACCAGCAATCTTCAGATTACAAATGTATCTTCCTAACCATTAGGGCACCGCTGCCACCTTACTAGGTTACTGCTGCAGGTGATCTCTTTTTTTTTAGGATACCTTAATGTATTTAAAACGAAGTAGTTTATCGGGCAACTATAACATTCGGAGTTGTTATGTTTAACCAGCAAGTCATCCGTGCAGATTTGTGACACCGTTGTTATTCCAACTGGCAAAAAAAATCCCCACAGTCCAGTTGCTATAGCTTCAGTACTCCAGTACTCCGCTAGGGGGTTCTTCCCCAACTTCTGCACTTGAAGATCTTAATACATGTACAACCGAGTTTAAGTTTCTGATATTAGGAGCGTGCATGACTCACGGACACAGTATGCGTGCTGTATTCTTTACTCAGCAGTGTTAACATACGTTAATCGATACGTTTTATTGATCCTCGTGGGGACTCAAACCAGCGATCTAATAATCACAGTCAAAAGGCATAATCCACTTCACCACATGGCGCCTCATGGCACCAAGCATTCAAATTATGCACAAATGACGTAACAACCCTTTAACCAAATTAATCGGTGTTTGAAATGGTCTGTTTTGCATTGTTTTATACTCATGAGAATAATCTAACAATAAAGCTTATTACAGACGCATGGGTCATGCTTATAATTCAGTATAATGTGCAGTCATGCATACATTTTACATTAGTTTTTTTAAATTGAGGATCACAACAGACATCCAGTAGTTTCAAATATACCTTGTGTTAGTCTTTTCTCTTTCCCATGGAGATGTTGCACACTAATATCACGCCCATCATATTGAGTATTTAGACACCATCACACTCTCTGAAGTCCTAATGTGACTGGCCAGTAAAGGTGTGGCCTCTATGTACCTCTGCACCTTCGTCAGATGTCACTGGTGGACCTTGGGAAGCGACTTTTGGAAGCCGCTCGGAAGGGGCAGGATGACGAGGTCCGGTCGCTCATGGCCAACGGAGCGCCTTTCACCACGGACTGGGTAATATCACTGCTTTCATTCTAGCTCTTAGTTAAATTAATTTGTGGTGTTTTTTTAAGAATTTTTCAAATTATTCAGATGTGTCAAGTATATAACATAGTATAATAGTAGTAGCTCAGTTAATTTCACTAGTGCTTTGCATTGCCAAAGTACCATAGTAGTACAAAATGAAGTGTTATTAATGTATCTGGGTATGAGATCAGTAAATGCACAGGCATAAGTTTTGAGAAGCGTAGCTAGTTCCGGTTCTAGCTGATGTTGCACCGCAGGCCAGCATCACCACTGGTGCCCCCTCCATCCAAGGCAAAGTGAAATTGGCAGGCAGGTCAACGCCCCCTCAGAAACTGGTGCCTTAGGCGGCCGCCTGTTTGGTTGACTGGCCCTGCATGTAGCTGTTTCCGTCTGTGCATCACTGTACATGGAATGACTCGTTTCTGACCCCTTACCTGTCTCGTGTCGTCGGCAGCTGGGGACGTCGCCTTTGCACCTGGCCGCTCAGTACGGACACTATTCCACGGCGGAGGTGCTGCTCAGGGCCGGCGTCAGCAGAGACGCCCGAACCAAAGTTGACAGGACCCCCCTGCACATGGCGGCCGCGGAAGGCCACTCTGTCATCGTGGACCTGCTCGTCCGGGTAAACACTTTCTGCAGCTTATTCAGCAGGTCGCCCGCTGGCATCGAACGCGGTTCTGAACGTCTCAGCATGCTTGAGGGGACGGTGGAGTTCACAGCAGTCCTTCTGCTTATGTACTGTCTTGAAATCATGTGAAGCAGCCTTACTGTACAGAGGACAGATTTCTCAGTTATGTCTGTGTAGCACGACTGCTGCAAGAATGTGAGAGTTTGCTGATATAGATGTTTATTTTTAAATTTAGCAGAAACGTCCCGACGCCAAGTTGAGGATAGTTGTTCTAGCTAGAGGCTTTCATATGAATAGATCAGAAAGTGTAGCTGTGTGTTTTTTTTTTATTACTGTATGGGTTTTAACTTGCATAGCTGCCTTCAGAAATGCTGTTGATCCTTATTTATTGAGCTCCCTAATCTGCCTCCCTGGCAGAGTGGGGCCGACATCAACGCCAAAGACATGCTGAAGATGACAGCGCTGCACTGGGCCGCGGAACACCGGCACCGCGACGTAGCTGAGCTGCTGGTCAAGTACGGCGCCGACGTTCACGCCCTCAGCAAGTTCGACAAGACCCCTTTTGACATAGCGGCGGACCACCAGGACAGCGACCTCATGGTCCTACTGCAGGTCAGTTTGCGACCCAGTCCTGTGGCTGTGCATGTCCAGGCTGTTGGTCACGTGGTTCCTTCCAGGGGCGATTCCAGGATTTGACTCTTGGGGGTGCACTTTCATTCTGAAGAAATGTGGAATGCCACCCTCCTTGGGTCCACAACAGAGTGGGGGGGGGGGGGGAAGGGAACGCGAGTCCCCACGATTAGATATTAGCCGTTTGTGGGGTGGGGGCTTCCGGGACACCTAATTACGAAATTTGGAATTGTACGAAATCTGTACGAAATACTGAACAAATTGTCTTAATTGACTTAATCCCTTTCAGGGGGACTGAAACCAAAAATAGGGCGGTTGAAGATCCCATAACTGGGATCTGAAATCACTCATGGTTTTATCCGTCATCATAATGACTCATTTGAAAGAGTTCCTAACTGGAACTTCTCCAGTGATGCATCTTAGTGTATAAATAGCGTCTGGGTGCCACGCTGACTCTGTGGGGTTGTTGTGTCACACCTCCAGAATGTGCTCACCATGTTCGCTTCATTTTCTGTGAGGTTTCCTCCCACGTGCAGATCAATCTTGCACAGTCTTGTATACGATCGGCCTCCAACAGGTCGGAAGCACGTTACAAGGTGCTTTATGCATCCTGGGATTTGGCTCTGCAGATCACCGCAGGTGTAACGGTAATGAATTGTAAACGGGGTGGCATCTGTGCAGGAGGGCATGCAGAACCAGGTCAACATGAATCCTGAGCAGACGCCTCAGTTCATCATCTCATCCTCCTCGGCTGCCGGAGTGGTGAACCTTGCCGACCTCATCTCCACCACCGCCAAGTCTACCTCAGGTGAGGCCGGCGCTGAGGCAGGGGGCGGCCTGGACTATGGCCGCTTTCGTTCTCTTTCTTGAAAAAATATATCAGGTGGACCAAACAGTCCGAACGACCTGCAAAGTCACCCCGGGCTCCGGCGTGACCCCCGTAGGCCGTGCATGTGATGTTCGCTGATACCTGCGAGCGGCGTTTTCGCGTTGATGGATGCGTGGGCTGTACACCGGGTTCGGCTCAAACGCCACTTGTCTTTTAGGAGAATGTGTCTCCACCACCTCGGTCCTCGCCACCCTTGCTGCCCTGGCAGAAGCTTCTGGGCCCATGGCCAACTCCAACAGACCAGGTAGGGGCAGCCGCCTTTTGCCATTTTGTCACATCGCACAGTTCAGTCCTGTCACTTGTATGCAATGGAAAATGTAGTTTGTGAGGTTTGCAGAAACAGTCCTGGGTTGTCAGTTCCCAGCTGGGAGCTCAGAGTCATATTGGAGTGTTATTTTGTTACTCCAGTGTAATATGTGTGCTCGAACAGGTGACTCAGAGGAGCTGATCGCAGCCGACTCGGTGAACTCGGCCATCCAGCACATGGTGGGCGACGGAGGCCAGAGGGTGATCACCATCGTTACGGACCAGCACGGCAACCTGCAAACAGGCGGACTCGGCCAGCAGTTTTTCGTTACTATGCAGCACGGGCAGCAGAGTGAGTCTCCGTCTCTCCGTGTGGTTGGACGTACAGCCTAAAGCCGGCTGCTCATTGGGCGGCAGTGAGGGACCAAAAGCGTCGTGCACTATTTACAGTGTACTCAGAGTTTATCATTGACTTGCAGCCTAGGAGAACATATTTTATTCAGTTGACGGTGAATAATTTAAGCAGTTTATAAACGGTTAGCTACTTTTTTTAGTTAATGTTTGCATTTATACTGCCGGGCTCCCCAGCGATATGGAAATGTCATTCATCGTTGTTGCATCTGTCAAATCGTTATGCACCCCTCTCTCCTCTAGAGGGTGTAGTTGTACGCTAAGCTACATCAAACGCTGCATTACAGGCTGCATTACAGCACTATGATTTACTATTCAGCTAGCAAGATGGTTATTGTTGTGGATAGGTGGATCACTATTAGCTCACTGTTGTGTGTCTGGCTGTGTTTGTATGTATGTGTCTGCTGACTGGCCATAGTGGTAGCGGTACCAGCAGGACAGATCACCGAGGAAGTGGTCGAGGAAGAGCCCCAGGCTGTCCCATCCCGCAAGAGGAAGCTGGAGGCTTCAGCCAATCACACGGAGCAAGACATGGTGAGTGTAGGGCGTTGGGTGAATCTCAATATCCATACTTGACCGTACTTGTGTTCTCGCGTACCCGTTTTACATCATCTTCCATTGCTGAAGACCAGTTCCAATACACTAAGAACACAAGTGCAGAGGACAGTAAAAATTCCTGGATGATCTTGCTCCGCTCCATTTATCAATGATACATCAGTTGCATCCTCACTGAACGAGACCAATCCCATGATTGATTGCGCCCCCAGTTTGTTCTTGGAAGGCAAGTTAGCGAGACCAGTCTTGCTGAGACCACATGTATGGTCTTTGCGTCCTTGGTACTGGGATTTAGCTATTGTCTCTGCCTGGGCTTGGCCACCCTGTGGTGACACAAGGCACCTGCTTCATTCTCAGGCTCTCCATCATTCTGTGCGCTTTAGGTTTCAGTCAGCCAGCGCAACATTTTCATTAACATCTGTTATGTCCAACGCTCAGATGGTGTTTCTGAGGAAGAACCGATAGTTCAGAGGAAGGGCTGTTATTAGACTTTCAGATAAGATGGACTAGTTTTGCTAAAATGGCATGGCTGAGCTGAGAAGGTGCCAGACAGTGGTGGGCACAAAGCGGGTGACATGATCTTAGTGTCAGGTTTCAAGATTTATCACCTACACAATCATATAGTGTACTAATGTGCAGTGAAACGCTTTGCCACCTGACACCTCGATTGTGCTTGAAGAAAATATGTTATATAAAGGAAAACAAAATAATATACAAAGACCAGAATAAATGAGAATAAAATAACAATAGAATAAAATAATGAAGATACCAAAGATAAAATGTCTGCCCAATAGACAATAAAAATGGGTAACACTTTACTTGCGGGGGCACAAGTACAAATCATGAACAAATATAGGCGCTACTTGAGATAAAAGATGTGGTGCGATTCATTAATGATGAACAAACGTGAGGTCAGTATGTGATTAAGCCTTAGTTTGTGGTTAATTAATACATAAGTAATAGCGTAACACTGTACCATTTGTAAAGTGTTTGCATTAAATGCGCTGGTGTGCTGGTGGCACTCCAGGAGCCGGTGGAGAAGCACAGCCGCGAGCTTCTGCAGCGGCAGCTTCTGGAGGCCAACCGCAAGGCGCAGGAGTACCGCCAGCAGCTGCTGAAGAAGGAGCAGGAGGCGGAGCAATACCGCCTGCGACTGGAGGCCATCGCCCACAGCCAGACCAACGGCACCGCCGCCACCACGCTCGAGGAGTCGGGGACCGAGGGCGAGCTGGTGCAGGAGGCTGAGGAGGCCATGGCAGGAGAGGAGGTGGTGGTCCTCCCAGAGGGCGCCATCATCATCAAGGCGGAGGATCTGGACGCGCCCGAGGAGCAGGTGACGCTGGTGGAGACGGTGGAGTCCACGCCCGCCCATGCCGAAGTCACTTCATAGAGCGATGCCAGACGGACAAGGGACTGTCAGCCCGCCGCTGTTAGCGTTCCGCTTCCTCGTCCTTTTTTGTATCCTCATGATGATGATTATTATTCTTGTTGTTGATTATTTTCCTGTATTTTTTTTTCTTCTTTTTTTCTAAAGCTTATGTGTGAAAAGCCATGTGATGAATACTGCGTGGGCGGGGTAAGGGTGGGGCGCCTGCAGCAGAACTCAAAGGTCCGGGGCGTACCTGAGACAGGCTGGCGGGCAAGCGACAGGGGGAGGGCTTCAGTACCTTTGCGAAGCATCCGATTGGCTGCGTCATCTCAGCGAGCCGAGCCTCCATTAGCATTGAACAGTGATTTCAAAAGGAGTTTTAAAGACACCGGGATGGCAAAGGAAGTGTGCCCTTTAAAAAGACACTATTTTTCAGACGGAGGCTTAAGCAAGGATGCTGTGTGAAGCAGGTCTCAGGAACACAGCTCCGTGTGCGGCAATGTCGTCTTGCAAGGGACTTCAGGGTTAAAAAAAAGCGGTATATATTTTCTAAAAGATGGCAGCTCTGAAGGACAGTGTGGGTTTTGTGGTGGTGTTCTGTGGTCCTCCATCTCTGTGAGACCGCCAGGGAGCGGCGATGATCTGAGGTGGGGGTATCGGACCGTTTGTCCATCTCGGACCGGCCCCTCTGGCACGCTGTCCCATCCCGTTGGCACCAGCAAGATACCATGACGGTAAGTCCGGTATTGAGCTGTCCTGCGTGTCTGGCAGACCGCGTCAGATCCCATAGCCCTCCTCCCAGTGTCTGCACGTGTTTCCTTCATTGCACGCCACGCGATTTACGACCCGAAGGTTTCTAGAAGCCCCTCGTGCAGCTAGGCCACACATCAGAGATCTCATCGCTTGTCCCTAATTGCTTTTTAATTGTTGTTTTTTGGGGATTTTTGGTTCCCTGTAGCCCAGTGCATTCTGGGACGTGGCTACATGGGTGTGCTGTAGTACAGAGTAGGGATCCTGATAGGCGCCGTGGCCTTACTGTGGCTGTCGTGGGAGATGCAGGTGTGAATGCAAACTGACAGCTGTTCAAATTCCTTAGCAGTTATTGCTGGCTCTCTGCTTCATTGTAGAAACGCCATTTTTTGTCACACATGCCGAAAGGATGGTAATTTCGTCTTGACCTTGGGGTGAAACCAGTCCTTCACAGCTTGCTTACAATTCTTAGCAATGCCTGCAGGTGCGTCGCGTAAGAACCGCTTAATATTTCCTCCACATTTCATGTGAATATTTGACTTTTTTTATTGTTCTTTTGTCAATTTATTTTTCCTTTCATACTCATCCTGTATACACCTGTCTGCGTTCTGTTTAAACAGTGGAGTAGGACTTGCATTTGGAGAATGATTCTGACGTTTCAGCCAAAATAGTCCCCTTTGGGGAGTTTAAATACCAAAATGCACGCGGGGATGTTAGCGCTCATAATCGGCTGCGTCTTTGCGTGGTACTCCTTACTCTACCTGCAGATGGCACTACACTTAAGAGAAGGTATTGATTTGTTGTTTTCAACAGCTAATTCATTAGTCTAAATTCTGCCTAGAAGTGAATATTAATGAATTACATCGCAGTCCTTAAGTTTTTCTCGAGCAGAACAGCTTTACTGTCTCTAAAGGTAGCTGTTAATGCTGAGTCAGTCTGGCTGGAGTGTTGTGATGGTGCCTTTAATGGGAGTACATGTATGTAAATGGAGTGACTCTTTTGTCGGAGATGCTGTGTAACGTGGACTGACGAAGGAAACGCATCGTTGTACCTTCTGCGAGTACTCGTTCACGTAATGTTACACACCGAATGGGTCTTTCCTGAAAAAGGTACTAATTAGTCATTTAATTACTATTAACTCTGGGACAGAAATCATGAAAAATTCCTTCCAACTAATGCTGAGATGTTTTTGTCTTTCCCGTGCTCATTAATTGATTTTATTGTGAGAATGCAAGATAGTGAGTGAAATTTCCAGACCTTAAACGTTTTACAGGACTGCTGTTTAGTATGCAAATTAACAAGCTGCACCTTGTGTGAGGGACTTTTGATACATTATTTTGTATTAACAAAGAAGCACTATCAGGGATTGATTGTCTTCCAGACATTTTTAAGAACCAAGTTATAATTAAAACCAATACAACCTAGTAATTGTTTTGGCGTTGAAAATGTAAAATAGTTTTGTAAAAGACATATGTTTCCTTTTTTAAAATAAAAGACAGCAAATATTTTCAGTATTCAATTAAACGCATTCATTGATGTTCTTTTATTACTGATGGCTTGTGCCCTTCATGGAAAAGGGCGTCTCCTGTAGCTCTGTATCCTAAATGTAGCCTCATGTATCTCAGAATTAAATATCCAATTTTTTTTTTCCTCCAGTGTTGTGTGATGTGTTTTGTGAGGGTCTGGATGGGGAGACCATTTACGGTAAAATATATCAAGTGTGAATGCAGCCTCCTGGGCAGTGATGTGGTTGGTCAAGGCACGTAGGAGGGGCCTTTGAACAGAAGCTGCAGTGCGTCATGGGAAGCCCAGAAGAGCAGCTTCTGCAACTGGCAGCTTGATTGTCCAATAAGATGATGGTTCTGACACTAGGCTATCCCCCAGTTTCTGCCCAGGCTAGTATAGTCTGCCATATAGTGTCATGGCAGTTATTATGACTGGGATCTGGTATGCCCTGGGCTTGTGGCTGTTGTTTACCGTTGAAAATGCTCATATTTGTCATTACAACATTTTCATACGGCTCCCTATATAATTTGCTATATAAATACCTGAACAATCTATTTCGTTGTGAAGTTTTAGTGCTATGTTTTTATGTGGTGCGTACATTTTGTGTAGCAAATACCTGCATCCGTGATTTGTAAGTTACTTGGCGGTTATTATTCATTACATATAAACAATCTGCAGTTAATACTTTTCGTATCTTTTTGTAACTGGGTAACTGATGTTACAGTGGCCTGGTTCCGGAGTTTATGTCTTGTGTTTATAGTTAAAAGCTGTCAGCGTCTGCTTTTATATGACACGGTCCGTAAAGAGACGTGATCTTGGACAAGAAGTTGTGAAATGAGCTACTTGTCAGACACTTCAGTGGGTGAGATCTTTGCACCTCAAGTGTTCAGAGGATGCTGGCAGGAGACTATGTTGATGGCAAGGATGGTGTTTCATAGTAATCCCTAACCTTAACCCTCTCTACTGGTATATTAGGGGCGTGCTTTATTTTTAAACATCTCTTCTAATATGCTGCAGTTCCATAATATATTGTGAGGCATCTCTTACTTCCCTTTCATGGAAACTGTTAGATTTTAAGAGTAAAGAATGTTATTGAAAATTGACAAGAAAATGTTTTTTTTTCATGGTCTATAAGCCTGTGATGGTGTAGTGATGCTTTATTCATCCTGTGAGGGAATTTGCTTTTTCTTTTGCTTATTCTGTTTTGCTCTCCGTGAGACACACAGACAGCTGAGTGTATGTTCGGGGGTCACAGCACAGGATCCTACAGCATCAGGTACCTCTGGAACAATCGGGGTTAAGGGCCTGGCTCGGGGGCCTGACAGTGGCATCAGTCTTCAAAACAGCGACCTTCCAAAACAGCGAGTCCTAAACCCGCTGAGCCAGAGACCACCCGAAGGTCGCCAGTTCAAATCCCTCGGCCAACAGAGTGATGTCACTACTGTGTACTTGGCAAGGTCTGTTTCTCAAATCCCAGTTACTCCAGGGATGTTGCCTAACCCCCCCTCCCCCCCATCCTCGCTTTGGACAAAAGCCTCTACGAAATATGTAAATGTGGTGCTGTATAAGGCTGTGAATCATTTAAACTCTCGCTACATTCTGGGTAAAGCTTGTGGTAATCTGTCTTTAGCTATTTGCAGAAAAATCTATAATTTTGGCTTCCAGAGAAAGGGGCAATAAAATGAGTCAATGAGACAAATACGCAAAGTTTTTTATTTATTTATTTTTTTTAAAAAAGGATAAATGTCACGGTAACACAGAAGCTAATATATCAATAGCCAAGTCCTGCAACCATAAGGGATATATCTGCAAGGATATATTTTGCTGCCACTGTTAAAAGAGGATTAAATGGAACCGTAGCATTTTTTAGTTCACCTCATGTCCTATTTTGGAAACAAATGAGTGCTTCTGTCAGAGCGGCTGGCCATCTTAGTGTAAAACTGAGCGCGGTGGGGGCAGGACACAGCGAGTTAACAGAAAACAGATGGAAGTGTTGATTAGCTAGCAATATGTGAGCCGATGTGTGGGAGACAGTGTCCAGGGCCATCCTCGCTCCGCAGGCAGGAAATTAAACATTAAGGAGGACTAATGAAGCCAGTAATGGTTCACAAACGAGTTGTGTGCAGCAGAGGGGGTAGAGGGTTATAGGACTCGGGTTTGAATCCTAAAAGGGTGTCGGTGCTTAAGAAAGGCGCCGCTTCTTTCATTTTCGGATGAAAGTATCAGTACAGAGATTCATCCATTAATCCATTTTCTATACCTGATTCTCCTATTCAGGCTTGTGGGGGTCTGGAGCCTCTCCTGGAAGCTACGAGCACAAGGCAGGTAACAACCCAGGACGGGGTGTCAGTCCATCATGCTCACACTCTATTCACAGTTTGGCAACTCAACTTCAGTTCATCAAAGCATGCTTTTGGACCCCACAGCAACATGGGGAAAACATACAAACTCCACACGTAGAACTGGGGTAGGCACTCAAACTCTGGTTCTAGAGACGTGATGCAACAGTGCTAACCACTGCGCTGCCCCTACAGAAATTCATGAATAAGCAGACACTTTTTCAAAGTGACGTGTGATTGATAAAGCAGGTCACACAGTCCCTGGAGCAACTGGGGATTAAGGGCCTTGTTCACACCACCAGCCCTGGGATTTGAACAGATGACCTTCTGATCACAGAGTTCTAACCTGCTGAGGCACACACTGCAATTTGTAATTCAGGTAAGATTTTAGCTCTGTCACTGCTAATCTACGATCTCCTTTGTGCTCCAAAGTGCCGTGAAAAAAACATGATTAGTTTCGTGGAGGTATTTTCACTTTCACTAAGAGGTTCTGCCTCATGACCCTGAGGGAGACTTAAAGACTCAAAACACGCAGAAACACGTCTGTCTGAGAACATGTATGATGCAAACCAGCGGAATGATGCGTCTGATCTTCCCATACTTTAAAGTCGGCTGCTGTATTATTGCCCCACAGTACTTGCATGTCTGACTCATTCTCACTACACAACAAGCAGAGGTCTTAATAATACAAATGCTGGCAGCTCGTACTGTTCTGACCAAACTGCAAATCATGAAATGACACTGGATGGCTGCTGGAGCTAGCGTGCAGAACTTCCTGCTGCCTCTGGCAAAAGGTCGAGGGCAGAGTCGTGATCAAGGCCCAGCCGTGGGGCCCTGGAAGGCGGATGTGCTGGGCCGCAGCTGAGGCTGGGGTTGGTCGGGGACGGGGGCTGTGCCGTGAAGGCAGATGGCTCTTACGCTTCTCCAGAAGTACTCCTAGCAACAGCCGTACACTAAATGGATATTCTCACCTCTTCTACAGATTTTTTTGTTCAATTTTATACCTTGAATAATATTAATATGGTAGCTGAAAGTATAATATCAATGTAGTCTTAAAGCTTTCTGTAGAATGTGCGGTAACACTCATCGGTAACAGTCATCATAGTGCATTATAGATACCTTCATAATGCATTATAATGGTCTGTATAAGCTATTATAATGCATTATGAACGTATTTATAGTGCACCCTGGATTGGATGCCGTTAATAAATATGCAAATGCACAAATGATTAAGTCTTGATGATGTCTTGGAACTGCTTTTATTAGTGGTCAGAGCTGGACCGAGAGATGAAACAGACCTGAATACATCCTTCTGCCATGCAGTGCTTGTGCTGTGACGTGATAGGATGAATTGCATTCTGTGTCATGTGACCTTCGTCATGTGCAGCCCCTCAGAGTAGAGCCCCAGGCCCAAAGCGGGGGGGCAGTGGGAGCAGTCTGCCCCCCTCTGTGCCAGAGCAGCTATTCAGGGCAATGACAGCATATGACAAAGATTGAAGAACCCCATTTCAAAATACATATATGATTTTCCTTCATTAAATTACACTTTATTATAAATTATACTTTATGTTACCAGTTTGCCACGGTCGTATTAAGGGGACATGGTGTTTAATATTTAATGTTCACCAACATTTCATTAATGAAGGCTCTATTGTAGACGTCTCTTGTAGTCCGTGTAAAAATACTGGGACGTTTGATTGAAGGTCCTTGCAGGTGACCAGCTCATTGAATCAGAATCATCATTTCAAACCAAGATTCTGAATTTTCCTTTAGCAAACAGTCAAATCAAGATGGCTGAAATGAAGCCTGTAACTCACTAGCATCACTAAAACATACTTGAATCACAGTGCCTGGAGAGACTGCTGTTTGGATGTTTAATATCAAATATGCCAGCACAGGCAGTAACAAGGTGAGACAGAACATTTAGTATCCTAAGGTAATGTACAAAGAAGATTCTATGGACTAGTATAGTGTATCTCCAGGAAAAGGTCCTGAAAGGTGTCGGTTTGTGAAAGTCTTGCAAAGTGACACTTCTGTCCTTTCTAGAATGTTCCAGGTGGCTCAGGGTGTAATGCCAGGAAAAAACTGGGAGTTATTTGGACATGGCGACCCAAATAATTAGCACTTGGAATTTATTTTTGAAGAGTGGAATCTCCCCCCTTCCCCAAAAAAACCCCACAGCTCACTATCCTGGGGCTCCTGAATTAATGCTCTTTATGTCAGCTTCTCCAAAGACAAGAAGGAAGATTCACCTCGGAATCACCTTGAAGGAAGATCATTTTGGGGGGAAAAAAATGGAAAAACATCTCTCTTCTTGCTGATGGATTTTTATATTCCAGCTAAAACCAAGCAGTCAGTCACCAGATGGATTTGAAAAATGTGCTCCAGTTGGAGCACAGCAAATGCACTTAGCATGGTGGAAAAAGTGCTACGCCTAGCACTCTGAAAGTGCTTCCAGAGGCCTCGCCTTACTGCGGGCTCAGCAGTCGGCCCGGTCTCAGGCGGGGGCCACCTGGAGATGCAAGCGCACCGTGGCTTTGGCCACAGCCTACGGTGGGTTAATTACGGAGACGAGGCACTGCGTGATAAAAACAGACGGCGTCAGAAAGGCAAGAAGCGATCTCCCATGACTGCCTGGGTCCTCCCAAAAATGACATTATGCTCCGACTTCTGCGCAAATATAATTGTTTGACCTCTAGGCTAAGTGCTGCTCAAACAGTGGGATGATGCAGTTCCTCTTTCTGTGTGAGGCAGCTCCGTACGCCTTGGGAGAATAGATGACAAATGGTAAGGTGATTTCACATACGACACCATAGCTGCCTGGAAGTTGAATAACACAACGTTTGCAGTGTCGGTATTTTTTATATATATATATATACTGTATGTCTGGCCACATTCTGTTTATGCAACAAAGTAAAAGTTATTGGAGCTATACTAAAATGGAATGTAAAGTAAATCAGCCCATGTGTCCAAGCCATGAGTTTTTTTTTGCGTAAGTGAGAAATCACAATTGGTGTTTCTATTATTAGTGCTAAGACTTGGCTGTAAATTGATCAAGGTGAGGAATTCTCACTCAAATTTCCAGATCTGCCATCCTCTGCTTCATGTAATTTCCCAGTTATCACAAGTATTTGGTATCTTTTTTTGTAACACTAATTATTTTTATGTCCATGAACCACTGCATATTATAGTACTTGGGTGTTAAGGACATTTTAATTCATTTTTGAAGTACGTGTGCAAACTTCAACAACTGCAAATTTCTGGGCACGGTATTTAAAAGATAAAAGGAATGACTGCGGTATTTTGGGCACGACTGTATGTTTTTATGTGCTTTCTGTTTCTCTAAGACAGACCTGGCCAACCCTGCTCTCTGATCATAGCTTGTACGTCGCTTTGGACAAAAGCCCCTGTTAAATAAGTAAACGTAATGTATACCATACAATGTGAAAGTCTAGCAGTATAAATTAATGATGGACATTTACCAGTGATGGCAGGATTTCCAAAGAGAATTTAACCTGATCCTAAAAATTCAGCTACAAGGAGCTTTGCTGGTACAGTTAAATGTTTACCAGTTGTGGTTGAGGTCTCACAAATGCTGGCCTTTTCACCAGATTCCCAGTTGATTGTGTGTTGGAGTTTGTGATCTCCACAACATCATTTTATATTTGCTTCTGAGATTTGCTTCTCTCCAAACCTTGTAAATACCAGTGTTACATATATATATATATATATATATATCTGTGCTTTTTATTTAACGTGGGTGGGATGAACTCTAATCTGTAACTCTGACTCATAACTGCATCCTACTCTAGGAGCCAGGAGGTTTCTTCAGGGTTCATGAAAATGGGAGTTTCCACTAATTATATAACAATGTAAAATGGGCTTTCTAAATTTAAAGGTTTTGTGCCCTAATAATTGCCTTTCACCTTTAATTATAATCTGAATGCCCTTTTATGTCATCCCGCAGTGAGCAGAAGATGGTATAGTGTGGAGCTTATGAAAGAATCTCGTCTTGCGGGAGTATTCATCAGTGCGCTTTGAGCTGTGAATTGGACCAGTCTGCTTAGTACAGACCATGGTTAATGAGTCTCTGAGAAATTCTCGTTGTGTAAAACCAAAATTACCCAGGTATGCCCATTACGCTGACATAAAATATCTACATCGTTTTAGCCCTTTCAACATCCAACATTCCTTTTAATTTAACAGGCTATAAACTTAAAATTCAATTAGCAGCCAGCTGTATATTAATTCTGCGTTGGGTTTTACGAAGTATCATAGGAAGCATGCAGTGGGAGTCAGATCAGCAACAGTTTTCCAATTAACATAACTGAAGAATCATGGTGAGTACTTTAAACGGCTTAACGCTATACAATGAGATTCATGGCGTCGACGGCTCATTCGCATGCAAAAGGTTAACGAACTAAGAGATGGACTGAGATGAAATCTGACATGTCCCGCCTAGACTGACGCGCGACACCTTTGGGCCAGAGTCTGCTTGGAAAGGTCAGGAGACTTTGAGCTCTGCGGCAGTATTACCTTTCATCTTTCCTCTGTGGTTGGATTCACAAGAACTTAATAAGAGCCTTGACACGTCAAAACCGCTACGACTCATCTGCGGGTACCTTGATAAGGGCTAAGTTTCACCGAGGCCTCCTGTTTAACTTCTTCATGCCTCATGCATCGCAAGGTTTCCAGCCAAGATTTTTAACGCTTAAGAATGTTTCTTCTTGGGCTCTGCAGCATGTAAACTGCTTGAAGGGACTGGGTGGGCAGTTCGGAGTGGCGGCCAGCCTCGAGTGCCGTTGGCGTCTCTCCCTTTCGCTTTTTTTCGTGCTCTGCGATTCACGTTGCACACCTCGTGCACGAAATGATGGATTTGCTTGAGTTTATGTAGGCAATGGGGATTGAAGGCTTTCAGAATGCTTTCAGTGTGACTCAGCTAGCTGGAGCAGCGGGATTTAAGCCATAATGAAAGGAAGCAGAACATTATCCTATGAGGATTAGCCATACAAAAATATATGAAGGGCCAACTGGAAAGGCAGACTATACCAATATTACCACCATGAACTGCGGAGGGCATCTGACCAAAGGGGGGGCATTAGAGGAGGGGGCTTTAAGTCATGTCAGTTTATCTGTTTGCTTTAGAAAAACTCAGACAAAGCCTTCTTCATCATTATTGTTTTTCGAAAATGTCAAAGACTGCTCACCTCACAGTGAGGCCAGAGCTGCCAGTGACGCAACATTAAATTTACTATCTAAAAATACATCTGATTGGTAGATATCAAATGCAGCACTCCGTAAGTAATCAACGTCATTTGCCTCGCCTCAAAGTATTTTTCTTAATACAGATACAGTATATTGCAGGCTTTTATCATTATAGTTTTATCAGTGTGCATTTTTAGGTAAATTTGTAGCTAGTTTTTCTGTGATTATTTGTCACCGCATTTGTAATTATGCTCCACAAGTTGCCCAAGCATGTTCCAGGGTGTCCCCCCTGATTCCACAGTCTGCAATTAGTGCAGTGTACTGCAGTGCGGCTTCCTGAGGTTCCAGTTAAATCCCGTGGCTGGCAACGTGATGAAAGTATGTGCTGTATTAATGTAAAACACAATGTGTCTAGCTTGGGCCAAAACTGCAATCTTGAGAGAGAATGATGTTAAAACAGCAAGAGAAGTTATGAAAACTTCAATCATCAAGTGTGTGGCTTTTATAACCAAGAAACAAACTGACTTGGTTTTGTGGCCAAAAGTTTAAATCCTGCTTTTGTACCAATGAATCCAACAGTAAAAATGTGTGAAACCGTAAGCAGTTCAAGTTGCTTACAGTCGATGTGCTTTCGAACCTAATAAATGTAAAGTCGACTGGGCCTTTTCTTGTCTTTTGTATTTAAAAGCTCAAGGAACATCCAAGCCCTCAGACTGTTAATGCTGACTACAGAACTTGGCTCTAATCCAACGTTTCCCATTCTGGTTCTCAGGGACCCACAGTCGATACACATTTTTCCTGGAGCTGGGAGGGAGAAAAAACGTGGACTGTCTCTGAGTCCCTGAGGACTGGATTGGGAAACACTGCAGTAAACTCTTCTTGTAGAAAGTTTAGCCCTAGCAGAGAGTGTCAGTCCTTGGAAATAAAGTCTTAGTTTTGGCCGTTAGCATAATTAAATGATCTTAAGGAAGGTCTCATAGTGCATATTCTGGTGAATTCGGAGTCATTCCTTGGGTTGAGGAGATTTCTTGAGGCCCGTGATGAGAAAATATGGGAAATCTCTTAAGCGCGACGGTAATTCTTCTGACTGGATTAACCGGCTGATAAAAGCCTGTATGAATCAGTGCTCCTGGTTCCTTTGGGCCCCTGTATTGTTCCGACTGGAGTCTGGGAGATTATCTGAGAATGTCGTTAGTGCCTCCTAGGAAGGATTCTCAGTGCAGTGCAGCAATATAGAAACCACTTCAGACAGAGCCAGGCAGCTTGTGGGGGGGGTGGTTTAGTTTGGACCATTGTTTTAAAATGGTGGTGAAGCCAGGAATGCTTTTTTGCGAGTGGGAGGGGATGAACCAGACCCCTCTCTATCCACCCATTATTTGAACGCCGGCTTTAGTGCCATGCCAGTGCTCTCAGTCTCTCTCCCTTTGTTTCATTATTCCATTTGTGTTCCAAAAAAGGACTCTGTCGTCATTCGGGTAACTGTTGCTAAGGGATGTACCTTTCAGTGCCATGACAGCGCGGGTGTGCCCCCCCCCTGCCCCACAGCTGGCGAGACAATGTCCCCGGAGCTGCCTGAGCTGGCAGGGCCACCTAGCCCTCTGGCACGACCCGATAAGTGGCGGTGGCTGGGCGGATGGCCTTTAAGTGCCCGCTTATCTGCCGCGGATCCCATCCTCTGCTAGTCTTTTTCTCACTCCTTTCCCTTGGCCCCTGCTATACCGTCTCCCCCCCGCCCCTCCTCCCCCCAAACGGGCACATCATCCTCCTCCTCAAGTCCATCTCCTCACCCTGGCCTCTCACACGTCATCCTTATCTCCTCACGTAGTTTCTCCGCAGCCCTCGGCTCGATAGAGAGCGAGGAAGCGCTATACCTGAAATAGAAAGGTAATATGCTCAGGTCCCGCTCACGTCTCTTTCTTGGGAGCTGGGGACGACTGTCGGAGATTATGCAAAAGCCGCTTCCCTGAGCGCGGCCTCCCGTCGTGTTCCTGGGAATGGGATGTCCTAAGACGCGCAGAGTCCCGGAGCGAGATATTCCTCTCACTGTTCCTCTTTATGTTCCTGCTGACCCTATGGAAGACATCACATCATGATGACTCATGAAAAACCGTCGGCGCACAGATGGAACTAGAATATTTCTGGTGAACGAACAGTAACAGAGGCACGGAGATCAGTGAGAATGAGGGGAAGATAACACGACTGTGTGTACCAAAGAGTCGCGGTGCAGTGAAGCTTTGAGGCTGCTAAAGGCTGGGATTAGCAAGTGGCCGGGATTAATGTTCACTGTCAGAGGTCTGCTGGTTCCAGTTGGGTTACAACAGGCAGTGATTGACAGTGAACAGCACCCCCCTGCCCCCCCCCAGCCC
>JAODLD010000052.1:12664414-12676276 GCA_026781065.1 Mormyrops boulengeri | reverse complement strand
TCACGGTCAGTGGTCTGCTGGTTCCAGTTGGGTTAAAACAGGCAGTGATTGACAGGTAACAGCACCCCCCTGCCCCCCCCCAGCCCCCCCCCCCAGCCTCCCTGAAGCTTTGAAACCTCATCTAGCAATAAAGATATAGCATTAGCCTTTGCAATAAAAATGCTTTGATAGCATCTACAATCAAGGGTGCCTTACATCAAAACAGCTGCTGCTAGCCTGTCAGTAGGCCGGCTAGTTTTTTTTAGCGTCCCTCTTCTTTCAGTTTTGCCCCATTTCTCTCTTCATTTTACAACCCTCTCTAATACGTTCCCTCCTGCTCTCTGTTCAGTTTCTTCTCTTCCATTGGCAATTGCAGGTGGGAGGCTGTGTTGCCATCAAAACCTATTTCGGGGGCAGTTTCCATGGGAACTAGCTATAGTGGTTAGAACATGAGGTATTGAATGTGTTTGTGTTTTGATGTGGGGGGGGGGTGGTTGTCAATCAAAGATCTTCTGCTCAGATGGCATTGTCACACAACATCAGGTCTACATCTAGACAGGCTTGTCGGTGCCCTGCCTCCCCTTTATCGGTGTTATTTGACGTCTGTCTGGTGCTAATGCGATGTAATTGCTTTCTAATTCATGTGTAGGGCAGCTACTTCTGATTAGCCCAGTATGGACGCACTGGTATGACATCAAAGCAGAATTAAAGCCCCGTGCTTAATTTTTTTTATTTTGGTAAGAATAATTAATGGAATCGTCCCCCGTGCATATTAGTGACGCTCTGAAGGACCTCCTGCCGTGACATTCCACACGCCCGCCGGCCTGAAGCTCTGCTCATGCTCCCCCGCTGAGGTAGCAGGGAACGGCAGCGGGCTCTTCACCGCACCCCCTACTATTTTGTAATTAAGACCTGGAGTTATGGGCCACTGCGGTGCTATTAATGGTGGCAAACAAGCAATGTTGTGCCGTCATAATTATACCCCGACAAAACAGCCTTTAGCGTAATTACAGGCTCTGTCGGTGCTGATAGCGTGGAAAGCAAGCCGAACTTTTATCATTAGATTAAGTGTCACGGAGGTGTGGGTGTGTGTGTGGTACCAGGCCTGAAAACCTGCCGGTTATGACTGTGCTCATGAGGGTTGTTGGTTTAAATCCCTTGACTGTTCAATTGATTTTACTGTTGGGCCCTTGAGTAAGACCCTAACCCCAAAATTCTCCAGGAAAGCTGTCCGACCTTGATTTCTCATATGTATATCACTTTGGACAAAAGTGTCTGCCGAATAAATATGATATATAAATGTTATATGAAATCCAAGCCTAACGTCTGGTGGTGCAGTTCTCAAGGGATAAAAGAGGCTTCTCTGGGGTTATAAGACACTGTCAGTTTAATGAGAATTTTAACAGAAATATCCCCACTGCCCAACAGGCCGCGTTCGTGCCTCAGAATCCACGACCTGAACTGCTTTAGGGAACATCCACCTTAAATGTTAGACATCTGACTCAGACGGGCAGAACAAGACAGAAGCACAGAAATACTATAGTATGATCAGTAAAAAAAAAAAAAAATGGAGAGATATATTACCGAAGAATTGCCTCTTAAATTTGCTTGCTTATTTCTCAGTGTGAACATCGTCATGAAGTGTGTTGGTCTTTGGGGCGTACTCTAACGTAATGACAAAAAGAATCATTTTTTAAATGATACTTTACATGCATGGTGTTATATTGCTGAGGCATAATGAGTATACACACCCACATAGATCCCATGCCATTGACTTATATGCAACCTTGAGTAATTAGATATATTGTACATGATCGGTTATTATTAGAGCACAGTTGTATTATGGATAATATAATCAAACACAGCTCTCCAAAATGCATTGTAAAAATGTTCTGTAAAAATAGAAACTTCAGAAATATAAGATTTTCCAGGAGAATTAGTATATTAGTGATCCACTCAACTGACTTTCTTCTCCAGAAATATTCCTGAAAATGATGGCTTCAGATGTGCTTTCGTTCATGGCTTCAGTTAACCATGCATGCTAATTATCCATTTTAAATTCAGCTTTTGGTGAGCCAGAACAAAAATGTGCGTCAGTTATTTTGACATCCCTGGCGATTCTGAGGACGGCGTCTCCTGAGCAATATGTGGAGTTAGATGTTATCACTCCATCAATAAGCTAGCGTAGCGACAGCTTACACCGGCTTCCCAGCATGCAACACTGGCAGACACATTGCTCCCTGGCGTGAGCACCGCGTTTGTGCGAATCCTAGTGTGACAGTAATTTTTTTTCCACACAGTGTTGATCTACTTGGCTGAGATAGACGCATCTCAAGACAGCTATGCTAGAAACCTTTCCCATTATCATCTCCTGCTGGCCACAGCCAGTGCTGGTGCTGTTCGCTGGTTCAGGATGAGCAGTGACATGAGAAAGATCCTGGAGGACATCTTCCCTTGTGTGTTGGTGCGAATTTATCAAGGCGGCTCGGTAGTGCACCGCAGGTTGCTTCTGCCTGGGCTGCCCAGCGTAAATGGCGAAGTCACCATGCGTCCTCACCAGCTGCAGTTAGGGCCAGCTCCTTACAGACTCCGAGCATCTCTCGCGGCAAACCGCTGCGCTCTGGGCACTTTGCGCCGCAGCTATGCTAACATCTTGTCTGCAGGGGTTTTCCGACAAGACTTTGAAAACGCTCTGAGATTTGTGAGTGGTATATCCTCCTGAGACCTGGGCCATTCATTTGTGTCCTCTGTAGTGGACATTTTGTTGTTGCATCTATCTTTTCACTGATGTAAGAAAACTTATTTATTCCTGTTGTACACTAAAGAGGACATGCTGTGAAATTAAAAATAAATTTGAAAAAATCTAAATTGTAAGATGTTTTATTTCCTCCAAAGACATAGAAAATCACAAATAACCTGAAATTTTCCTTGGGTCTCAGGAGGATATAAAAGGGTCATAGAACGTTAAGAGCAACACACCTTGCTATACATATCAATATATATGCTCTCTGTATTTTGACAGCTGACTTATTAAACAGACATATTGGTGTTATTTTTTA
This sequence comes from Mormyrops boulengeri, assembly GCA_026781065.1. Taxonomy (NCBI): domain Eukaryota; kingdom Metazoa; phylum Chordata; class Actinopteri; order Osteoglossiformes; family Mormyridae; genus Mormyrops; species Mormyrops boulengeri. Next base: position 12,673,238 of record JAODLD010000052.1, on the reverse strand, counting down.
TTTCACTATGTGCAGCACGTATATATAATTTACATACCCCTAATAATCAAATTAAACAGAGTCATTTTAATTGATAGCAGCAGTACAGTAACTGCTACTTAACCTGAGATTGAATGTGATTGGTTGATTCTGAACACAGCCACGCCCTCAATTATGAACAGGTGTGTGCACTTGTGCAACCAGGTCATCGTACGTTTTTAATATTCATTTGGTGACACTGTAGAGGGGGCATACTATTATACTCTTAATTAATCATGAACTAACACATACATAATGTATTAATTAACCACAAATTATATTTATGATTTGTTCTTGAGCAGTGAGTGAGTTCCTAAGGAACCGTACTGTAAAGTGTTATCTTGTATTTTTTCCCTAAAAGGTTTCTTGTTTTTTTTTTCACTTATTTGTATCTGTTCCAATTTCATGTTTTTCACAGTTGGGAAAAGTTCTGATGTGATTTATCTTGTTTGCGCTTTTTTACATCACAAAACCTGCCATTTTAACAGGGCTGTACAGGCTTTTTATATTCACTGTATGTTTACGCTCTGTCTGCATGCTGCAGGCTTTATGCCCTTGCTTGATGCAGGGGTCAGACTGAAGGTTCCTCCTCCACAAAGGTCAACGTCACTCAGCCTGTCACATTTGGCGTCTTTGGAAAAGGGCACATTTCACTTGTTTTTCAGGCACAGTTTGCGGTTCTGTTTTCTGACTTCCTGATTGTGAATAAAGCCCCCACCCCCACTCCCCAAAAAAACTAAGAAACAACACAAGTTAACCCAAGAAAAATGTATTACAAAAAAAGATACAGTTACAGATATCAAGAAGATTTCCAAAAGTAGGCTGGACCGTAAATAGTTAACAGCAAAGTAAACCTTAGCATGAAATGCGGATTGGTCTTTTCCCCCTACACTGTAAATTCACAAAGTGCAACTTCTTTGGACTTCCGTCACCATCCTCAATGCACTGGAGGGAGAAGGTGTTGAACGTGCAGACAGTCTTAGTGCTAGAGGTGCTCATGGATCAGCCAATGAACCAAAGTAAAGAAGATCACATGACTGCACACCATCAGTACAGCGACGGACACGTACTACGGAACCTCGGCATGACTGAAGTTTCAGCAATTACAGAAACCATGGTGATTCAGTTACAGATTGGCCAGCCTCACACTGTAAACAAGCAGATTCATAAGGCAGAGCACTGACGATGGGCTCTTTTACTGACGAAGAGTAACAGACACTGACGATAAAGGGATAGTTTCGTAATCAATGTGACTCACACTTGTGCAAATCTCGCCATTCGACTCCTGACATTAATGCATCATGCTTGCGGAACTTTAAAGCAAATTCTTTACCCACCACGGAGGTTTGTGTGCCTAATACCAAGTTTTGTATCTAAAGCATTTCTATCTCTTGTCCTTCATTGTATCGATTCCACATATTTTCATTTTTGATCGGTTTAAAATTCTGTGACTAACACCGGCCCACAAATCATGAACCAAATGTAATCCCCATTAATCAACAGATTACATCTTACGTCTGAGACGTGTGAAGGACTTCTTCCAAGTGCAAAGCGGGGAAAGAGAATCTCCAACTTTGGTGTTGACCCGAGGGACCACTGACCCCCCAACTGCATCACCTTCACGAACTCAAAGACGTGCCGTTGTGCATATTTATAAACATGTAAACAATGATGCTCTTGAACCTTCATTGGGTCCCAACTGGATGCTTCAACATGCACATTCTGATATCCATGCCTTGCATAATCTGCTGTTTCAAAAAGGTTTAGATTTCACTGCTGGCTTTGCATTAGTGCAATGTTTCCCCACCTGGTCCTCAGGGATCCCCAGACAGCCCACGTTTTTGCTCCCCCCCAGACAGCCCACGTTTGTGCTCCCTCCCAGCTCCCTGCCAGACAGTCCACACAAAAACGTGGACTGTCAGGGGGTCCCCTGGGACCATATTTGAGAAACACTGCATTAGTGTGACTGCTTCCTCTCTCCCTCAGTGGCTATAGCCTGGAGGGGTGACATTAGTCTTCATTCAGGAACAACTACTCAACAGCGGAAGGTGAAAATCTCATATTCAATCTCAGCTTCAACTGATAAAACCATATTGTCCCTGAAAACTGTAGTATAACCAACAAATTCCTTTACTTTTTGGGTACTCCTTCAAAATCCAATGTACCTCAGCAGAGTTTTTGATTAGTCATCTAAGCCGTCACTTATATCCTTATATTGGTAACTTCTGCTGCATGTTTGATACTGACAGAGCCCTGGACTACAAACAGCAAACTTGGCTGTGGATTAGGGGATAAAAATTCTACACCTTTCATGTCTGCTTGCTATTTGAGGTGGCAGCACAGTAATCCTTAAAGGGTAAATTTCCAGTGCCGTTGAAAAGGGAGTTTAAGAGTCGACTGCACACTTTCTGCAGAGGTGGAAATATATAGTCTGTATGCTATAAACTGTGCTGGGGAAAGTTAGCAGTGATTTAGAGTAGAAAGGCTGTGTGTCATAGGGAAAACTCTCACTGGGGGCAGCCTGGGGCGTTAGCTTCTGCAGATTTGTTGATCGTGTTGGGCCTTGTCTGTCTTTTCACAGAAGCTCGTTTGTTTGGTGCGGACAGGTCCTTGGGAAGCTCTGTCGCTATGGGCTGGGTTGTGAGGAGACTTACTGATACCTCCCTCATCAGGACCGAATAGCAAATTTCCCACACTCACTCCATCCATTTTTGGTTGTGCTTGAGATGAGACCGCCAATGAGCTACAGTCAGGCTTCCGCATCATATGTTACAGTACTGGGAACCAAATCGAATCCAGTCCTAATGTACTCCACTGAAGAACTTTTGTTAAATGTACAAAACTCAGTCCATGGAAATGATACTTAAAAACACATTCCCTCCAGGTATCCTGTGGACTGAGTGAGATTTGGAAATTTGCTCTTCAGTTAACTAATCAAAATTTCCAGCATAGATTTCAGATCAAAGCCTTTCGACAATAATCATGCAAAGGGATTAAAGGGAAGGTTTCTAAGCATGTAGAAACCTTTGTATACATCCCACTAGCTAGTTGCACTCTACCTACAGTCTATAGCTGCACAGTGGTGGAACGTGCTGGTTCTGCCAGTACAAATCCAGACTAAGATTCTATTTCAACCAACCAGTTGAGTATAAAGAGTCACAGTCACAGAGCACTTAACTGGCTGGGGTGAAACAAAATCTTGGTCCGGATTTTTGGACCTGATATTTCCACCTCTACAGCTACATCTCCTCTCGACTTAAGCCCAGTCTTATCCTAGAGGCTTGGTGAGATGTGCTGTACATACACTCCACATTTACACCTTTTAGGGTTCTTTCTACTAAGTGAAACAATCGAAACGCCCACTGTGTAATGGCTAGGCATTAATAAAAATGATGAATACAAAAGTTTTTTTTTGTTTTACTTTTAAAGGGTTAAGAAGAGGTTACATGGCCGAGGACAACGCCGGGAGACTCTCAGGGGTCCCTGGTCCCTGTGGTGCGGTGCTCAGGCGATGCGATAGTCGAAAGTATCTTTCTCCATGTAGTCGGTCCACGTGGAGGACGGCATGCTGCGGTAGGGGTCCAGCAGGATGCGGAAGCAGCGCACGATCAGTAGGCCAAGGAAAACGAAGAGCAGCAGGACGAAGATGAAGGCCGCCTTCTGCTCCAGTGTCAGCGAGGAGGGCGCGGGCAGGGCTGCCCGCTCTGATGCCGACAGGGTGCTGCTCAGGAAGTCCTCCGCCATCTTAGGTGTGTCGTCTCGGGCCACACGGCTCTGCGACTTCTACACGTGCATCCACTTCAGACGGCCATCTTGAGTGTGGCAGGTTACTTAGTTGACAAAGACCCCTGTCCAAAACTGAAACCATAAAAGAGTTGATGACATTGTGGTTAGAACAGGCATTTTTTTCTTTTAAATTGGATCCTACATCAAGGAAATTGCTATTTTTGTGTTTGACTTTTCTGGTCTTGCCATCTATAAAAAGTCAACCTTTATCACCAAAAATCCATCCATCCATCCATCCATCCATTTTCTGTAACCATTTGTCCTATTCAGAGTCGTGGGGGGTCCAGAGCCTGTCTCGGTGGCTCTGGGCACAAGACAAGGAACAATACAGGGCACCCATGACAAGTCACACACACACTAACCTCCAAAAATATGAACATAAATATTAATAAGAATTCACAAGGCCATCTTCTTTACCAGGTCTGTTTAACTGGATGCTAATTGTGGTGAGACGCACCTTCATTCAGAACCAGCCGGGAATGGGAGAATTCAATTCAATTCAATACATTTTTATATAGCGCCTTCCACAACAGAGTCAGTCCAAGACACTTGACATGAGTGTGTTGCAATCCATCACTACATTGTTTATACTGAAAGGTGTGTGAAACAGGGGAAAGGGGAGAGGGAGAGAAACAAAGAAAGCCAGACAACAGCGGAGGAGAGGAACGAAAAGCCCCAGAGCATGGAAAATAACCATCAAATCAAACATAAAAAACAACACTATTAGGCTTACTTTAATTCTGCATTTAATGAAGAGATGAAGATTTGAATCTGTTGGAACAGTGAATAGATTCATGTGATCGGAGTATGGACAGAAACAGAGAGTTTCTTAGCATTCGTGTGGCTGGGCAAGCGAAGGAAAACGGCTTTCTCAGCTGGAACAACAGGAGAGCTAACAGGGCAACTACAATCAGGAGCGATTCTATGTTTTTTTATGGTGTGACGGCATAAGAGGGACCCTAATTCATACGGGGGGGGGGCAACCTCATCATTAGCCAATGATGCGTTTTGGTGACGGAGATCTACAGATCTACAGATCTGCAAGATAGTGCAGCTCTACGTTTGAGAGAAATAGCGGCGTTTTTATGACAGACTGGGCTGTGAATTGTGCTCAGGGCCACCAGGCCTTTGTTAACTGATAGAAAAACCTGAAATTGAATTTATTGGGACAATGTGTGGCAGGCTGGAAAAAAACCGGAGCAGACTTTGAAGCGGCAACAGCTCTATAAAGCAGGTGCGATTGTCCCACAGGCTTGCTATTCATTCTTCAACATTCACTTCAGATTTAAAGAGCCGAAAAGTAAAACGAGAGAGACAGATCTGTTCCTCTGTGCACAGAAAAGGGAGTGCCACCCCAAATCACCCACTGTCATTCTGTCTTCCCAAGTACGTGCTGGTATGGCCTGTTCCCTGACTAGATTGGATCTAACTCGCCGACGTTTAACCGGGACTATCAGCCACCACCGAGAAGACAACATGCCAGAGCAGTTGGGAGATACTGATGCGGTACATGAGACTCAATATCAGTGAATAATAGGTTGACCCAGCTACTATATCTGTTAACGTCATGTTGGTATCACAGATTACTTACGCATTAAGAGAATGAAGTGGCTTTCCATTGACAAAAGTAGTTACTTAGCACTCCTTTCATTGTGTGCATTTACTGCCAGAGGCAGAGGGACAGGCCGGGCAAGGCAGGCAGTCACCTGGGGCCCCCCACCTGGGCCCGAGTACCTTACAATGACAAATCTGTTTTATTTGTGTATTCTGTTTTTTACAATAAAGTGAAAATAAAGGAATTGTGTAAATTCTCTTTGTTGATATTATTCATTTACACTTACATTTACACAGTAAAATAAAGGTAATGCATTTTACCATGCCAGGGGAGGGTGCACTGGGGTGCCCCATGGAGATTTTTGCCTAGGGCCCCCAGTGTCACTAGAATTGTCTATGTCTATTACTGTATGCTGTACTGTTGTGCATTTGATAAATAAAATTCGATTTGATTTCAGGTGCCCTTATTGCAATGTCAATGAAGTCAATCGCCCTGATTACGTTAGAAAAATTGGACAATGCTGCAAATTTTTACACTTGCCTGTTCACCCACAGCGCAGGGAAACATGCATTTAATGCATAAAGGATAAACACGTTACATATATTCCAAACAGTGAAACACCGTGTCACTTTCTTGTGGCTATAGGCTAATTTTATATGTGGACCCATGTAAGTCAATGTCTGATGCCAAATTCACATTTAGCGCAACTAGTGACAATTGTAGATATTTTCAGTTCATGAGAATAGGTGACAAGGGTTAGTATCAGATCCGGCAAATTAAATCCTGCAAGGCAAATACATAGTTGCTGGCTTAAGCAAACAACCAGAATGCCAGTAGAGTAAAAAACATGATATTAATAAAATAATAAATAATAATTTTTAAAATACATCCCAGTTCACATTTTTGATGATTTGTTGGCATGGGTCTGCGCCTTTGGTTACCTGCAGTTCCCTGCTTTACCATTGGTGTCGCCTTTTCCCGATTTGTCCTAAATGTTGTTCACACCCATATATGCATTTTCCCCATCAAGTTTTGGTTGGGAAATCTGGGATTCTGCATAAAAAGTTGCATGTTCACATTTCGGGCCTTTTTTGTGCATATGTAACTTTTACATGAGCAAAAATGTGGACCGTCTGGGGGTCTCCAAGGACCCGGTTCAGAAACACTGCTCTATAGCACTGATTATGCTTAAAATACAAATATTCTATCCAAAGTTACATCCATTTTTTTGAGAAGGCAGGGTCAGGAAGTCCCTGAAGCAATTGGGGGTTATGAGCCTTGCTTAGGCGCCCAGTGATGAAATCATTCCACTGGCCCTGGGATCTGAACTGGCGACCTTCTGGTCACAGATTCAGTGGCCTAATCTGCTATAGAGCACCCACGTCTCGAGGATCCAGGGCCTATCCAGGGCAGTAGAGGTCTGAATGGTGTACCCTGGATGGGATTCCAGTCCATCGCAGGGCACTCATGCGCAGAGGGCAATCCACAGTCAGTGATTCATTTGAGCAGCATGCCTGTGAACGGTGGCAGAAAACTAGATTAGAGTCGAAAAGCCATTGGAACAGCGGGGAGAAGTGCAAACTCGGTACACACAGCATCAGGGTCACATTCGAACCTGCAGCCATGCAGGCAACAATGGCTTTTGCTGAGTCATCGTGCCCCTCCTACATTTTTACCCGAATCAAGCCAGGAAATCGAATAATCTGTTAATATAACTGACCGCAAGGCCCAAATACGGCAGGTGATACTAAGAAAAAGATTGAATTCCACTGACTGCCACGTAGTGACTTTCATTTTTGCCACATGGTAACAGACGTGTTTCTCTGAAGCCTCGAGAGTGTAACATCCATCCAACTGTGGTGCAACTGGGAGACAAATCTAATGTTCAGAGGCAGAATTTACATCTCGATTGGTCTCGCTGTTTAAATACAGAAATAAAAACGTCCCTGACACATCTTATCTCATGAATCTTATTTTGCAAACAATAATATGAGCTGTTGGTTTGACACACTCTGTAACAAATGCCTCCCTTTTGTGTAATTGGTCCTGCAATGTAGCAATGATGAACTGCACCTTCTTTGCATGAAGGGCCGCCATGTCGCTCTGTGGGTTAAAAGTCTGTGGCTGTGTTTGGAAGGTTGCTGGTTCTAATCCCTTGGCTGACAGTGTATCATCGTTGTTGGGCCCCTGAGCTGGGCCCTTAAGCCCAATTACTCTAAGGACACACATTAGCTGACCCTGTTCTTGGGCGTTGTTGGGCGCTGGGGAAGCACCTGACAACCAGAGGTACCATTCTGCCCCTTCCCATGCCTCCCCTCTTCTGGGATGACGGGAGTGATTCTAGGATTTTTAGGTGGAGGGAATATTAAAGCACCCATAATTCACACAGAGGGGCTAACCGTATCCTTAGACAATGATATGTTTTGAATCTGCGAGTGACAGCGGAAGGGGCGCTCCAGGGGCCAATCAGCTTTCACCTGTGTCCCCGCCCCCGTGTGTCCTGCCATGCATCACGGCCACGCCTCACTATTTCAAATAACAGAGATGGCTAATGGAAACTCGATCGAGCCTTTGGGGCACTTGTTTCAGCTTCAAAACAGAAACGGTACATTTTACGGCTTGGTGAAAACGAGGGCAGTTCGATTCCTACGGCTTTTCATCATCTTGAATAAGCGCTTCCCCGCGCAAACAGCCTAACGTCTCCCAGGATGTTAAAAAAAAGCCCCTGGTTTCAATTCTTGTCGAATTCGTTTATAGTTTTCTGTCACCACGGGTCTTTGAATAGCCAGCCGTGCCCGGCGGATTGCGTCCCACTGCGGACGGGAAGCTGGCTGCCGCCTGGGTTATTTCATAGATCACTGAGGACACTGTTTGTAGAGCAGCGATGAAGCAGAATATTTTATCATTTGAATATGCAACTCTGACAGCTGGAATCAGTATCCTGCAGTTTGTGAGATTACATCAGAACAGCTTTCGATATGAATGGTAACTGCAATAATGGTGCATTAAACGGTTGTAATAATATAATATAAATATAATAATAAAATTATAATAATAATATCCTCAAGGTCCTGTCATCCAGAGATGGCAAATTGATGCTGCAAAGATGCATACCCTGCAATGGACTGGCATCCCATCCTGGGTGCACCCTGCCCTTGTGCCCTGCGATGGACTGGCATCCCATCCTGGGTATACCCTGTCCTGTGCCCTGCGATGGGCTGGCATCTCACCCTGGGCATACCCTGCCCTTGTGCCCTGCGATGGACTGGCATCCCATTCTGGGTATACCCTGTCCTGTGCCCTGCGATGGACTGGCATCCCATCCTGGGTATACCCTGTCCTGTGCCCTGCGATGGACTGGCATCCCATCCTGGGTATACCCTGCCCTTGTGCCCTGCGATGGACTGGCATCCCATCCTGGGTATACCCTGTCCTGTGCCCTGCGATGGACTGGCATCCCATCCT
>JAODLD010000052.1:12637840-12652947 GCA_026781065.1 Mormyrops boulengeri | reverse complement strand
ATTTCACTTTATCGTTACTTTCTGTTCTGTCTGGACATATTTTTTTAATGCAAGGGGGATTCATTGGTTATTCTAACACTATTAGAATAATCTTCATTATTTGTTTTATTGCATTCTTAGTTAAAACTATATCTTTGTTACTATTTGACTTTTTTTTGTGTGGTTTTCTATATTTATACATTCATATTACGGAGGGTTATGGTTCACTGGAGAAATTCGCAATTTCCATTACGCCGTTCAGCTCAGAATTTCATAATCTTGCCAGCAGTTTTAATTAAATTTATTATGCATAATTAAATAGACTAAAATCATTTCTAAGCTCATTTGTTTCTTCTGTTGTTCCTACTCTCTTGTAACAACTAGTATGATGTCATGTGAAAAACAATCACAATCACTGGTTTGTTGTAACAGGTGTCGCCATGCTGTTTACTCCGTCCATCCATCTTCTAACCATTTATACTGATCGAGCCCAGGAGCCTATCCCAGGCAGAATGCGTTGTTTAATGCACTGGATGGGATGCCAGCTCATCAAAGGAAACGTATATGAATCAGAACCAGAATCTTTACTACCATCCGACCAAGGCCGGTGGATTTTTTTTGTTGGCACGGGTTCCTGCTGTTGGAGACCCCATGACGACAGACAACTAACAATTAGGGCATAACGCGGACAGACAATACAAGGTACGCAACAGAGACGAATAAATGCAAAGAATGCGATGAGTATAGTAGTTTGTGCACTCGATGTGCAATCATCAGCCACTAATTAGCCAATCAGCATGTTTTTGGAGGGTGAGAAAAATCCTGCATGACAAACGGGGCACATGCCAACTCTGGTGGGTCAAGGCCAATTCAGATGCGGTTCGATGCAGACATGCGACCCCCCCCCCCCCCCCCGAGCCACGATGGACAGTCTATTACGCTAGTGATAAAACTAATTTGAATAATTTAGGTTATTACATGTATGAATTTCTGTCCGAGACATGAAACTTTAATGATCTCATTCCATTAGAACCTGGAAATCGCATCTGTCGTGGCTGGGAATCATAAGCAAATGTTACTTGGTAATGCTTAGAACGCTGCAGTATCTTTTCAGGTTCCAGTGAAAATTAGAAAGCATATAAAACTGCAGTATGCAACTATTAAAAACAAATATAAAATGGATGTTTGATGTGCAATGATGCTGTTCTTTTGAGCATCCAAAAAATAAATCGCTAGGTATTGCTTGGTCACACATAGCATTTTTGTTTTTTAATAAGTACAGCTTTTATCTATTCTGTGTCACCATCAGGACTAATGAACCAGATGTTTTGCATAATGTACAAAGCCTTTAACTGACTGCTTGATCGCTATAGTGTTCATTGTCCGTGACCGTTGGTCGTCTTGCTTGTGAAGAGACAACAGCAGTTATTATAGACGGAGATCTCAGCCATTCCTCCCTGCGAACTTGAGTATTTGCAGTTACGTTCTTGGCCATTGGGTGACACTGTGGCTTCACATTCTCAGGGTCTTCGGTCTGAGTTCAGCCTGTCTGATTTCAGTCGGTTCTGCCCGTGGGTTTGGTTAGATTTCCTTACACAGTCCAAAGACGTGGTTTAGAGCAGTGTTTCCCAACCCGGTCCTGGGGGATGCCCAGACAGTCCATGTTTTTGCTCCCTTCCAGCTCCCTGACAGACTGGGTGTACTGGGTGTCCAGGCTTAGCGAGCCAGTACTGGGTAAGCACTAGAAAATGGGTTAGATGGATTATTGGTTATGAAAATGAGTAGCTCAGGGTGAGTTTGGGTCTGGTGACTAGTGATTAAACTGGGCTTCAGCTAACCGTTTAATGGCTCTAATTGCACACATGAGGCGGCCGTAACTTCCAGTGAGCTGATTCTGGCTGCCCTTCCACCTCCCAGTTTCCAAGCCAAAATAGTGAGAGATGTCTAACGCTTATACTGATGTCTGTTCTTATGCGTCGCGCTTTAATAACAGTCATTGAATTTAAGCACGATCGCCTTTGAACAAGCACGGTTCCAGCAGTGCGAGTCGCCTGATGAGCGTTTGCCTGTGGACTGATTTGCTTTTGCCCATTATATTTACTATATATTGACATGCCCCAGTGGAATGGTTGTGTGTGTGTGTGTATGTGTGTGCGCGCACGCGCGCCCTGGAGCAAGGCCTTTAACCCCCAGCTGGTGTTTGGCCCTGTGCACTGATGTCCAAGGTATGTAGAGGAAGAAGGTGAAGAGTGTAGCTGTGCAAATAAAAGTTTAAATTCTGCTCCAGGATCTTGCTAAGGATGCTGGGTCACACCTTAATAAAGTGTTTTATTTGCATTGTTACAACCACACTGGAACATATTGCTTCACCTTCTCACACCTTGAGCATCAGTAAGCACCCCCAGAGCTGGGGGTTAAAGGCCTTGCTCGAGGGCCCTCTGACATGCAAGCAGTCCACTGGGGCTGGGGCACGAACCAGCAACCTTCGGTTTACAAGCACAGAGACTCAGGCTTCAGAGCCACTCACCACCCATATATATGGTAGCGGGATCCTGGAACAGAACTGGTCAGCAGTCAGTCTGGGGGAAAACAGAGTCGCCGGTACATTTAACAAACATGCTTTATTGGCATAAGTACAGGGACATCAGGATGCTACAGATCGCTGAACCGGCCTTACCTGTGCAGAGGCTGGGGCTTGAACCAACAACCATCAGATCACTGGCACAGCAACTCGGTCCACTGAGCCATTCACTGCCCTTTTGTGGGGCAGATCTGAATTTAACTTTTGACTCTGGTGTAGATACAGGCTAGATTTGGTGACATTCAAAGTCAACCTGGGCCATATATGGCCCTTATCTGTTTCAAATCCAGAAAGTGGATTCAGACCAGTATTGGTTTATTGTGTAAGACATCAGGCCAGGTACAGTTTTCGCTGTGGCGATTTCTGACCAACATTTTGCCCAGATCTGGATCAGACTCATCTTGCTATGTGGGATGATCGCCTCTCAGGTTCTTACAGCATCTGGCATCTCACTGTGCGCCGCATCTTCAGAGTGTATACAGACCAACTGTAATCATTTAGAACCCTGGACAAATTCTGGTGCAGACTCTCCTGTCCGAATGTCACTGGTGTCCAGATTTAAGGAGATGCAGATGGATCTGGTCCAGAATCAGTTGCTATGTGGCGAAAACACTACGGCTACTGAGATAAATAGCCTTAAACAAACCCTTTGACTGGCTGCCTAAGACTTTTCCACAGTACTGTGTGTATATACACAATTCTTTAAATTTTATTTTAAACTAAATGTTACTTGGCGCCACCTGCTGCTGATGTTGTGCATTGTTCACTTTAGTCTCCCTGGCTCCTGTCCCCACTCTGAATGTTTTGCCCTGGGCTGTTTGCCCACCTTATGTATGTTATACACAAAAGTGAGAAACCACTGGCACCTTTCACGATGTGCCAGAGCTCAATAACAACAAATAAAATTATTAATCGCCTTTATTCAGGAATCATTTCTTGCAATATACAAGTGAAAAAGGAACCTGGCATTTCTGAAAGAAAACATATTTTTTTTTGTATTAGACAAGACTCCCTTCCAGTTGGCTGAAAGATTTGACTGGACGAAGGACAGCCCTGACTAGGATACTCAAGGACCTTGACCCTTCTGTTCTTCAACCACAGCACAGTAGCTTTGGATCACAGTCATGTTAAAATCTGAACCATCTTCCCGGCTTCGACTTCCTGGCTGAACTCTCCTGAAGTAAAAGCCGTACCACCTCTGTGCTTTACTGTAGTCATGGATTTCTTTTCTGTTTTCGGGGGGGGGGGGGTGTGTGTGCACAGAATGATCAATCCTTTTCATAATGGTCTGTAGCTGCTTAGAAGTTTCAATTGAGCTCTTGGTAGCTGCTCTGATCAGCTTCTTATTCCGCGATCATCAAGTTTGGAGGGACTGCCTGGTCGAGGTACGGTCCCAGGTGCGGTCTAGGTATCTTTCCTCTTAAATGCAGGCACCAAGCCGTGGAACACTCTAGAAATAGTTGATGATATGCTTCTTATGTTGTGATTGGATCAGTGATTGGTTATACTCCATTAACTGCATTCTGTTTTCCAACAGCTTGACATAAAAAGCACTGAATCATTAGTCGGCCGTACTGCTAAAACGGGTTGGCAAATTTACATCGTCATATTTATTAATACTGCAGCGGATGCTTCGAGACGGGTACACGAAATGTAACATGAAAAATTCTCTACCAGTGCATTTGTGTTCTGTGGATGTTTTTCTAATTGTCTATCTAACCATTTAAAACGTTTAAGTGACGCACTGAATGGAATGATGAAACAAATACACATACCACTAGATGGCAGCATAAACTCACTTTAAAATTAATTGTCGTTGCGGCGCGTCGAAATTTTAATCTTTTGCCTGCTGATCAACCAGAATGAGGATGATGTTAGCACATTGTTATTGACCGGCCATTAAGTATTAAACTTGGTAATCTCAGCGCGTCGTTTTCATACCTTTAGTATGTTATAAACCTTTGTAAGATATACAATCACAGCTTAGCATACAGACGAAAGGGTACACCATGGATTCTGTAAAGCGAATTTCTGGAAGGTCCTCTGACATTGCCTTTCCTTCTGAGTCTGTCTCACTAAAAGTGTCACCGGAGTCACCTACTTGATTTATCGTTGCAATTGTTCTGTTAGGAGTGGAAATGGCTGGCCGCTAAATTACTGGTGAGGAACCATTACCCCCAGAAGGCAGCTGAGAGATTTCATCACCTTATGATGCCAGTCCGGGGTCATCGAGAGGCATTTACTGAGTCTCAAAGCAGCTTACCCTAGGCAGACCTTATCCTGACAGCCTTGATGACCACAGGAGACGAGAAAGGAGGATCATCTGGAGTCGTAGATCTATTGGCCACATACACACAATAACAAGAGGCTATTTGAGAGACATCAATTAACCTCCACTGCTGTGTTCTTCAACTATGATCAAGAATCAAATCCTAGACCCTGTAACTGGGAATCAACAAAACTGCCCCCTGTGCCGTTATGACCTACAGATATACTGCACATTTCACTCAACTGATTCCATTAGTTTCCAACAAACTGTAGTCAAAATTAAGAAATCGAATCCCATATAATGAAACGAATGAACGAAAATTGAATCGATATGATATTTCTGGCTCTGGATATGAACGAGCAGCTTCAAGTCAGTCAGCCCCCAAAGCTCTCTATGCAAACACGTCACCGTGACGGCTGTCGGTTAGCAGGTGCCATTCTTCGACAGACACTGGAGCTACCATCTGGAGCGATTGTTCGAGGTGTTTCTGTATGTCCCTTTGTAGTATCGCATTCCAAAAAGCCGGCAGCATATAGGTGACGTGCAGAACACAAGAAAGATGCTGAGGTCTGCACTGCATACAGCTGAATAGGGTGGGTTGCACCGGGTTTATTTTGCTTAGGAAATGCACTTATCTCAGCTGAAATACACAGCTCACCATTTTGTGCTTAAACTATCTATAGAGCTGGGTATTTACCAAAGTGAGTCAAGGTCCCTCATCTTTACCATGGCTACAATAGGGGCTGGGATTTCTCTGCACTGCTGATGAGTCACAAGCCGCACAAGGCTAGCGGTATCATTTCTCGCTCCACAAACCTTTGTTATGGGTCAGCCTGCATCCTTTCTGAACACGCAGTACGTTTGCTCTGAGGTCGCTGAGAGGCGTCCGGATGTTCGTTATAGCTGGACTAGCAAGGTGTCAGAAGAGGGATGCAGGAGGATGGGGCAGAGTGGGGGGGACGTACCATTGGTTCACTGGCGTGTCGGCGGGTGACTGGTTATCTGGAGGTCAGCCAGCCACGTGGCAGTAAATGACAGGCCGCATCTTGCCTCAAGAGACACACCAATCCTGAAATGGGCTCAATTGGTCGAGTGTCTGACTGGTAACCGGAGCTGGTGGTTTGAACCCAGGCCATCTCTACCCTAAGGAAATTCAGAAATATATCTAACCTAGGAAAAACATTGCATTGGCTTTTCAGTGAGTGCCATATTAAGAGAGTAATACACAATCATTTTAAATATCTTGGGGGGCCGCATGGGGGCTAAGCCAACTGCACATAAAGTCACCGGTTTGATCCCCAGCCTCTGCACATCTTTGTCGGGCTCTTGAGCAGCCACCCCCCCGATAAACGGCCTGACTCTACATTCAGACCTAAAGCCTCACTCTTAACTGTGTGTCCGTGTATGTGTGTCTTAAAGCAGCATTCCAATCTACACATACTGCAGATGGGAAATAAAGCACCATTTCATTATACGTTCATCTCAATAAAATGATTAGGGGAAAAAGAAAACAAATAAAAATAAATATCCGAGAGCCTGGGACCCCGCCGCCTTCCTGACGTCTATTTCAGACTGCTGACCCGGGCGGATGTTCCGGAATTGTGGAGAAACCTGCCAGCGCTGCGATGTACCTCCTTGCGGTGTTCCGGCGGAATGCAGGGGACCTCCGTTTGGCGATGACGGCTGCGCATCTGGTCCGGCTGGCACGTGGGGGAGTGATGCGCACCCCTGTCTTACTCAAAGCTCTTCTGCTCAAGCCTTCCTGCCCCCACCAGCCCTGCCTGTCCTTCCGTGGCCCTACGGCTCATGGGGCCCCGTGTGATCTGACCTTCCCTGACCGCCCAGCCGCACCGATAGCAGAAACGAATCGCTGCTTGTATTTACGTGCACGAGGTCTGCCATCTCTCTTGTGCTGTATGTTCTTGTAAACACCCCCCCCCCCCCCACCATACTGTCCCCAGGTTTTGTCTGGGTTTGTTCTTTCTGGAGGATTAGCGCCTGCTGACTTCACAGCTAACAACAGAAAATCGAGGCGGCATGAGTCACAACACACCAGTGGGTCTGGTCCCACTGCACCCCCAACCTGCAGGTGTCTTCGCGTTATGCTACCATTAGCTTTCTCAAAAGTAAAACAAATACAGCAGACATATTCTAAACCATTAGGCACGGTGGGGTTGGGGTGGCGCGGGGGATGTTGGCGTGGCTGCTTGTAGAGATTTAAGTGTGAACTGACTGTCAGCAGTCCTGCAGATGGGGGGGGGCAGGGGCAGGAATGTGAAGGCTGTAACTCTGGCACCTTGATGTGATGCAGCTCACCTGCCCCGTGAAAAAAGGGTGTGTGGGGGGGGGGGGCAAGTCACTGAGGAAGAGTCATCAGAAGTGAGGGTGCCCCCCCCTCCAGCGCTCGGCCCGTCCATGATGCAGTTTTTCCTCGCCACGCTTGTCTGAATCAATGATGCTGCCGGGGTTCAAACAGACCCCGGAGAGACCATTTTCAAAGCCATGTTTCCGCAGATAAAATCCAAACACGTGTCTGAGCTGATTAGGTGGAGTGTTTTCCCTCATTCTAACCCCACAACCAGTGTGCTTATTTACTAGAAACCACCTTTCCACCATTGACAAGAAAATGGTAATCCCCCCCCACCTGGCCGCACCGTAGGGTCTGCGGCAATCCTACACCAAGCTGAAAAGCGGGATATGGGATACCTTTCATGTGCCCGCCGTTCTCACTCAGAAACCGCCGCATTCCATCCGGCGGATAATGGCCCGGCAGGCTGTGACAGGCTGCGATGGGCCTGCTCTGCTCGTCACCTCGAATTTCCCTGGATCACTCCTCCGTCTGTCCTTCTTCCTGAGCGTCTGGAGCTCCCCGGAAGCCTGGAGTGAGCGGCTGTGGTACCGCTGTGCGGACGTGGCCGCTGGGCTCATCACAGAGCAACAGGGGGGATTATAGGGGAGGCGGACGGCCACTGGACTTGGCACTGGGGTGACGGGGGGGGGGCAAACATGGTGAGAGACAAAGAGGGCCAGATCTCTACAAAGGTGCAGCAGAGAGCAGAGAGTGAGTGACAGAACAAACAGAACGGCTTTGTATGTGAAGAAACACACACACACAAGCACATATAGGCAATTCTACTGGGGGTGCAATTGCGCCCCCTACTGGTCAGATAAAAATGCTGTTTGATCATAAGTCCAATAAAACTTAATTTGAAAGTGTGGCTCCTGTTAGTCAATAATAATTTACAATTGTGATTTATTGGAAATGCAGTTACTATTTTTTCACAGTTTTATTTTCAATTCATTTTTATTTGTATAGTATGTCTTTACATTATCCCCGCCCAAAGCCCCCAGTGAGCAAGCCAGAGGCGACAGTGGCAAGGAAAAACTCCCTAGAAGGAAGAAACCTTGGGAGGAAACAGACTCACAGAGGGAGCCCATCATCCAGGGGGCGGCAGAGGGCAAATAGGCAAGATGGCAAAGTTATAACTCACACTGTTACAATTTTAATATTTGAGTCTCAGTGTTATTTATCTGGATGAATAATTTGTTGGGCTTCTTCACCTGGCACTCCTTAGGCGAAAAGCCAAGAGTCGCCTATGCATGCACACGCGTACGCACATGCACAGGCACACATGCACACGCGTACGCACAGACACGCACACGCGTACGCACATGCACACGCGCACGCACAAGACCTCGTGACGAACGAGCCTCTTGTTTAAGTCGGAAAATTGACACCAGACGCTGCCGTCTCCGTCGCCTTGCACGTCGTCTTTTAGCTGACGCACGACGGGGACGTGCAGAGAACCACATGTGCGGCACAAACACAAACTTTATAAATGTTAATGGATAAAGACATATAAACACATCTGTCATGCAGAGACAGCAAACGCACATACGCCGATACACACAGGACAGATGCTCATGTATACACACGTCTAGTTCAGTCACACGGTTTAACGGCCCAAACATGCGGAGGCGTAAAAAGAGTATCTAGAATGAAATAGATGAGCCTGACCACATACAACCCAGATTGATGATGAGCCAAGCTTGCAGATAAGACTCCTTGACTGCATGTTGACCTCAGTTCCACCCCCGTACACTCAGCATGGCAGAATCACCTGACGAGAAAGAGGAAGCAGCGGTCCCAGAGGGGTCCTCGCCAGGGCAGGATGCGACACTGGCAGGCTGGCAGGGTGTGCATGATTTGGGCAAGCCTTTCGGCTCTTTGGCTCTGCTCAGAGAGGGATGTTGACGTCAGTGATTTAAAGCCGCACACCTACTGTGAGTGCAGATTTCGCCCCCGGTTGGCATATTTTACTGGCGCGTCGCTAAAACAGTACATAGGTCTAATGACCGCTTGGTACCGGGATCCTGGACACCATAATTGGTCAGACAGGTGACATTCCCTCATCTCTCGAGGCAGTGCAGTTTGGGGAGGGGGGATCCCAGGAGGTCCTGAAGGAAAACACCAGTTATGTGATGCTACCACCAAGGGTAGCTAAGGAATGGAAGGGATGTGGAAACCGCAAGACAGGATACGTCATTTAAGTAACTGACGACCGAACCTGACGATAGCGGCACCGTCCAACTTCTGGTGCAGGTGTGGGAAAATATAGCATTTTGCTATGGAAATATATCAGCCACATAAGGCAAGGACATCAAACCATAGCAGGTTTCCGAAACCATCTATGTCTCTATTAAAATTCTCTGGGTGCCAAAGAGCGGGAAAGTTCCAGTACATTTGTTGAGATACTTGATAAATATTAGCATTTCCCAGGAGTTTCACTAGAGATTTATGAAAAGGGGGGTAAATCTTTACTGGGGGGGGGGGGGGGTTGATGGAAATGGCCCACATTATTTAAATTAATTAGAGCAGATTTTGGGGAGAACTAAAGTTCATTTAGCCCTAGTGCCACCCCTGGCGTTTCCCGTGAACACTTTCATTACTTTTAATTGAAAGTTGGATCAAGAGATTCCTTAAGGCTGTAATACAACCTTGTGTTGGTATCACCAGCCCCTCAGCATGTGCAGTTTGAGGCCTACCTGTCTGTCTTCTTCCATAAGTCCCCCGCTTTGTGACCTTATAAGTGAACCGCACTGCTAGCATTCTGACCAGGTACGTCATCAGACGTGACCTCAGGACACTCAGGACACCGGCCCAGGATGGAACAGCCATGTCTTCCTTTTTTTTCTAATGTCCCTGTTGGTGGAAATTTGCAGTCCTGGAACAAGCTTGGTCTGGCAGAAATTACAACCACAGAGGACCTTTTGGAGGTTAGATTTCAGAATCTGAGTGAAGTCCATGTTTTTCTGGCAGGGAATTAAAACCGGCTGTGTTTGAAATGTTAAGCAAAGAGCCACCGTGTATGCTTTTATAAAACTCCAAGAGGATTTAACTACTTTGCTCTCATTTTTTTTCAAATCAGGTATCAGAAGAATCCATCCACCCATGTATCGTCTAACAGCTTATCCTGCTCAACACACAAGCATGCGGGCAGCTTGCAGACCCTTTAAGCACATTTTTGGGCCTGGAGGAATTCCACATCACATGGGGAGGGCATGCAAACTCCACATCTTATAGAAAAAGGGGAATCATTTCAATATTATAAATCGTGGAAGTCTAAAAATTAGTGAACAAGATTTTATGACCCTGGGATAGGGTAATCTGTCGGAAAAGCTTGGAATATGAATTCCAAATGAATTCAGTTAGCGGTGGGGGCGAATATACAGTTTATAGAGAATGGAATTTTCTTGGAAGTTCTACAACCCAACCTTAATCTCTATTGGTGAGCCGTAAAGCCATGCATAATTTAGTGCAGCAGGTAAACTTAAAGGTAAGCTAAAGTTTGCCTGGAACTGCTTTAGCCTCGACTAACGATTTAATTTGATCTGTTTCATCTGTAGAGATAGGTGTAGAGAGTATCCCATCTCAAACAGTATACCGTTTTAATTAATTTCTTAGTAAAAGCTTTTACTAAATTGAACATAGCAGTTTTATGCACATTTACACCACTGTATTTTTCTGTATAAGCACTATACTCAATGGCATAACAGGAACCCTAACCCTAGGGTTGGAACCAGAACCTTTTTCATTTTCAATTTCTTAATTAGTGCTTTATTGAATAAAAGCATGGCTAAGCAAGGAAATTATAATGACTATAAAGTGCCAAGATTAATTATCATTAATTAACAGGTTAATACACTCCCGGAGGAAACAGGAATTTCACAGTGATGTGTTTCAGTCAGGTTTGAGCAGTAAAGAAAATGGGGTAATTTATCAATAGTTCATACACCTGCAATCAAACACACCTTTCACGGCAAATTTACTACTGTAAACCCTCCCATAACCCAGTCACAAGTTGGGCTGTAGGTGTGACACCCGTCTATCGCGAGTTGCAGTAAAGGAGCATCGCGGAACGCACGTGTCAGTCGTTTATGTGTCGACTGATTGTCATGACAACGGTGGAACCTAGTGCAGCATTGTGGAACAGGAGTGAGCATTTGAGGGTGCAGTCATTATTTTGTCCACTGCAGAGGTGCAGGGATTTCAGTCTCATTCCTTGCCTTTCTGTTAATTAATTTGGTGCATCTGTGTTGTATATGGATCTCATTGCACTGGATCTCATTGCACATTATCCTAAGGTGACCAAATGTCCTCTTTTTCCCAAATGTGTCTTTTTTTGGGACCTAAAAATGCAGGAAATGTTCATTTTCATTTTGACATCTGCTTTCCACGGTCAGATACTTTCTGTGTGCATATATGCGTAGCTTCGATGCCTCTCTTTGTGTCCTGCCCCCGTTGCCCCCATTGCAAAGCAAATTACAGTCGCCCTACCTAATCCAAATGTCTTGTTTTGCTTTCTTCTGCATACTCTTTGTTGTCGGTTGGTTATTGGTCCACGTTACCACTTTATGTTGTATCACAGGTACATTTAATTTACTTCATTTTACTTCAATGTGACCAGCTACACCAAAACAAATTCTCAGGCTGTACTTGGGCTTCACATGGTGAATAAAATTGATTCTGCCTCTTTGGATGTCCTAATGCTAACGCGGACAGGCCTACAGTAGAGTAGATCTTGCCATTGTGTACGATATAGACAGGCTGCACTCATTTCATCACTGGAGACAGGCTGTTGTTAGGTTCTCCCCTGCAGGCCTTCTAAGGTCCTGTATGCAAATATAGCATGGAAGTGTGGATTAGACCCTCGATGGGGCAGCATAGCATAATATATGTGGCTTTTTAGCTTTTAGAGATCACCAGCGCCACCTGCTGCAACCCAGATAGAATTTGAATTACTGGTATTGCAGCCAGCTACCAATTTAGTCATTAATCAACGGGAAAGGCTGTATTACCCTAACGATGGGTTAAAATTGGGCATTATTATTGGACTTGCGTTGCATAGAAGCCCACCAATTCAGGTCCGTTATGGGGAGTTTAGTTCCGAGGGGGGAGTTCTCAGTGATTTGACCTCACATGCACTCATCATACACAGACTTCCATGCTCTGTCATTTAGGAAGGAACATGTCGGAGGAAAATGGCTTTCCAACCAATCGTCTGTCAATGAGCCGTTTTTAAAAACATGCACGCCGGCTCCGTGATAAAGACATGCCTTCCATTACCTGGATCAACATTTCTTTTACCAGGCTAAGGCAAAGCTTTTTTTCTTTTTCTTCCTTCCTGACAACAACAATTATTTTTTGACGGGTCTCTCTGAAGCATATTGACTACCGCAGCGGCTCTGCTGTGCGGTGTAGACAATGAATTGTAGTGCCGGCTGTCAGGGCATTGTCGTAGATGTGATGAGAATTTAACAGGGAATGTTCGGCACGGCTAAAATTCGGGGGCGTCCGGAGGGGTGAGAGTTAAACCAGCTGACAGCTTAAAAAACTTAGTGCAAAAAAAAAACTGGAAAATAGGACATCTTCAAAAGGACCTGGTCACGTGGATTAGAAGTGCGTAACTGTGCAAACAAACCAGAAAACCTATTTTCTGCTAATATTACAGTCATTCCACTTTGAATTTTATTAGGCCAGTTTGTGCCACCCAGGGACCGTTGGGCATGTGGAGTGGAAGTTAAGGTTGAAGGTAGATGCAGACTAAGCTCTGCTTTTAAGTGGGGAGAAACTTTTTTGCTACACGTACAACTGCTTTGCACAGCATCTATTTTGAGGAGAAGGTTCGCAAAGAATTAAAGTTTATTTCGCTTGGTGGAGGCTTTTATATTGTGGGGACATGAACTGCTAACTTCTTTCAGAACTACCTGATTTCCAGGAAGCTCAGCCAAATCAATTAATAACACGACTATCAAAGACATTTGTCTGGAGCGGAAATGCAAGAGCTAATCAGTCGCTCCCAGCATACTCACCCCTGCAAGGTGACATGCTTCTGGTCCAACATCTCCAAGCCCCAGGACCTTCCTGTCAGGCACGCGGCTTGACTGATCCACCACCTGTCACTGCGGTAGGATGCAGCGTGTCTTTGCGGGCTGCTCGAGAACCGGCTCAGGACGTGCAATCTGGTGCCAATCCAGACGGGGGTGAGGGTGGGAGGCTCTGCCCTTTGCCCCTCGCATGACAGGTCTTCAGGAAACCCCACGGCATCTAATCAGCTGCTTCACAAGCTCCGTTAATGAACAGCAATTAATGGTCTGTTCACTACAATTCAAACTTAAATAGGTTACCTTCACTCTAGCAGATCCTTTCGTGTCATAATTAAATGACACCTCCAGCTGGAGAATGAAGGTTTTCGACTTTTTCTTCAACGTAGCCCATTAATTATACTCTGCGCATCATTGCTGTCTCCTAATTCTCTTCTCCACCCCCAAAGCAACCCGTTCACTGTGAACACCTGATTGGCTGGTAGAAACTCGCATGGACCAATCAATGAGGTCCTGTCAGAAAACGCTGCAATAGGTGCCTTGCATCCGCCCACTCCTGCTGAGCCTCGGCGTTATGTAAACAGCATGTTGTCTTTTCTTAGCAGCTCAGGGAAGATAACCACTAAGAAACAGAAATCCCCTTTGATGCTTATATGGCCACCACAAAAATTTCTTCATTACTTTCATACTCGAGCTTAAAGTAGAAATTTTGAACAAATGTCAGTGTATTTCTCTTAAAAGTTCATAGTTGTAGTACTTAGGAGTACTTAATGTACTGGTGTACCTGAGGATTACTCACGCATTGTCACATTTATTAAATGGTAACATAATTGTTCAAAAGAAGACATTTGTACACAGAAAATATTTTCTTAGTTTGATGTGTAATTACAGTACAACCTAAAAATATTTCAGCTACTTAACTGCTCAGAATATTTACATAACCAGTAGTTGATAAAATATTTAATGGGCAACATTATTATTAATTTATAATGGATACATACAAGTTTTAAATTTATATGTGATCTTTTTAATAGTTCAAATGCACATTTGAAAAAATTTCAACTAGCAAGATGTGGAATGAATTCAAATCCATAGTTGATGGTTTGTTCATCAGGCTGATGCACAAACTAAATTAAGTAGCTCTGTTTCAGGGCTGTTCTTCAGAGCTGGAGCGGCATTCTGGGTAGCAGCCCTTGTCCAATAATCACGGTCTTGTGTTAATGAAAGTGTGCTATTGGTTATAGTAACACAGCCAGTAACAGCTGATTGACAAAACCAATTCATTTCCTACTGCCGGCTCGTCTCCCTGGAGACAGCTTGCCATAGAATTCAGGCCCAATCAATCGCTTGAGGATACACAGGATACCATCAGACGGTCTGTGATCGATTATGGGACATGGGTGATCATCGATGATCTATGAAGTCGATGATCTTCATGTTAGACCTGGACCAACAAAAATACAGGACAAGTCTGCAGAACCATTTTATTTGATTTCTTAAATTAGAAAGGGACATAACAGCACTGGATAGAACTGAGGAGACTTCAGTAGCCACAGCCTCCTTTAAAAAAAAACAAAAAAAAACTGGTGTTTTTTTTTTTCCATTATTTACACGGTGTAATTGAAAAGCAATAACTGCAGACGTTTCATTCCCAGTATGCCTACGCTTAAGTAAAAGTCTGCAGCCCTCTGTTGTTAAAAGCTCATATTCCTTCTGCAGGCAGTGAAACTTCCGCTTTTGCTGTCATTCAGGTGTTAAGGGCTATTTAGTACCTGAAGACGTCACCTGGCGCCATGAGCCAGTGCTTCTAACTGTACTTGTCGCCCGTTTTGCTCCTCTCAGTGGGGGTGGGGGTGGGGGTGGGGGGCATGCAGGTTGTCGAAGTATTCCGCT
>JAODLD010000052.1:12617034-12637740 GCA_026781065.1 Mormyrops boulengeri | reverse complement strand
CCGCGGCCCCCCCCCCCCGCGCCAGGCAGGTTGTCGAAGTATTCCGCTTCCTTCGGGTGATTACAACAGCCCGGTTACTCTCCTAGTCACCTGAGGCAAACTACAGATTCTCATACTGGCTGGTTTGACTGGGAAACATGTCAGAAGGAATTAGTCTCCCCGGCCATTGTGAACTGACACCAGTCACAAATTTTTATATTTTTCTCCCAAATGTCATGTGCCAAATTGTATATTTTCTTCAAAAATGTAGGTCGTTGGGCCTGACAAGTATATATCATGATGCTTTTCAAATGAATTCAAACCAAACTACTGGCTACTACTTACAGCATGTAAATAATCTGAAAATACATCCATCCATCTCATAAAAGCTTATCCAGTACTGGGGGAGGGGGATCAGAGTCTGTCCCAGGCAGCACAGGGAACAAGGGAGGGGTACACCCTGGAAGGGATGCCAGTCCATCACAGGGCAAGAGGCTGGGGTACACCCTGGAAGGGATGCCAGTCCATCACAGGGCAAGAGGCTGGGGTACACCCTGGATGGGATGCCAGTCCATCACAGGGCAAGAGGCTGGGGTACACCCTGGAAGGGATGCCAGTCCATCACAGGGCAAGAGGCTGGGGTACACCCTGGATGGGATGCCAGTCCATCACAGGGCATACACACGATGTGAGCAATAGAGATGCAGATTCAGCTAACAGCATGTCTTTGGATTGTGGGAAGAGACCCACACAACATGGGGGAGAAGGTGCGAACTCCACACACACACAGAGTGGAGATGGGTTTCAAACCACGTTCCCAGAGGTCCAACAGCGCCACCTGCAGGGTCGCTGTGCTGCCCCGTTGGAATTAAAAATACTAATAATGTTGGCCAATTATTCTACGAAAGCTTATTTGTAGCATTAAGCTACAAAGTCAATTATCATAGCATTATACATTTTAACACTGTCTCATGGTTTGGGATAGTAAATAGAGAGAAAATACAAATCTAAGATGGCTATGATACACAGTAGTGAGTAAAATTAAAAAACAACAAAAAAATACAACCTTCCTATTCTTTCCATAACATTGTCCGTATCACATTTTATATTAAATAAGGCACACATTTACACATACAATTAAATTTTGGCTAGTTATTTTTCCACAGTATCATTTATTTACACAAATATACACAAAGTTAATAATAGTCGTGGTATTTATAATAACAGCTGTCTTTACAATGTTAAACTCCATTAGTCGGCAAGTTCTGCAGTTTGACCTGATGGTCTTGCCAGGGGATAAACCGTATTGTTTGAAACCGCTTAGTGCAAGTCCTGCTTCAGTCTTATTTGTGGGAGAAGGGAACAGCCTCAAAGTGTTCAGTAAATATTAGCACCAGCCTCCCAAACATTTCTCCTGGAGACCCACTACAAGTCGACGCCTTGTTTGCATCAAGCAGAGCCGGCTATGGCGAGGTCAGCGAACTCCCTCCATCTTACTGGGGCAGTTGCCACACCGGTGTTCCTTTTAAATGAACTTTCCACCTCCGTGTTGCATTCCTCTATTGACCTCTCTGGAGAGGACTCTGTTTGTATGCTACGCTCTCTGTGCATGGCCGCCCAGCACATCCCCATGGTGCACCGTGGCCCAGAGTCCCGACTAGTCTGCCGTACCACCGCCGTCTGATTGCTCGGTTCCGTTTGAGCGAAGATGGACAGGTGGACCTTTAGGGACGATGTCCCCTGCCGACAGGGCTCCTGCAATGCAACCCAGGGATAAGCTAGGAGACCGTTGTCTCCAGAGAGCCTGCCACGTGACACCAAGGAGTGCGCACTATATGCCGTGTTAGCGTGTATACATATACCGTGTATGAAGACACTCACACGTACGTATACACACATGCATATATACACGTCTAAGGTACGATTGAGCGGCATCCCTCAGCTTGACTATGTGGACACGATGCTCAAAAGCCGGGCTGATTCAGAAGTGGCCACCATCCAGACCTGAAGGAATGTTGGACTTCGAGGTCTTGACCCCTCTAATCTTGGTTGGATTTAGGGGTGTAAGCAAACACTGGGGCAGCTGATTGAAGGTGTCCTGAAGAAGACTGAGTCAAGGATTTTGGGAACGACTATTTAAGCAATACCAATATGGTACAAAGAGGCTTGTTTGGGGCTTGAGGAATACGCATGGGGTGTGGCTAGGTCTGTGGCTTCATCCACGTGGGAACTGATCGCCAGAGTTCCCTATACACCCTCCTGTCCTTTCTCGTCCTTTAAGGCTGGGTGGCCGGTCTTGCTTAGTGTGCCATTGCAGCCTCAGTAGTTAAACTTATCCCGTGGGTTGACAGGGGAGGTGGCGGGGAGGAAGTGGGGTTTGGGTGGCAGGTCGGGTTTGAGGGAGGAGCTCCGGCGAACCAGGGCCCCCCGGGAACCCTGGGACCCCTCGCTGTAGTTGTGCTGGCGAGCCAGGTGGCTGCTGCTGGTGCCCATAAGAGGATGGTGCACTTCACTGGCACTGCCCACGGAGTTCATCCGTGCCAACAAGGGGGGCGGCTGGTGCCCACTGCGATGGTTGAAGCTGTGCTGGCGGGACACGATGCTGCCATTGGTGGCCATCTTTGAGGGTGCTAACAGGCCGTGCCGTTGCGTTGGGTGGCGCGAGGTCCTCTCCAGGGTAGACTGCGAGGGCGGCATGTCGGGCGGGACATCCAAGCGGCGTGTCAGGCTGTCCCGAGGCAGCGTGGAGGAGCTGTAGTACGAGGACGACTCTGTGTCGGGAATCTGTGCCTGGGCTCGACCACTGTAGGCCATGGGTCCTCCACTGGGGAGCAAGGCCGAAGTCAAGAGGGCCAGGTTCTTACCGCCGGCCGCGCTGGTCTCATGGATGTGCCTGAGAAGCTCATCCAGAGTGGTGACGTCCACCACCGTCTGGGGATAACAGGGATAAGGCTGAGGCATCAGCCGCTCGGCGTTGGGGATCTTCCGGTCGTCCAGGTGAAGGGCGCCGCCGAGGGCCTGCCCTTCCGCCAGACCGTGAGAGAAGGGAAACGCCTGCTGGGCAATGCTCGAGCTGGACCGGGAGCAGCCCAAACTTGGTGGCCTCGAGTCTTTGGCATTGTTGCAGTTTTGGTTCTTCTCCCATTGATTCCTGAAGGCCTTCATACTTTTGATGGGCAGCTCTGGGGTTGAGTCTGGAGTAGGCAGGCCTGAGAGCTCCTCAGAATGGTGGTGTGGGGTGAGGTCCATCCCCACACCAGACCGGCAGTTCCCGCTTGAATGGTGCTCTTTCCCATTGGGCAGGAAGGAATTATATAGCTTGGGTGAGGGAACGTCCAGCTTTTCGTCCTTACCCTGGCTATCCAGCAAGCCGTTGAGTTTGGCCAGACTTCGCAGGGATAGAGCATGGGAAATGGATGCCTCAGGGTCCTTGCCGAGCCTTTTAGTCTTGTGGACATTGTAGCTGCAGTAGCAGGACACCAGGAACCCTGAGAGGATGGCACCCAGGATGAACGCCACCAAGACACAGGCAATCAGGAGGGTGTAGTGAACACTGTTGCTGGATTTGTCTGCCTCGGGAAAACGTCGGACACCTACAATGGCAACGGGGAAAAAAAAGGCGATCAGGATTTCAAATATGGTATGAATCACTTTAACAGGAAGTAATGATGTAATGAAAAAGTGAGGACTGCAGGATGTTGGTGCTTAAGAAAACTGCCATTTGAACCCCACTCATGTGGTCTCCTCCATCTGCCGATTAAAAAAAAAAAACATTATCACTGAACCAAGAGCTTGGCCTGCATCTCAGGAGCCAGGACCAAGTCCTCCCAGGTAATGATTAAACTTCTGAGTTCATTCAGGCTTCAAATACCAAGGAAGGAGCCAGCGAGAATGGAATCGTGCATATTAAAAAGCACGGTTCGATGAAAGTGCACCTGGCACCTTCAACGTGCCAAAATCAACACTTAGGCCCACCTGCTTATCAGAAAATTACACTGCCCCACAAAAGCACAGGCTTCGACCTCATTTACAAAGCCAATAGTGAAATTCCTGCGCGCTGGTCGGCCTTCGTTTATGAATCGGGGTTCACTATTCCACCAAACGACTTTGTAGCCTCATCTAGGAATCGTTATGCTCCCCATTTTAATGTAACAGTGAGGTTGGGGGACGCTGAAGGCTTTGGAAGCTCCAGCCTTTGCTAGCTTGGGTTCTGATTCCCAGGGGGGTAACCCCAACACCAGGAGTCACGTGACACATGATGCTCGTTCGCTGTGGGGCCTTTCTCTGACCTCATAGATCTGATTACAGAGACAGACTGTTAGGCGGGACACCCAAATACCTAAACACCTCAACAATAGTTATAATTTAACACTTACACCTTTCATAGGCACCATGGACTGTTTTTTGAGCTATGCTGTTTTTTTTGTCTGGTTTTTCTTTTTTCTTCTCTTCAGTATCACTTTCTGTTCCTTGTTTATTTATTTTTTCTTTTTTTTCTAAACTGATTTCCTTTCATTTCACTGCAAGTTGTAGTCTGACAGTATAGCTGCATGTGGCAAATAAAACCCTTGGCAATCCTTGAAATCTGGTGCAGCTGCAGAAAATGGAATAATTTCTTTAATTTACCAGACTGGACGAGACAGTGTAATAGGCTGGGGTGATGAGGATGATGATGATAATGAAGATAATCATAGTGACACAGGTGGAAAAAAAAACAATACGAAAACAACATCTCAGTAAGAGCTTGCCTCTTTTTTTGCGGCTTTTCAAATAATGCTGAGGCACTGTGCTGCTCCCTTACATTATCAGAGAGAATATGGACGCAAACACAAGCATCCATGTGCCAGACACCAGCCTCTATTACGAGACAGCGCCCCCTGCTGAAATTCAGGATGCTAACTGGCAGCAACTCGAGTAAACTTCACAATCTTGTCAGTAAAGGTGGGTAGACTAGATTTCTCAGACCTCTTAAACAGCGACAACCAAGCAGTGGGAACTTTATGTTAAAATGGGGGAAAACAAACAAATGACATCACTGGAACAATTGAAAACAGCCAGCGTGCTAATTGGCTGTTATAGTTAGCAGGTGCAAAGCACATCGATGTGCCAAAATGACGGCTAGGGCCAAAGATGGTCATGGGCATCAGGGGGTGGGATTATGCATCTCCAAGTTCAAATAAAAGGCCAGGCAATGGTGGGATGGACAGCCAGATGACCAGACAAAAAAAACGCCCGATTTTGCCGCAGAACCTGAAAATGGCACCTCCCAAGCGCAGGTGAATGAGGCGAGCATGAGCGCTCCTGCTGTGCGTCGCATTTTTTTTCTGCCCTTTAACCACCTACGATGCCCGGAGGTCTGGATATTGCGAATTTGGCCTTTGCGCTACGCAAATCATTTTCTCGAAGGAGCTTTTCATGTGGGCTGTCCCATGTGGAGCCAATAAGAAGCTTTATGTGGGTCGCAAAGTTGCTGGAAAGTGAAGCTGGGAGCGCCTGGTGCCTCTAATGGGAACCAAATGATTGGCCAGCTCCGACAGGGGCTTCTCACCCGTCAGACACTCTGCATATTTTAGGGGTGCAAAAGGAAGCTCGATCTTGTGATTCTGTGCACAGAAAGCCTGCTACGGCTGTATATTTTGTTTTTATGGATGGGGGAGGTGGAGGGGGCGAGGGGGGGGTTGATGTTGTCGTCGTTCTGTTATCTTCAGAAAGCTCTCCGTGGTCCCGCTTTAAAGGTCACGGTGGAATGTGTGTCGGAATAAAAATGGTGTGGAATCACAAGATGTGGACTGTGTGTGTGCAGCATGCTGCATAGACCCGAGAAGCCTCCTGGGTATATTAATATTTATATCTGCGTTAACTTCACGTTACGGTTGAACTCTGGTGGCACTCACTCTCTATTGTATACCATTGCTTATGCATGCAGTTTTTACGCATTGGTTAGTAAAATATTGGAGCTTGATTTAGTCTTAATAACAGGCATGGTTTTCGGTGCAAATCCCTGTATATATTCTAAAAGCACGAAAAAAACAACACATGCATTTTAAGTCACTGGTATCGAAATGTTTGGCAGGCAAGCAGACCAGTATGGTTAAGTTAACGCCACCTCCATTATCTCCCCGGATTTGGCAGAATCTCCCGCGCACTACGATTTCGCTTTAACCCGTCTCCCAGTTCTTCCTTGAAGTCCCTCCTCACTGTAATAATATATCGCAATCGGCTGAAATGCCTGAACTTAAGATAAAGGCGCTTTAGTAGGGGCATAATTTCTGGCACATATATGTAACGGCGACAGTTTTTCCATTATGATCCTCAAAGTCATTGAAAAGACACCAAGGTTACTTCAGCACAGATCAGAGGTTCTATACTAGGTAAGACAAACCACTGTATTTATCATACACCTTGCAGTCGCTCCTTTTGTTGCGTATCTTGTATTTATTCTCTGTCCACATTGTGCCCTAATTGTTAGCTGTCTTTCGTGGTGTCTCCAACAGTAGCATGCTGTGCTAAGAAAAATTTTCACCAGCCTTGGTCGCGTGGCGATAAAGGCTCAGATTCGGAGTGATCGTGCCATTAAACACTCAGTTTTAATAGGCCCTTGGATGCAAAAAGCATAGCGTGCAGCATAAAAATACAAAAATAAAATGCAGCCCGCGCGCTGGTAGCGGGTGGACCAATGGAAAAACAGCCGTGACCCGGCATGGTGTGGATGTGAGAATGCAGCGATGGAAGCGGGAGGTCTAGCAAGAAGGGGAAGCCTGATGCATCTGTGCGGGGCATCTGCCAGGCCCCCTTCCATCACAACTCAATTTTAACATCAAGCCTGCACTGCACGGGCTTCATGCTATTTTAGGGCTCACAAAGAACGTGCCCCCTGGTACGAGAGCTCCATCCCAGAATCCCTTGCTGTGTTGTGAGCTCCAGGGCATAGTGGAAACAGGAATATCAAATATCAATTTTTTTCACCATGCAATCTACAGTATTGTACTCCCCCTGCTCCCCTTCCTCACCCCATCACCCAAAATCTTTCCTTGCTTCAACATATAGCACCCCACCCCCCAAAAAAAAGAAAATTTTAAAGTCAAAGATCTCTTTACTTATTGAAGTCTCAAATTGCCTTGCTCGGGGTCAGGTGTTTGTGTCACTGGGGAGGGTAGATCGCATGGACTTTGCTGAATCATCGTATATGAGAGTAAAGAAAGTAACACTTTGTTCAGCTGAGCAAACTGACAAACTAACGGCACACAGTGGTATGGCTCTAGGCAGTGGTGTGGACAGCTAAGAGTTACAAAGTTTTCAGGTACCCTAGTACCGCTAATCCGCTAATTCGATACCGCTAAACCGATAAGCCAATAAAAAATTAAATGAAAACAAAATAAAACATATAAAATATATAATAAAATAAAGTTAATTTAACAGAGGGTACCTGAAATCTGTCAAGCTATGCGGCTAAGCAGAAAAATCCAGCTTTGTGACACAGGCCTCAGTTCACCGCTTAGTTCAGGATACTCCGGTTCACGTACATTAAGCCCAGACTACCTTAAATACAAGATATCGACCAGTCATGTCTTGTTTTTACATGTAGTCAGCTAACAGCATGCTAGATAGATTGTTGCAGACATGCTCACAATAGGCCTGAGCAAATACAGTATGTGGGATTTTAGGATTTACAAACGTTTTTGACCATTAAACTTTATTTACTTTACTTGCGACAAAATGTTAGCAGATGTACAGTTAGCGGAACTAAATTTAATGGAAGCTAACTGGACCACTAATGGTTTTGAAACAAAAAAGTTAGCGTCACTAATTAGCAGTTAGCGAATTAGTGGAACTCTGCCCACCACTGGTCTTGGGGGTGGATGTCTTGTAGCTCACCAAGTAAAGCATCGCCCTGTAAATGTGAAGGTTCTAAGTTCAAATCCCATGGATCACCAGGAATGTAACTATAAGGTGCTTTGGGTAAAAGCCTCAAGTAAATGGAAAACATCTATCACCTGTCACGCTACCTATAAAGGGTTTTGAGTAATACAACCATGCAAGTTCCCATTTCATATGTAAATGTTCTGCCTAAATTAGCAACGCGTAAAATTAGTTTACTCACATCTTCTTTTTCTTCCCTGGCTACAGACAGCCATTAAAACTCGAGACTCATATGTACAAACACATTTAGTGCAGCATGATTATAGGGTAACGGTAATCACTGGAGACTTGGAGTTGGCTAATGAATTTTTACATTAGCTGGTAATTTTTTTTAGGTCTATTCCCATTTAGTGTTGCTCCGTGTTTAATTGTGACGGAGCTCGTCAGCCTAATATGCCCGTTAATTAAGCCGTAATCTGCTATGGACAGCAAAGCAGATTAAAGATATTCACAAATTAGTACAAAGGTAAACAGACAGATGGTCGGAGAGGAGACTGCAGAAGACTAAACCATTCGGGTGCAAGAGATATGTGTAGTCACACACAGATTAGTAGGCTTCTATTATGCTACTTTTTCACACAGAGAGAGAGAGAGAGAGAGAGAGACAGACATTGTGTTCTGGAACTCAAGGGCCACTGTTTGTGCTTTAATAAATCCTAGCATAACCAAGGCTCAGGTCTGGCAATTCCACAGAGGCAATGAAAAGCCCCACTTCTGTCCAATTAAGATGATGACTGGTAAACAAGCGGCGCTCTAAATGGTTTTTCAATTTGTATGTTGTGAAATCGGAGCTCAATGCCCCAACCCCCCACCTAAAAAGGACTCAGAAACTTGGATAAGCAGCAACATATACAAAAAGACACGTTTTATCTGATTCACACAAAGCAAATGGCATGTTCACAATCTGGGGCCATGGGCAATTTTTTTTGGACATCCAATTTCCCCAAAGGGATGAATCACGATTCTGTCACCTACTTCAGGCAGTTAACTGAGGTTACTAAGCATCCTTTGAATTCTGGGACAGGCATTCGAGCGGCGGCGCGGTGGCCTTTTCCAAATCGCCTCATTAGAGTGCTGCCTCGACGGACTAAGGATACCACACAGTAACTGGTCTATTACCCAGGACTCCAATCGCCTATGTCTGCAGCTCACTAGAGGTGAGCTTTAAATTCTGGACAAAATAATATCTGGTGATGATGGCTGGATCTATTATTTAGAAGAGTCCAAGTTAGGATTACATCAAAATATGCCCATTCGTCTCCCATAAAAACTTATGTAATGCAGGGTGTTGGAATAAAATTATGCTCCTGGAATGATGGGTAATATGCCACATCAGGCATGGACCATATAAACTGCTAAGTTATCACTGCTGTAGACTACAGGATGGAAAGAAATTTAAAGGGACCTGCACCTGAAATGTGGTTTTGGAATGCCGGAGGATTTTCTGCACAATGGTCATAGGGGACATGCAAACTTCATGCACACACATGCACACACGTGTAGCTGAGTGCACGCATTGTCAACCCAGAAGCATGGCTACATTTCTAACTTTAAATACATAATCTGTCTATTATTTAAGCAAGGGCTGATCATTTATTTGAGTCTGAGACAAATAAGTGACAATGCACAGCTTTATAAGCTTTGAAGCACTGCAAAGCAGACCGTTTGCCCTGTGGCTGCTGAAAACGTCCCTGAAATGTCCTTGTTTGGAATGATTCGGATAAAATCCTTCAGGCTTTTAAGTTTCACAGCATCCAGCTACTTGTTTTGCATTTTGTGACCGTTGTTTAGCTGTGTGTGGCTGCTGGCACGCAAGCATGCGAGCATCTGACCGACAACACTCTCTGGTATCTCGCAAGGCCTTCGGTGGCGAGAATTGTCTTTAAACTGCCGACTTATCTAACCTTTGCGCGCATGCCTACATTCTGTTAGCTGGCATACTCGTCCGAGGGAACTTACACTCACCGAAATGGGAAACGCTGCGCACGAACGAGGCATCTTCAAAACGACAAGCTGTCTCCTGTGAGCGCGTATCTACTGGGATCTGAGGTCAACCGTAGCTCTGTGTGTCAGTGTACAGACCATATTGCATTTTAAGGGCAACTGATTTTTACATAATTCGCTGCTTACCATGCACACTTATCTTGCATAAATCACTAATTATTTGACAATCTGTTTATAGAGCTTGAGTTCCCTGGCCTCCAGACACTCAGACACTCAGGCTAATGCTAAGGCTATGAGTCTGGGTACTTAGCTTCTGTCCCCACTCCTCATATACTTAACATTTCATGTTGCTAACAAGGCTTTGAGGTCAATCAAAGGGTACGGGGTGGGGGGTGGGGCCACGACCACTGCAGCGCAGTCATTTGCCCATGCACAGCTAATGGATGCTATTTGCATTCTGCTCTTAAATCGTTAGATCAGGTCTTTGTGCATGTATGAGTCTATATTCATCAAGCTGTTCTGAACAGAGTGAAGAGCCTAATGACCATGAAGTGGTCCTCATGTCTACGCATTAGTGTATCAGTTCCTGTAAAAATACATAATAATATGCTTCCATTAGCTTCACAGACCTATTCAGGGCCTAAGTTTGATCTAATTAGATGTTAATGTCGGGTCAAGTGAGGAGATCTTTAGCTGTTATTTGCCAAAAGAATCACATGGACTAGTGATTCAGGGCTCCTCATGACTGGCTTTCAGTTTCACAGATTTCTCTATTGGACAAGTTAAATTAGGAAATGTTCTGCCCTTGACCAGCACAAGATCTCCCACCGTCCTGTGTTGGCTAATGTAATCTAAGCTTCTGCTGATGTGTATCAGACTTGCCAACTCTCATGCACCTGGCGTAACGTGTACACTTTCAGACTCTCACGCTCATGCAAGAAATCTTATGGCAAATTTATATTATTCCATTATAAACCTAACATTAGCTCCATCAAAAGTGTTGGGGTAGTAGTAGTTGCAAAACCTACAGACTATTTACAAGGTCATAAAAGCGTTACACGCATGTAAATGCGGGTGCATGTGTGTGCATGTGTGTCTCGAACTGAAAATCTCTCACCAGCCAACTAACCAAAGTTGGCAGCCCTTGAATATGTCTTGTATATAAGATCCCATAGCCCAACAAGTAGCGCATCACACTAACAACACAGATCATAGGCTCAGATCACAGGGAGGAGACATAAATAGTAAGTCTTCCCTCTACTGTAAGTTGCATTGAATAAAATCACCCCCCCCCCCAAATATATGTAAAATGCACCGAAGAACTGTGAGAGCCACGGAACCATCGGCAGACTAAATGGTCGCATTTTTACGGAAGAACGGACTCAATATCGAGCACCTCACTGTGCGAATGACAAATCCTGCACCCAAAGCACTACGGCAACAGTTTGACCGGCTCCATTGAGACCCCCAAATTGTTTCTTGCCCCTATGCTTCACATTTCACACTAAGAGCAACAGCGCGAGTAAAATGCAAATGGAACCCATCATGTAAGCAACTGCAGCATGATCTTGCTCTGGTGTCAGAGCTGAAACGAAGGAGCCATAGAAGTGGAGACGGAAACCCCAGCGTCTGCTGGGACGGGGTTATATAAGGCCTCAGTTAGCATCTCTGTGTTTATATTCATATTTAATCGGTAAAATGCATTATGGATGACATACTCTGCAGTGGGGGTCTGATAGTTAGACATCATCTTTGGTGCCATGACCACGATGCAGTGGCTCAGCTCAGAATGCACCCCGGGGGTCTTCCTGTTTTCCTGATGACAGGGTTTGCTGGGGTGGGGCTCCCTACGCGCGAAAGCCCCCCCCCCCCGGGGGAAATGAAACACACAGACGCACACGCGCAAGCACACATGCACACATACATGTACACACATGCACACACACAAACAAACAACAAACAAAAACAACCACACACAGACGCACACACACACAAGCAAGCAATCACATATCACCATACACACAAATGCACGCACAGAGTCACACACACACGTACACAAACACACAGAAGGACGAGGCAGCAGGGTCCGATCTAAATGGGCATATTTCCTGGGTTGTGTGTCATGGTCTGGCCTCCTAGGGGGTCACCTTATAAACCCTCTGGCTAACGACACGGTCGCATTATGCACCTTCTGGCTAACGACACGGTCGCCTTATGAACCCTCTGGCTAACGACACGGTCGCCTTATGAACCCTCTGGCTAACAACACGGTCGCATTATGAACCCTCTGGCTAACGACACGGTCGCCTTATGAACCCTCTGGCTAACGACACGGTCGCATTATGAACCCTCTGGCTAACGACACGGTCGCATTATGAACCCTCTGGCTAACGACACGGTCGCATTATGAACCCTCTGGCTAACGACTCTCTTGCTCATTCCAGGTGTTTTTGTTGCACTTTGCAATTTTTTAAAAAGAAAAAAACAGGAAGAGATTGAAATTAATGAACTGCCTGTGATCCGAGGACCACAATGTCTGCCACACGAGCGCGCCAGAATCACCTGGTTTCTGTGGAGACGTGGAGGACATGTGACACAAAAAGCAGAATTAATTTGTGGGGGGGGGGTCAGAATCAGAATTGCTGCTGGGGACGGTGGGGGTGGAAAGGAGTGGAAGCCACTTTGGATGCACAAATGGCTCCAGTAATTTTTCTAAGGGGCGGTGCGTCACATGGGAATGTTGGAACATGTACATCTCCCTGACAATGTAAGAAGCCACCCCCCCACCTTCTGATGATCTTTTCTAGGAGTGATTAGTGGTTATGGGAACATAAGAGGGGCCATAATTCCTACAGAGGGGCCAGCCTTATCATTAGCCAATGACATGATGTGAATCAGTCAGTGACAGGGTAGAGGGCACTCAGGGGGGCCAATCAGCTTTCATCTGGGATCACTGCCCAATGGCCCCGCCCCTGTATACACCCTTGAACTATCTGCGCTTATATACTGGGGGGCCATTTTCAGTACTGCGAACTGTGTTTTCTAAAAAGTTTGTTGTTCTTTCCTTTGCTTGAAGTGCTCATGTTTTTTTGGCAGAGTTCAGATGCCGCATAACGCAATAACCAAACAACAGAGAGACAACTACAGCTCACTGGCCATTTGAGAGGTGTGTTCAGTTGCCACTTTGATGGTGCTGCAATATTTTGTTGTGTCACTGATGCAAGGCACAGGCCAGCGGCAAAATAAATGCTGGGTTAAAACGGTACAGCTTTTCCCTGCATGACATCTAGAAGGAACGACAAAATCCCGTGTTTCTGATTAAACGAATGGCAAATAACTCAGTTTGTCCATTCTTTGTTGCGTTTGAGAATAGTCCCTCGGTGACCTAATGTCAGGCTTCCGCATCATATGTTACAGTACTGGCAACTAAAACTTAGTCCTCATGAAATTTTCTCTGAGTGAGTTTTGGAAATTTGCCCTTAAAATGTCAGATGTACTTGGAAGCAGCTCAGTTAACTGATTTTAACAATTTATCGTACTGTATCAGTGTCAATTACTTGCGTACAGCTCCTTGATTACTTGTGTTGTCAATAGCAAATTGGCAAAAGAACGCGTGTAAAAGGCCACATGCCAAGACAGAAAATGGGAAGCCACGATTTCTGTCGCTTGGAGAGAGATCAACTCTCGCAAAGTTCGAAAGAATTATGAGCGAAACAGACGGTCGAGGAGTCAAAGAAAACAAATGCCCACTGACCGTAAGCCGAATCAATAGCCATGTTCTGCTTCCGTGTGGTGGCCAGTACATCTGCAAAGAGACAAGCAACAGACTCATAACTGGAAACAAGAAAAAGTGACATCATAAACCACATCGATAAAACAACCGATTCTACCATGAACTACAACTCATTTTTTGAAAACATTGCTATTTTCACTCACTTTTGATGCAATCTCATCCATCCATCCATCCATCCATCCATGCATCCATGCATCCATCCAGGACTTGAAATTAATAATATATTTTATTGCTCACGGTCGCAGGGCTTTTCATCAGTATTACACATTACTGATACTTTCCTTTGGATTTTTATCAACTTAATAAATTTTTCAAAATGGCGACTGTGTTTGAGGACACCGTAAAACTGATTTAGGCTTCTGGCACGAGAAAGGACACACCAACAATAACATTTTCAAATGAAAGTCAAACAATAGGCTTGCAGTAAAGTAAAAAAAAAAACGAAAAAAAAAAACAAAACAATAATTAAATTTTTACCAGGCATAATCAGAATGGAATATGCCATGCATACCCCGGCTAAATGGGTAAATTTATGTGGGTCAGGCTCACCGTGGCAGCTGTCTGCGTGTTCGGCTTGGTCGTTCTCAACATCCTGCTCGAACCCGGCCCTGAGAGAGACAAGAGATAAAGGCAGCAGGTCATTAGCCAGGCTGCATGCTTCCTTGTTGTTCTTTAATGCGACCTACCCTGGCTTCATTTGCTCTGACGAATCCCCGCAATCAGATGCAAATAAACACTGCGGGATCAACGGAAAGCACATTCAGCTAGACTGACGCCATTTAGCCGTCCCCTGAGCCACCTGCCTCTCAAAGATCCAATTAATGGCTAGGAAGTACAATATGCGAAGGAAAAGGACTCATAAAAGTTATTTTGTACCAGGAAAAAAAAAACGAGATCGGTAAGAACCAGAGTGTCTCTGGAGTCTTTACACTGTCTATTACCCAGAAGTCCCTGCACCTCCATGTCGTTAACAGCTTGGGGTGATTTCATTTG
Organism: Mormyrops boulengeri; assembly: GCA_026781065.1. Taxonomy (NCBI): domain Eukaryota; kingdom Metazoa; phylum Chordata; class Actinopteri; order Osteoglossiformes; family Mormyridae; genus Mormyrops; species Mormyrops boulengeri. The sequence goes on along the minus strand of JAODLD010000052.1, from coordinate 12,623,111 downwards.
CCCTCGCCACAGCGACATTTTAAATTTTGGGGGATAGATTGAATTAGCCTCTCCCTGGATTCTCGTGCCTCGAGTTCTTTGGCAGCCCCACCCCAGAGCTGATATCCCATTACTCCCCAGGCGGGGAGTGAAAATCCCCCAGCAGCCATACACGTGGCTTAACGAAACATGGCCACTTTTATAATTCGACTCCCCAATAGCGAGTAACCGAAACGCTCTGTGTGCCGATGAATCAGCCTCCCACCGCCCAGTACCATAAATACCAGCAAATCCATTTATGAGGAGTATTGACAGCGGGGGGTGGGTATGCAAGAAGGTGTTCCATTTACGTGACACCAGCCTCTGTCTCCATTAGGGGGGCAGATTAAGGGGCCTGTCAGTATCGTACAAGCGGCTTCATCTGTGGCCCCCGCCGCTACCCGCTGTTTCAATTTTTTTTCAAGCCGGCACTGAGCCAAAGTTTCCCCGTTAGTTGTTTACCTGACCCCCTTCCCACTCCCCCCCCATTCCATTAGTGTAAGCCGTATGGAAGCACAAGACTACATATGGGCTCCCATCACTGCCCAACCTTCAGCCGTGTTATTGGCCGGTCTCCAGGGGCCCTTAAATGCACAGGTTCACCCAGGCCGAAGCCCAGGGGCCTCTGCTAAAAAGGAACCTCAGCAAAGCTTGTCTAATTACATTTGAAACTCAGAGTTGTCATCCTGCCCATTTTTACAGGACACAAATTTTATCGCCCCCTAACCACTATGGGGCCCGCTGACAACTGAAACAGCCTGGAGGTCTTCAGTTGTATCTTCAGTGCAGTGATACGATTGGTGTGTGGAGTTCTGCGGAAGAAAATAGTTCCTATATGGAATTGCTCACCACAAAGTCTAAGGATTATCTTCAGTAACGGGTCATGATTTCTAGTAAGAGAGGTCACTGTTGAATTTTTCACATGTATTTTTTTGGCGCTAAAGCCCATGTAAAACATATCATTTCTGGTCTTTGGGTGACGGACCCCTTTAATGCACCTCTGCTGGTCTCTGTCCTGGCTCGATGGGGAAGAGGGCAGACAGGTACACTTCTAGCTAAACGGCTAGCGATGGCACTACATAAGTACACTCGTGCTAAACAGAGGAGGAGCAAGAAAGAGAAACATCGACATGCAACACGCTTTTATATTGCGTCCCAACTCTCTGACAGATGTTGCTAATAGAAAAATGCCCAAACAATGATTTAATATGCCACTTGCCGTGGCGCACATCAGAAACGCTACTCCAGACGGCTAAAGCACTCGGCACTAAGCGTGGCGGCGCTCCCAAGGTTGCGGAGCCAGGCTACGCACTGCAGAGATGCTTGGACCCCCTTTCACTGATCTCATCTGTTGTTTCGCTCGAAGCGCCCCTCAGCACGTTCCTCTCCGAGACGAGATTCACCGCCAAGGCATCTGCTGAGGTCACATCTGGATCGACTCCCCCCCACAAAAAACCGGCAGCTCTGCTATGCGAACCGGGAGAACGTCTGGCTTCATCAGCCGTAAGGAAAAAAAATCCTCCTGTTTGTACTGCTTTTTGCTCGTAAAAAATCCATCCGAAGACGTTCTGTGAGCCTCTCTCCCCTCGGCTATATTATCCATGAGAGAAGGCCTGAAATTTACGTCTCTACGGAGCCTTCGGGCTTAACAACGCGATGTTTGTATCCCTTCAAATCTTTCTCCAAGCTCTCCCTTAAATACAGATACCACGGTGTCACAACTCGGTGGTCACATATCATCTTGCAGGTTGGGAAAATTAAATCATGTCATAATTACAGCTTTGAAAAGATGTCTTTGCTCCTTTTTAAGGTCACAACATCAGCGAATGACTCTAGGTCATGGAACAAAAGGAAAATGTATTCAGGAAACAAGTGGTCTGCATCTGTCCAGAGCTCAGGGTGAGCTTTATGCAAATGACTTTGCTGTCAGCCAGCGAGTTCACAGAGGCCTTGGACGGTACTTAGAGAGATGTAGGGCAGTTATACCACATGCCTGATCTATGGGAAAATTAAAAGTCTGCTCCTAGGGCCATCACTAAATTTCACTTTGGTGAAATGAAAACTGATCTGCAAAGTGATCAAGATAAATGCAATTTGTCAGAAAAAAACAACATTGACAATGAGAGCCGTAGCTCTGGAGAGAGTGAAAGAAACAGGCTGGGTTTTTTAAGACAGGCAGACTGTTAGACAGACGGATGATGGACCCCATTCGCCTGAACACTCCTTTCGATTGCATGCATGTCAAATTACTAAGTGTCATATTACTCCCTTCCACTTCATAAGAACCGACAGATTGGTTTTGGTCAAATCCAATTGCGGCATGTCAAAGTTAAAGAATAAATGCTTGGTGATCATCTGTTATGAAGGCATTGTGTCATGGGGTACGACTACGATTTGTTAATGAACAACAAAACAAAAATCCTTCCTTCTAAGAGCCTTCAGTGAGACAGGGATGCTTTTATAAATTGGATCAGAGGAAATAGGTGCAGCCAAACATACGGACACATTGTGAAAAACATATGGTGAGTCAGCGCTCTTGTATGCGATGGACACGGACCAATGTTCGCTTTAATGCAGGGGTTCAGTAGAGCGAGACAAGAGCCCCAACTTCCACCAGTGCGGATGATAGTGTAGCATCCCTTTATTTCCTGGGCAGCATATTCACTGACTTTAGCAGCGAGGGTGATACTCGTGTCCAGTGGCTGTCGGTCTTACCTAAAGCCTGGTCTCACTCATCGAGTCACGTCGAGGGTGATACCCATGTCCAGCGGCTGTCGGTCTTACCTAAAGCCCGGCCTCACTCATCGAGTCGCGGCGAGGGTAATACCCATGTCCAGCGGCAGTTGGTTTTACCTAAAGCCCAGTTTTACTTATCGAGTCGCGCCGAGGGTGATACCCATGTCCAGCGGCCATTGGTCTTACCTAAAGCCCGGTGCACTGGTGGCACAGCTTCCTGTCTTCAGCCAGATGCAGTATGGGTCGCGGGAAGCCAAGCAGCTCCTAGGAGACCATGGAAAAAGTGATGTCAGCGCTTTGGAAGAGCCATAAGCATGCCTGGGGGGAAGTCATCTGACATTGTGGACAAGTAACGTGAAGGTCCCAGGAGAAGCTCCGCTCTTATCCCGAATCCCTCCAGCAAAAATACGCAGAAGTACACACCGGTGGAATAAGTCACTTCGGAAAAATTTGACATTCGAGCATCCGCATGTAAATGTTTTCATATGGAGGCTACAGAACAGGACAGGAGTGTTTTTTTGAAATTAGATAACGGTGAGTCACACTGCCTGATCCACCAGCTCATATGGGAGCAAACGAAGTTGAGTCAAGCTACTTAAAGAAAAATCATTTATGTTGGGTCAGACTGAATTTCCACTGAAATGTTCAAAATAATTACAAGCTTGAACATGAACAGATTTTATTTTACAAAAATTTGTTTTTGTCGACAATGTGATGCTAGAATTACAGTTCCCGTTGTCAATATTTGCCTTATAATGAATCAGATATTGGAATTTATTGCAGGTCTGTTAATTCTCAGGATCCTATATTTGTTTCTTTAAACTGAAAGTAATTATCTCCAAGCTTGGTATTTGTATGGCTTTGGCCCCTTTAGCGTTTGGGGATGAAACCTTCCGGCTTGGGCTGCCTCAGGGATTCGTTCTTAGAACCAATCAAAATTCTGGAATGATCATGGTTGGAATGCAGGAAGATGTACTGGCAGCCCCAGGGATCCTGGAGTCCGACGCTGCTTTGTCAAGCTGCTCGAACGACCATGGGAACTTGGACTGTCAACTTGACTACAACAGGAAGAACGACACCTGAATTTACAGCCGCATCCTTAAATGGATGCTCCATAAAAATCTTAGGATGTCACTCTGAACAGGCTGGCAGTGGGAAACCCCGGTGGGATGGAGATAGATCCTCTCCTTTGTTTCTTTACCCTCATCCAGTAGAAATCCATCGATATGGTGATTGGGCTTCTCTGGACTGCTTCACACTGATGTTTGGGGTTTTTGCTGCGACGAGAAATGAGGCGGCCTGAGGTTCACTTAGGGACACAAACTCTCTCTCCTGTCCTGCCGAACCTGTGAGGTCTATTTGAGCCTTGCAAAAAAAAAGAGAAGCCTGCAACTTCTTGGGCTTTTGGATGAGGTCTCACACCGCGCCGCTGTTGCTCTGGTGACGGGCTGTCTGAAACGCTCAAACTCTGACTGCCGCAGAGCCGCAGGGGATGCGAGCAAGCTGTGCAGAAAACTTTTAAGGTAGGACATCTGTACCGAGTCTGATCTTCTCTCCTATTAAACACAGGATTTAGGGCTGAAGGTCTTAACACCTCAGACGATTTACCCAGGAAGGGATGCAAGTCTGATTTCATTCATCTGAAGGAAAGATATGACAGCTATGTACTGTTTATCTGCTACTATCCCTGGACAGTCCTGGAGCCAATCCCAAGCAGTACAGGGCAGAGGCACTTCGCTCGGGATGCCAGTCCATTGTACGGCACATACACGTACATAATCATACCCTATGGGCAATTTAGAGATGCCTGATACTAACTACATGCCTTTGGACTGCGATAGGAAATTGGGGGACCTGAAGGAATCCTGCACAACACAGGAATATACAAACCCCAGACATACAGGGTGGAGATGGAATTTAAACCTCTAACCCTGAGCCATCATGCCACGCCCATTTGTCCAGATCACTCCAGGGCATTCTGGGTTAAAATGATCAGCGACTTACATCAGTTTCCAGTGGCATTGCTTTACAGCCCATGATCTGGCTGCGAGCCCACCTGTCACATCCATGAAATCCCGTGATGCCTGATCGTACATTACGGCAACTGTAATTGGAGACATGGCCTGGAGCCTTTCACCGCCTCCGGTACCACTGAGTGACTGCTGATTGGTGGTTCTCAGGAATGCAGTAACTGGTGGAACAGGCTGTCAATCAGCTGTTGCTACTGAATGAAAGCCAATGTTGTGGGCGTCGTCGTGCATGTGCCAAGTGTGAGCGAATGCATTGGATCATTTGGGAACAACGCTCTTCCTCTATCCCATTTTAACAACTTAATCTATGATTCTGGCTGATATATGTATGGATGTGTGCGCGTGTGTGTGTGTGTGTGTGTGTTTGTGTGTGTATAGATAGCAGCAGGATGAAGTGACATCGGCTTCTCTTTATACCTGAGACGGATACATTCGACCCTCGGTAGCTCAAATCTGACACCTTGCTCACGACAGCTTCTGTAACGAGCTGCTGTGTGCCCAGACTGACAGATGGATCGTTTCGGGAGTCTGTCACTGAGGAAACTGGCCGTCCGGAATGCCACTCACGTCTTGCAGGAGCCATAACCAGAGCAGCGGCTGAGAGGGATGCGGATGACGCAGCTGGAGAAGGCCACAAACAGGGCGTGGTGCTCCTTGTCCAGCTCCAGGCCCAGGACTCTCCGGTCCTCGCTGTGCACGTTACACCTGGAGAAGCGGCACAACGAGTCACCATCAGCGTGGCTTCCAGCAACTGTGTGTGGGGGTGTTCTTCCTGTAAGGCAGCGACCTAGGTCCTCCAAAAACCAGGGGCCCCACGAAGACAGAATTTACGTCTATGAATATAAGATAATATGATACTTTATATGATAGCAACTTGATTGTCAGTAGCATTTTAACAGTGGTTTTCAGTATGAAGTCCCGCTCCCCCCATTCAAGTTGTAATGGACTATTCTAGATCGAAGACATCCTGCTTCATTAGAAACTCAGGTAAACTGACGCATTCCAGCAGGACCCTGGTCCTGTTTCCACTTAGAACCTGCAAACCCTTAACTGCAGGTGGCTGGAAATTTGTGAAACTGATGCACCATGATTATAAACAGCGGCACATTTTGTTCGAGAGGACCGAAACGTTGTGACTGAAAGCGCCCAGTCCTGCACAAGGAAATAAGAACACAAAGAGCGAGCCACCGGGGGGGGGGGGGGGGCCGCCGGGGGGGGCGCGAGTGGGAACAACCAAAAAAAGGAACGGGGAAAAACAGGGGAAAACGGTGCAGTAAGGGGGCCGGGGGTTGC
>JAODLD010000052.1:12595023-12616934 GCA_026781065.1 Mormyrops boulengeri | reverse complement strand
GCCCCCACCCCCCCCCCCCCCCCCCCCACCACACACCCCCCCCCCCCGCCGCCCCCGGGGGGGGGGGGGGCGCCCACGCGAGTGATGCTGCTTCTGTCACTCAGCAAGAAAGTTACAGGTTCAAACTCTGGAAAAGCTGTCAGATCAGGGTGCCTGGCTTGGCCTATTTAAAGATGCATGCGTGTCAATGGATACCTGTCACTGTGAGGTAAAACCCAGGAGAAACAGACCAGAAGCCAAAGTCGACGAGAGAGTACAGTGATATCAAGGCAATATCTCTGAAAGTCTTTCTCCAAAGAGTTCCATTTCACTATATTATTTACTTATCCTAAAGCAATGCACAATCAAGAACAGAGGGTCAGACAGGGCGCTGAGTAATTAGCAGTGAAGGCCGTACTCAAGGTGAAATCACGGGGATTCAAACCTGTGACCTACCCCTCACAGGCCCAGCATCCTAACCCACTGAGCCACACACCACTACTGGGCAATTGCATGTTTCACACATTATTGCCTATTTAATTAACCTACAGCTGATCGAGGTTAAGCATTTATAAACGTGCAGACGGCGCGGGGCTCACTTGGAGGGATTGTAGACGTCGATGTCTTCCAGGAGCTGCGAGCTGAAGGTGGCGTTGGGGTGGACGCTGGCCAGCACCTTCAGCACTCTGCCGTCCTCCGAGCCCAGAAACAGCACGCTGTAGTTCCGGGAGGGTCCGGCGGAGGGGTCCACAGCAACCTGGGTTAACTTGTATCTACGGACGCAAAAACAATTCAAACAGCTTATACTCTGTTAAAGTGACATGCTCATCTCTAATAATGCAATAATGCTTAACGTCTATTTGTGTTGTCAAATTATTCTATTGAAAAGGCTGCACTAGCAATTAAACAGAATACGATTCTCTGAAATTAGGCTTCATTATTATGCATCATGGAAAAACAAGGCTGATTTTAGACAGGAACTGCAGACCGTGTGTCATCTACCTCTTCATCATCTAGTCTTGCTGACTCAGTCTCCCTGACGCATGTGGAGAGACAAATCAGCCCTACTAGATGGCTGCGGCAAAATCTAAGCATCTGTACGATGCCCCACACCGTCTCCTCCATGGGGGGGGGAGGGGGGGCGGCGGCACTGTCAGCTACACTGTGGGGGAGGGAGGAAGTGGGGGGAGACCCGCGTACCTGCTGCCGGTGAGGGTGAAGCAGGGCCGGTCATTGACGGAGGGCACCGCCTCATCCATGAGTGGGTAGGACTTAATGAAGGTCAGCATTTCATCGGGGAAGGTGATGGAGGATTTGTAGGCAGCCGCTGGACCATCACCCGCACAGCATCCGGGCCTGAGAGGATGATGGGAGAGGATTTGTTTCAGCGTGCGAGAATTCATTCCCCTGTACTTCACTGAACTCACCAGTAAGAAGGGAAAGCTTGCAGATTCTGTTATTCTGTGGTCTAATACTGTCAGAAAAAAGCGCACAGTACGCCCCGGTACAGACAACATTAATGTCCCCCCATTAGTAGAAAAATGTTCCTCAGAGTCCATTTCAGTACCTTATATTGGACTAAAAGGTGCATTTAAAGATACATTTACCTACAGCGACTGGCAGACCCTTGAGGGTACAGCCCCAGTGACAAACAATCCACGGGATATGTTTCCAAGACAGTTTATGTGGACCGTGTGAGTTGTGGAAATTTTGCAAAGATGCTTTGTTGGATTTCATGAGGACTGGTTCCCAGAACATGTCGTTTCAGCCTGATTTTAGGTTATCGACGGTCTCACTAAGTTTGGGGAAATTCCTCTTCAGCTATTAAAATAAAATGCATCTGCCCCAAGCGGTAAAACGTATAATTCCAAGCTGCAAAGCTTGTTTTAATTAAATTATTGAATAAATAATTTACAGGGTTATTTTATTGCAGTACAGACTCCTGGAATGTCCACTGCATTTTCTAAAGTCATCGTACCATTATGAATTCCAGCAAATCATGTCATAGCAAATCATACAGAAGCTCTGCTATTCTCTAGGATACATGAACCCAATTTACCAAAGGCCACTTAGCCTAGAAGCTGTCACCCAGGCTACAGGTCCTATAGCAGAAATAATCTAAATATGGTGGAGTGAAAAAACAAATTATTAGATAAATATACTTTATACTGTCAGGTCAACATTGGGAGACAGCCTGGTGTCAGTCAAGATCTAGCATAGAGTGATTAATCTTACATTTAAGTAGTTCACTCACTTTCACGAGTCTAAGCTTGTATTCTTAGAAGGCTTCTAATATTTTTACATTTAAAACATCCCACAGGAATGTCAGGCAGGTCCGGATTTGAGTATAGTGGACTGTTAAACTCTTACAGAAGATAAATGTGGTTCCCTCTGTCTGAGTCGTATACTAAGATGCTGACCAGCCTCACCTGGGCTTGGGAACCTGATCTTCTGGCACCGGGGTCCAGGCCGACTCGCTGCTCTTCTGCTCCTTGAACCTCCCGTTGAAGACGCGCTCGATGTCGTCCATGTAGAAGGCGCACACGGCCGAGCCCGTGATGCTGAAGGGTTGCGTGGAGGTCAGGAAGCAGGTAGTGAGAGGACTGGACATCGCGTGAAGTTACGCACAACTCAACGGGATGGTCTGAGCTCGGTCCCAATTGCTGGCGTGACTGAGGGGAGGCGGGGCTGACCTGTTAGCCTGGGTGGTGAAGACTCCCACCACGGCAGGCCGCTGATTGATCTGTAGCACGTTGGTGAGTGACTGCAGCACGTCAAAGTAGAAGAAGGAGTCCCCCGGGACCGAGCAGTTCAGCCGGGCCTTCAGGAACGAGGTCCAATAGCGCTCCAGCACCCGTGGGGAGCCACCATTGTCATTCTTGCAGACCCGTGCCACCCGTGAAAATACCACCTGGGGGGTGGGAGAAGCCAACCGGTGATGTAGTGAGAACAGAACTTACAGCAAGGCTTTGATTGGCTGATAGGAGGAGCAATGGGCACTGGGAGGGGCCAAGAAAGGGGAGGGGCTAAAAACCAGCAAAGGGTTTGCATGAGGAGTGCGAAGGCAGCAAAGGCTTGGTAGATCGTTACAGGAAACAGTGAGTGAGTTTGAAGGAACTGGCCTAGACATGTAATAGGAACAGTAGCACTTCTGACTTCATCCCGGCTATATAAAGAGCTGCAAGTCTCAAGACTCCAATCTCCTGCCAGCTTATAAATATATCCTTTGTCTGCTGGTCTCTTACCTTGCCAAGTGTGGTATACTCTACTGCGATCTCACTTAGGAAGAAATACACGTAGTTCCCATACTCTATGGCATGGAGAAAATGAGGCTCTGGAACAAGCCAACACAAAGAAACAGATTGTCACGTTCATAATAATAGGAGGGGGTTTACTGCTGTCTACTGTATGTCATTTCACGGTAAGAACTTAACAAACCAAGGACAACATTCACCTCGTAGCCACTTGGAGTCATACTTCACGGTGCGCAAGACTGGACTTCCCTCGCCGAGGCTGCGGTAGATCACGGCGTCGCTTGCCAGGAAGTCAGTCATGGTGGCTGAGTAGAAGTCACCCCCTGAAGGTCGTAAAGAGTAAGAGTAAACACGGCGATGCCTGAGGCTCGCAATCTGTTTCAACAGCAACTATTTCCCGAACTTGGCAGCTGTGATGCCCCTATACTCTATAACGGTGGGTCATGGGGGAACGCTGATGACGTGGCCAGTGGCGGAAACTCACCAGCAAAGAGCCCCACATTGGACTGCCGGGACTCGAAGGGACAGCGAGCTTGGCCCACCACCTCCTCCCCATCCTGCTCGAGCGTGGACATCTGCAGAATAAGATAGAGGACTTCAGGAGCACTTCATCTTCCTTAGCATTACAGAAACGCAGCTATGTTGGGGAATTCATAACCAAGAGCTTGCGGGTAGAATTTTAGTTTGCTAAGGAGCATGTGTTAGATTCCGCTGTTTCACCCTTAACGTGATGAACTAGACGAGAAGCTTTCTCTTAGTGAGGAAGGAGTTTATTTCCAGATGATATTCTCTGATGCAGTAGATGTTTCGCACAAGCTTCTCAAACTTCACCTCCTGGCTTGTATGACTTACAATGTTTGGTCACAGCCAGTCAGGACCCAGGAAGTGGAGATGAACAACTTGGATTCTTGATCATCCGGCCTTGTGGCATCCTGAACGGTCACTCCATGTTTGCAGTAAGCATATTTGTTTGACATAGCACCTTGCCTTGTGATGACAACAGGAGGTGAGGAGTTTCCAAATTACCTTCACTATCATTTGCTTGATTACAGGGCATGACAGAAGCTGGAATTCCTGTGTTACAACATGATAAACGTAATATGATGAAGCAACATAAAACCCTACAAAGGTAAACGGTGAAGCTGTCCGACCTCTGCATTACACTCTCTGCGTTTACTTGATTAATAATAACCAGAGGTGGAAAGATCCAGAAAGTATAAATCCAGACCAAGAATTTCAACCAACCAGTTGAGTACTCCACGTGACTCTTTATACTCAACTGGTTAGTTGAAACAAAACCTTGGTCTGGATTTGTACATACCACCTTGGATAGCAACAATCAGGGGTGTCAGAGGGGCATGGATACCATGACAGATTCAGGGGACCCAGCACTTTCTGGGGGCCTGAAAATCCCCCCCTGCTCAGCAAAATCAGCTGAGAGACTGAAAGTGCCAACCCAAGCAGGTGCCTCAAGTCACATTTCAGGTGTCGATAGATAGATTGTATAAGCATGAACCATGCTACTACGCCACACTAAAACCACAAGAAGAGTGGAAAAAAACAAGATCCAGTTGTTTAGGACAGGAATCGGTAGATAGCTTCTGCTGAGGGGACATTTCAGCAGTCATTGTTTCCCTGGGCGGTTAGCGTAGCGACACTCGCTAATCCTCACAGGAAGTGAAGGCTGGGAACGGAGTCCAGAGTGTCAGAGAGATAGAGTGGCTGCGTGGTAAGATCCAAAAAGCTTCGTTTCCTACCAGTGCCACCGTAGCCGCTAACGCGCGCAGCACGGGCCAGCGTTCGAGCCAAGCCCCGAGAGATGCTATCGCTCCCTGCGTGCAGCAACACTCACACCATAACTCCTTAACCTCTGACCTCTGGCTCTATTTCCACCAGAAGCCAGGCTGTGAGCACCAGCGGAGCCACGCAGGTGCACAGTGGCACCCACCAAAACAAACGGGTCAGGTTACACCAGGGGCCCGGCTGCCATCTGCAGCGTCTCGCAGGAAACTTTGACACAGCAAAACAAAAATTGATTCAAAAAAGACCTCAGTGACTTTTTTTTTCATTGGCTTGAATCTGAGCTGCAAAAAGGAGACTCCACTGCTAAAAAGACACTTCAAAGATTGCATTTTTACAGACAGACAGACAGACACTTTATTGATCCTGAAGGAAACTGCAGGTTTACAGTAGTTAAATACGCACATTAAGACAGTAAAAGATGTTTGAATATGAACAGAAAGTAACAATACATAATAGGCCACGATAAACAGTAACGATGCAAAGAAAAGTATTGCGCACAATACTGTAGTAACGGCTCATTAATACTCACTATTATTTATAAACTGGGCCTCCGCTGATGCGGGCAGCATTCAGAGGGTGTACTGGCCCCCCATTGGCCCACATAGCCTGTGGCCCGATTTGCCTTCCTGCTCCTCTGTCCCCCCCCCGCAGGCCCACATCCAGAAGCCATCATTTTTCGTGAAAAATGTGCCCGGTGTAGTATTTATAGTGACCCCCCTGCCCCCCACCCGCCTTTCTCCTCCAGCCTCATACTTTCTGAAAGTACACTGGAAGGCTGAACTGACACGACGCGTGCGTCCCGCCCCATGCTTGAGGTGTTTGTCAAGTTGGCCGATCCACGATGAGCAACTGGGGAGTATGGAGAATGCGGCATGGATTACGATACCCGGCTTTTGGCTTGGATTGGGGCGGGGGGGGTGATTTATGGAGGGGCTTTGGAGAGGTCCGCACTCTGAGTAGCCAGCTGCACTGACCGCTGGTTGACTTTGCACTAGATATATATTTTTTCTTTTTCCCTGAATTTATGGACTTGCCCACACTTCTCCTCTTCTAGAAGCAGTCTGTAAATCATACCATTATTCTTATACCCAGCCAATATGTAGCAGAAAGGTGACGCTGGTGAAACACCCCACACTATGCGTGTGCCTTACATAAGTGACAATGAAGATTATTAGACATTATAAACTTTCCGAGAATAGAATAGCGACACTTTATTGATCCTCATGGGGTTTTTGAAAGGGAGCTTGGGGGGGGGGGGGGGGTGTCAAAGCACATGGCCAGCCAGCGTATACAACACCCTCGGAACCATTGGGAGTTAAGGGCCTGGCTCGAGGGGCCAATGGCGGCATCGGTACGCCGACCCTGGGATTTGAACTGGCGACCTTCTGCTCATGGATGCAGAGTCACATGACATGAAGGTTAGACAAAGCAGGAATGTTGGGGGGTGGCATTTGTACTGAGTAATCCTATGAATAAATGTGAAATGGATGTTCACGCACCTTGTAATTGCGGCAGGTGGGGTTGAAAGCGTTGGTGCCGCAGGCGAACAGCGTCTCGTCGTCTCTGGGCACCAGAACTTTGATGTAGTTGTAGCATTCGTCCTGCAAAACACAACATAGGCCTTCTTCAAGAGCATGACCCTGCTCTCAGCCTCTGCCCCCCCCGCCGACCGGCTAATTCGCTTGGCCAAACTGGAGCCTCTGCCTGCGCCGGGCTTTCCTGTGTGCGCTTAGCACCCAGCTGGCGGTGCGGAGCCACACCGAGCCATGCAGATCCTGCTACTCACGCTGTTCTTCCCCCTGACTGTGCACTTCTCCACATCCTTCGTCTTCCAGGTCAGCTTCTGTGACAGAAACGGTGTACGATTATCTAAAAAAGTGCCGTGCTTTCAACTAGGCTAGGACAGTATTAACAATCGGAATCGGAATCGCTTATTTTTCGCTAATGTCGCTTCGAGATATCGTGCGAAACAGGACAATCAAGACAATGACAACCAAAATAATAAATTGTATACATAAATAAAATACAGTAATGTGCTTGGTGAAGGTCATGTGTGAAGTACAATGCAAAGTAGCAGCATTTGTAATTTGATAGTATTTTCATAAGAACATATGAAATTTACAAACGAGAGGAGGCTATTCGGCCTATCAAGCTCACTTGGGGAGAACTTAACTAATAGCTCAGAGTTGTTAAAATCTTATCTAGCTCTGATTTAAAGGAACCCAGGGTTTTAGCTTGCACAACACTAACAGGAAGACTATTCCATACTCTAACTACATGCTGCGTAAAGAAGTGCTTTCTCAAATCCAGTTTAAAACGTTCTCCCGCTAATTTCCGCCTATGGATAAGAACATAAATACAACATGATTGCAGTATTCTGAAATCTTGGAAAAGTGTACTGTATACTGTGGTGTAATGTCTAAATGTTATGATGGTATGAAAAGGTAGATAATGCCCAAGCCTAGCTCCAACCCCCACCTCTTGAACCAGCCAAACATACTGTGAAGTTTTATAGCACTGGGAAGAACAGAGAAAATGCAGGAGAATCCCTTTAAAACTACTGGTAAACCGGAGAGTAAAAAACAGCGTTTGGGGTGTTGATAGAGCTGTCATCCCACTCTCAGAAACTAAAGCTCATATTAGGTGAGCGAGACTCTGGAGTAGGAGGGGATCCATCAGTCTAGCTGTAGGCTTTGATGTTCTCCAGACCCCAGAGGCCACTGGGGCAGTTTAGAGACTTTGGGGTCTCTGAAGTGGGAAGAACAGAAGCAGGGAACGAAATAAAACCTGCAATCTTTGCAGAAACATAGCATGGAGATCTGAGGCTTGTTGTGTTTCTTTGACGGGAGTGGGATGTGCTGACAGCTAGTAATTATGGGAAATGGAGCAGGCAGCACCCCTCACTTTTAAATGCCTATAGAAGACAATGGACTGGGTGATCTCTGAAGGGGCTTCAGCCTTGGCTTTCACCCCAGTCACATGACAGTATCTTGCAAAACAATTGGACATCTGCATAATTTAGCCAATGCAATTTGTCAACAGCGTTGCATTTCAGACCTATCCAAGCAGCATTCTCCTTTCCTTCAAACCATCCATTGCCCCACCTTCCAATCACTTCCAATCACATCCTCGTACACAGTGTACAGGATGAAGGGGCCTCCAAGCAAATCACGGGGCCCTTAAAACCGCTCCTTAAATGTTTCTTTAAGTGAATGCATTTCACCTATGGGTACCTACCTGAACGTGATCATAAATATGGCTCTAATGGAGATAAGACTGACATCATTCTTCACATGTCAATGCTGATTTAACGTAGTAGGAACTGTTTTCTTTGGCGTTGCAAGAAACGTTATAAATTCATTGTTTCTCTCTAGCCCTTACGCCGTGCTGTTATCTCAAGGTCACCCGGCCAGCTTTCGTAGTATGCGGAGTCATTCACAAAAAAGCGAGCATGAAGCTATTACGGTACCTGCTGGGGAACAATCTGCTCCGTTGAGGTACTGAGGTTGACCGCAAACACGTGATCCCTGCCAAATGGACGAAAAACCATCAGTCCCGAGTCTCTGCTGATCCCCTTAAGCAGTACAACTTCACGGCCAACATGACATAAACCAAACGACACATTTTCAGAGCTTAATATGACCGGCACGCTCCCCATTTTCGAGGATAGCAAACAGTGCGGGAAACATGATTATTTTATTGACCTTCCATCTATTATGGATCAGACACTGTGAGGTGGGCATGCCACGTGTGGTCATTGTTTTGCTGTTGTTTAACAGGATAGTTGTACTATTGTTTGAGAGGATTGTTGTATCATTGTTTGGGAGGATTGCTATACTGTTGTTTTTAAGCATTGTTTTGTTGTGTACTGTTATTTTACAGGATTGTTGTACTGTTGCTTTACAGGGTTTTTTGCTGTAGTATACTGTTGTTTGAGAGGATTGTTGAGCTGTTGTTTGACAGGATTGTTTAGTGTTAACAGGATTTTTGTACTGTTGTATGAGAGAATTGTTGTACCATCGTTTGAGAGGATTGCTTTACAGTTGATTTAAAGACAGCTATAGCCTATGGAGCGCACCTAGAGCTTACTGAAGTATTACAGCCAATTCCTGTTTTCACAACAAATACCCTCAGAAGCCCAGGCACTGAACTGGGGCAGGACAAAGATTCAGGCACTACCTGGCTGCTATGTAAAGCATGTGGTTGATTCGCAGCATCCTCTGGAAGTCCAGGCCCAAGCGTGCTGTGTCGTTGTCAGACGTCAGCCCTTGAAACCCGGGGTGCAGCTGGGAGTCTGTAGGTGAGGCGGGACACCATTCCCATCACACCATCCGTGCAACCGAGGGTTACCGCATGCATAACCAAGGGAGATTTTTTGGGGAGACATGTTCCACAGACCTCTGTTGGCATTTTGCTGATCGAGTATCTGGAATGTCAGTCTGTGGCTGCATTAAAATAAATTCTATATGACAGGCTGATCAGAGATTACTTTCCTTATGGCTGCCCTGTGCCATTTGCTTGTAAAGTCAGGCCAACCACTGCAAGGCACCTCTGGCAGGATTCACATTCAAGTCACTGTAGGCCTGGCGTTTGAAAGTCTTGGTGCATTTCTAAAAGGTTTATAATGATGTGAATGGGTCCCGGTATTAAAACTGTGATTTTTTTTTGCTACAGAAAATAAAGTGGCAGAAAAGCCTTAAGTACTGCTACATTGGACAGGGATGGGGGGAGGAGGGTGGGTAAGATAATAGCAACCAGAAGGTGCGGCTAAAATCTGATAAAGAACTTAAGAAACAAAAGTACTGACCTCTCTTCGTAAAATAAGTCCAATTAAATGATTAAAGGATTAAATGATTAGTGTCTGATTAAGGAATTAAATGATGAGTTGATTAATAGCACGAAACACAAAGACATTTAGTTTGGTATGGATGCCGAATGGAGCCGACTGCGAGGCACCGACACTGAGGAAAACACAGCAGTGAAATGCTCATCGTCTGCCCTTCGCTTCGGTGCAGCAATTTATTCTGTCCACCTGATCACAGCCAAATGCTGCTAATCCAAAGCAGTGCACTCCCCCCAAACTCCCCAGGCCCTCTACTCCTCCACTTTCATCAGGGATCGCTTTCGGTTCAACGACCAGCTTCTTGCCAATATCCTAATCTAGTGTTTTCTAACCCGGTCCTCGGGGACCCATAGACGGTCCGCGTTTTTGCTCCCTCCCAGCTCCCAAACAAAAATGGGGACCATCTGGGGGTCCCCGAGGACCGAGTTGGGAAACCTCGATCTAGGATATATGATGATACCTGAAGGGGGAGTCTCAGCATTTAACGATCAAAATAGCAAACTGATGCAATTAATGCAGGGGTACGGAAGGAGCCAGATTAGTTTTAAATAGAGGGTAACTCAGAAATCTAGTCTGGTAAAAATTTAGAGTCTGTAGCTTTTCCACTTTTATAGTCAGCGATACCTTAGTATGGATTTTATCAGACTAATAATGCAGGAATTTTACTCAGGTTGTCATGGGAAACGGCCAATGCAATGAGGGGGGGCAGCGACCTATGACCAGGCACCACTGCATTAAGGCACTCAAGGTTGCCCCCTCCGACTGGAGGCAGTGAGATCAGCGGTTCACCTTCCACATAAATTGCAGTCTGTAGGAGTCGGTCCTTCTCTCTCTCTCTCTTTTTATCCAAAGCACAATTAGACCAGACTAATGCAGGTCACACGAGAGGGGCCGGCCTTGTGTCCCACCTTGATTGCGGTTTAATTATGTCTCACAGCTTTTCCTTGCTTAAAAGTTTTGCCTGGTGGTGAGCAAACACTGGCTGGCCTTGTTTGCCTAATGAATATAAATCAATATATCATTTCCAGGGACGACCCTACGCTTTGCCACACATTACCAATATTTGGGAGCACCGCTGATGTGTCACTGATGGAAAACAGAGACAGTGTTAGTCACACCTCTGATTCTAGGGCTGCTTCTGTTTAATTACACCCTCTGTCACACAGTGAATGTGGCCAACTCAGCAGAGGTCATAGCAGAGGCTGGATTTTCACTCAGAGAGCGACTATCAACTTCTGCATGAATAAAGGGGGTTGTGTCATCACACGCTGACGCACCAATCAGCAACAGAAGTATACTCACGTTGCCGGCCGACAATGTTGATTGGCTCCAAATCTTTGGGGAAAGGCGTGACCGTGGAGGAGACGGACAGGATGCAGGAAGTGAGGGTAAATACTATGGCAAGGAATGGCTGCATCTTTGGAACTCGCACCATGTTGGACGGAGGGAGAGGGTTACTGGAGGGGGGGTGGTGACCAAGAAGTAGTCCTTGTTCGAGCTTCAGAAGTACATTATAGATGTCAGCTACAAGAAAGTCGCCCTGTCAAAAGAGAATAATTACAATACAGACAATCAGACCATGGCCCAGATGCACAGAATGACAACATTAAATAAGACTGACTGTGTTGGCAACGATTGAACGTAAAATTAAATATCATCAACGGGCTGCACATATCCTCTGTAGATCAATATGCCATATAAGCCTCTTGTCAAATAATGGGGGAGACATTAAAAGACGAGGCTTTATCATGAAACAAAAGGATACAAAATCAATATGAATCACCCTCATAAAACCCCTTTATGTACCATCCCTGAAACACACTGTGAATCTGGAAGGTCCCCTACCTGTTGAAGAGCAGATATTAACTTTTCCACTGCTGTTATGTAAACAAACTATGAGTGTGGAGATGACCTCCTTCCTGTCTGGTCATTAAATTATGAGAGGAAAGAGAGCCTGTCTGAACAGCCACATCTGTGGTAATGTCTCTCTCATGGCTGATGCCGTAATCATATGAGCTAAAATAGACTAGCTGACTTCTCAGCCAGGTGCTATAAACTCATATCTACACTCGCTCCGGCAGAACAGCAAGAACCAAAAGGGCTCCTTGACTGAAGAGCGTCGGTGTCATCGGGTACATTCGCCCACCATTCTGTGCCAATGGTCCAGCGAGCAGTGCTGTGCCAAGGGGTATATCAAGGCCTGCTTTCTACCAATCACAAGGATGAAAAGAAATGGAAGAGCACCAAGACCTAGAGGCCTAACCAGGCAGCAGGCCTGCTGTGGCCAGCACTGATGCTAGCTCTATGGAACTCTTTAGCTCACCAAATAAATGGTAAATAGCATTTATATAGCGCTTTTCTACTCCTACGAGCACTCAAAGCGCTTTATAATTCATGCCTCACATTTCCCCCATCCACACACCGGTGGTAGAGGCTGCCATGCAAGGCACCAACCTGCTCATGGGGAGCAATCTGGGGTTCAGTGTCTTGCTCAAGGAGACTTCAATGGGGTCAGGAGGAACTAGGGATCAAACCGGCAACCCTCCGGTTGCCAAGCAATAGTACTACCTCCTGCGCCACCATCGCCCCATAGAGATAGAGATGTTAGCATAAGGGGCTCTGAAATGATCCACAAAGACATGCCCCCGCTTTAGGACTAATTAACATGCGGCCTCATTTGCATTCAGCCGAGATACAGCATTTACTGATGAGGTCAGGTAATAATTCTAAAAGCACGTGAAATTCGGTGGACTGGTGTCTACTTGAGTTTGCATCATGGAGTTGGAGTACATGACCTTGAGGTAATGCTCCTCAAGGCTCTCTGGTGTAAATCCACCTCCATAAATACATTGCATGATTCAGTTGGTCCAGCAATATATTTCGAATATATACTTAATTATATTCAGACTGCATACTTGGAATGAGCCTGTAACCTATTTCATTAGGACACTTATTTGACCCAAGTGGATGGATCCTCATTCTGCTAATGAAACTGTAAATATTTCGAATCACTTTTGATATGAAGTAAATCGTTCTTGGCCCATTCTTGGCTTAACCCTTCAGTTGCGGAACCTTCAAAGCTGCGACTTGGCGACTTCAGTATGTAGAGAGAGCCTCTTCAAGCTTTCTCACAAAGCCTTCGAACTGGCATGATCGACGGTAGGCCCTCTTTCTGCAGCATTATGAACCCAGCTGTATTTTTGATTGCCTCAAAGCAGATATGCACGTCTGAATGTATTTATGTCATGCGTCAACAGCCCATTTCAGTATGAGAAAACATTAAATCGATGAGCACTAACCCACCACCCCCATACTCCCCGGCCCACCTGCATCCCGCTCATGGTGGGTGTAAAGCACCCAGGACGCTGATATTGTCTCTAACATGATCAGACACATTAGCCCATACTCTTTACAGGCCATTAACTACCACCCAGCCTGCCCATTTCACAGGCTATCACGTAGCGGGGGTGACGAGGGGGACCGGGGCCAGATCAGTGGCAACCGAGAGACTGATGGTTTTCACTTCACCGAGCTGTTCCCTTCAACAATCACAAAAATATTGATGGAAAACATAATGGAAACAGTTACACAACATGCAAATATATTTCACCTCTGACTGCATGCTAAAGCACAAAAAGGACATTTACTAATAATAACACAGTGGTAAATTAATGTGTTAGGGACTGGAAAAGACACCGTAGACAGGTATATATTATGCATGCTAGGATGTGTATGTGTGTAATCTGCTCGGGACAAGCCTTCCCCTTGCAGGGATTTTCAACCCGAGGTATATGACTCCTTTGGGGGTCTGTAGAACATTTGCAGGGGGTCCACAGTAATGTATTGTAAATTGGCGAAATGTCGGTATAATCATCTGGTTTATGCAATATGAAAAATATCAGTGGAGCCAAAAAATTTTTTAAGGCAGACCCCCCACCCTCAACCCTGCCACGTACCTTCATTCTTTTTTCACTTACACAATCAAGCATTAGTGGTAGGGGGGCCCAGCTCTGGGCTGGTTCCATTTTTGGGTCCCTGGATTCAAGAAAGCTTGAAAACCCTTGTTCTTTTTTATTAGGGTGTTTCCCTCCAAAACAAAGACCGTGGTGAAATAGTGAAAAATGTAGCCCAGATAAACAGAAGTAAAATTCAGCCAGGGAGCCACAAATACGGTGTCTAATGTGACTCTATATAATTATTCCAGACCCCGGAGTTGTTCTCAAACTACTGCCCAAGCCACAGCAGTTCAGTGGTTCCTGACCAAAAGTCACATGACTATTTGCATGCTTGACGCCGAAGATGATCCTTGGGAGGTCACCGATCACCTTCAGCCCCTGGGCCTCTCACTTCAAGCTTGCTGTACTCCAACACCTCCCTGTAAGGCGTCTGTGGTGACACAGAAGTTCTTTTCAGCAGAGAAAATGTCTACGTGCTGCTCAGAAACTCAGATCAAGCCACTTGTGCCCTGCCCACCCGCTGTACCCATTCCAAAGAAGCTGCTTTGACGATTGGTAACTTCTCCATGGTAATTAGACCGACGGTTTTGTAAATGCTGCTGCGCGGCGGCGGCAAAGCCGAGGAGGATTAGAAGAGAGAGAGAGCCATCTCTGGCAAATGGCCCTGCAGGAGAACTGCTGTTGGTACGACAGTCTTTATGAGTGATTCACAGCCGTTATTAGCTGTGGTGCCAAGGCAGCTTAGCTAAATGGACAGTGGCTTTTCAGAAGCTAGTGCTAATCAAGCAGCCCCAAAGGGTTCAAGATAGTCGTTTGCAGTCCCAACCACTGTTGGTTGTTGGTCTGTGAAAGTTTCAAGGACATTGGTGCCACCGAGAGCTACAATTCCCCTGGAAGGTAGAAGACAGTGATGGTAGGATTATGAGGCAGAAAATATGAACAGAATCCAACATCCAAGGCAGAATAATCATAAATTTATTCAAGCAACTCATAAGATGGCTTAGCATGGAAGGCTAAGGATATATGACAAGTGTCGATACTAGAGACTGGGAGAAGCATCAACTGTTTTCTTTGCTAGTCTACATGGACACCGACTGTGTCAATCCTATGGCTAGCCACACTCCATCCCTTTGATGCAGTTAACCAGCTGCCAGAAGGCATTCACTGTTTCATAGAAGGTGAGAAGGGCCTTCATTTTGACAGGAAAAGCCAGTGCCCCTTCCTCATCAATGTCATTCATCTTCCTCGTGTCAAGCACCATGTCAGATACTGATCCAGGGACACAGCATATGTGGGCTACTGGCAGACTCCTCCCCTCATGGGCTTGTCAGGCGGCCATCACCTTCTCCCTATAGAAATGCCCACAAACACTTTCCATGCATGACCCTTGACCTGATGTTCCAGCAAACTCTTTCTTGTTAAAGTCATCGTATGGAGACTGCTAATCCTAGTTCTTGAAAGAAGATCTCTAGGTACAAGAAATAGAAGCTGTCTCTGTAAATGAAGAGCTACGAACACCAATTTATCAAAGAGTGGCTGAGGCCTACATCATCTGCAGAACTTTCATAACCTGCGGGACACTTAAAAGTGAAAGTAAAAACCCAATTATGAGTAAAGACCCATTGGGAGAGTCAATGTTGACACAAGGACACAAAATTAGAGCTGGTGGTGAGGTCTATCCCTCACGTGTCTTTGGACTTTCTTGCTGCTTTACAGCCATATCAGCAGCATAAATGGATTTCAAAACAATATACTGGCAAATAAGCATACCATAATCTACTTAGAAGAAAGGAGGTAGGAACACAGCATATTCTGAAGCAATCAAAGTAATTGCTGCAATGCAACAATGCTTTTAGGAGTAAATATAATATTTTGCTTCTTGGCAACGATCCCGACAGTATTCACAGCTGTATGCAAACCCAGAGGATGCCGACGTGGAGGAGACGGAAGATAAAAACTAGTCTTTTCTTTGGAAATTGATTGCCATCCTTTTGAAGCATTTGACTGGGATTTTTTTTCAATTTTGCTGCTGCCCTCGCCATAACCTTTACCCCCCACAATGCCAGAAGAAGGACTGATTTGATTTTGGGGGACCATGATGAGTGAGGCTGTTGCCTGGAGACAGAGCAGTCGGAAGGCCCATGGCAGGACACTCCTCGCTATAAAAACATAAAAGTGTGTCCGGTAGCAATTAGAGATCCAACGTGTGTCCTGCTCAATGGGTCCCTCTCATTCTAATACAGCTGCCTGCCACCCAGAGCCATGCAATGCCACTCATCAGAGATTCACAGAGGTGTAGCCAGTCAGAGGTGGGTGTGTGAGTTTTTCCACCTTCTGAACCCCTGTTTCAGCTGTCTAGAGTGGACCACAGATGCTGCAGCCCTGGAGGTCTTTGAGGGAGGTGCCAGGGGAAATGCTGGGGAGCAGCAGACTGGGGGGGGGGGAAGAGTGCTAAGAAGCAATGAGCCACTCCCAGCTTGGCCACTAATTAGCGCACTGGGGACCTCCTTGACGATAGTCACATGGATCCATTCTATAACCCTGGCAGCTGGAGTGGAAAAATGTACACTGCTATGTTTTCATTTAATTTAATTGTGCTTTCAGTGAGGGGGAACGCAAGTCCATGGCTGGATGTAGGGTAGGAGAGGGTATTTTTGAGCATTTTCAATAATTAACTATATGAACAAAATACCTATTACTGGTGATACCATTCAAATGGCAACCTTGGTTTTGTTTGAAACTAAGCAATTAACAGCAATTAATGTTCACAATTAGTCTTAATGCCCCCTTAAAAATGGCTACATTTACGCAATTAAATCTCGTCTTGTTAGACAATTACTTGCTCGTTCTGTGAAATGTCTGCTGGCTTAAAATTAAGTGCAGTTGGCAAATGCCTTTTAAGATCCTTCAAGAAACTGAAGCTCTAGCCAAAAAATCAGTCCAGATATACTTTAAGAAGATGTTGATTGTTGTCTTATAGGAGCCTGAAGTAAACCTTGTAGAATCTGACTGTGCCAAGGAACACCACTGTCCTAGACAATCCACTCCCATCAAGTACCTCCTCATTCCATCTGCGAGCACCAGTCAGGCTCTGTGGGTAGCCTGCTCATTAAAGCCCGACGGGAGCCCTAAGAGCGCAGCAGTAAATATATATGTATGTGCTTGAATCGAAAGCCAGTGGGGCGTTTTCTCCTCCTGACAGCTCCACATCCACTTATGAAGACATCTCCAGCCTGCTCTTAATAGAGCTGAGAGTTAGGAGTCTGTTATTACCTGTACCCCCCAGGGAGGCAATTGATATGGAAGAGAGGAAGAGAATGTCCCAGCGACAGAGCAGCTGGGCAATCAATCAAACGCCCAATCAACCAGATATTATTCAGTTTGAACGTCCAACCAACCCACAGAGCAGCATGGCTGATAGATATCCTGTGTTTTTCTGCTCTCTGGGACCAACTGGCATTTAGGTTACGTTACAGTCACTGTTTGTAACTTGGGGCCCTTGTTCTCATCTGGGTGTTGTGGTCAGTGGAGAGGACACGAAGTCTCGGGCTAATGCCAGCCATTGCTTTGCTTTTCTGAACCTCCCAGACTGCCTGGCGAAACTGCATCCATGTGGGGCATCGAGTCCCGTATCCTGTTGTCGCTGGCTCAGTACCCTGGCTCTGGCCGAGTCAAAAAAAAAATCGCCTTGATCCTCTGCAAAAAAGACGTGGATGGGGCCAGGCGAGGGCTTCTTCTCTGCACTACGAATCGTCCCCATTACCATTCCTCTGATTTGTCACCCGGTAGACCTGCTTCTTCTGCCATTCCTTCCTGAGGGACGTTTCCGGAAAAGCGGGGCCAGACCAATGGATGCACAATGGCAGATTTTTGACGTGGATGGTATTTCCCAAGATGCTCCGTGTCATGCCGGTCTTTCAGGCTTCCCGAAAACCGGCTAATACCTAAGCCCATGGCCTGTATCACAGGAGTGCCGCTTATCAAGATGGGACTCAATTGATGGAGGCAGGCGGGGGGGGGGGCAAAAGGGAGGAGGGGGCAGAGATACAGGCACAGAGAGACAAACGCCATGCAGCTGCTCTTTCAATCTCACAGCTCACCTCATCATCTCAAGCACAAAGAACCACAACAACAGTCCTGGATCAGCGAGGGTGCCATTCTAAATCCGATATCAGCTCTTCACAGCTGTTTTCAGAGGTGGGCGGGGGAGCCATTCAGGTGAAATGTATTATGGGAAGCATTATGGCACTGAAGCTTGATTATGAGCCGTCATTAGCATTTAATGAGATAAGGAAAATGTTGATGGATAGCATAATTAGGAAGGAAAAAAAACAAACACACCAGTAACTTGAGTGCCTGTCACTGCAGTAGCATGTATGCGGGTTGCAATCTGGTGACACACACACACCAGTGTCCCAGAAAATTTTTTAATCGCTATACAGCGATGCTAACTAAAATTTATCTTGTTCCCTTCTGGGGAAAAAACAAGAAGAGTTCATGTGGAGAACAACACATCAGTACTCACCACAAATTTCACAATATTTGTGGAACAAAGACAATACTGTCTTTAGCAGAGAGCCACATGACCTTCTGCTTAATTTCCCACATTTTATCTTTGTCTTTTGTCCCACCAAAAAAAGCAGGCTTTAAATCTCATTCTCTCTTAGCTAACTAAAATTTAGCTCCATAGTCATTCAGTAATGCCAATAAATGATCGTCACATATTATGTTACTCAAAGCAGGTTAGCTGAGCCATTTCAAAAAGTCCCTCTAGAATTTGTAGTAGTAGTTTTTTTTTACTTTACAGACCACAAGCACACCATGTTTGGTTGGGATGTCCCTGAGGAGTGGTTTGGGAACCAAGACAGTGTTCTTCTAGTCACCAAACAAGATATATGTAACTTTTTGGAGAAAGTTATTTTTTTACTGTATTACTTTTCATTTACGTATAGTCCAATAATAAATCCTGCTTCAATTTCTGAGAAAATACATACATGCTACCCAGATAAATAGATCTTAGATCTTGGCAGGTAGGAACAGGACAGCCGACCAAAGCCTGATTCAGCTGGAACATGGGGTGGCAGGTAGGAACAGGACAGCCGACCAAAGCCTGATTCAGCTGGAACATGGGGTGGCAGGTAGGAACAGGACGGCCGACCAAAGCCTGATTCAGCTGGAACATGGGGTGGCAGGTAGGAACAGGACAGCCAACCAAAGCCTGATTCAGCTGGAACATGGGGTGGCAGGTAGGAACAGGACGGCAGACCAAAGCCTGATTCAGCTGGAACATGGGGTGGCAGGTAGGAACAGGACGGCAGACCAAAGCCTGATTCCGTCAAATCACTGACCTGACTCGGTGACCCATTTACATATGCAAACATATTTTGCATGGACCTTATTGAACTACTCAACTTTTGGGATATTACACATGCTTGTCCTGGGTAGACCTGAACCAGCTGTCATTTGAGGATTTAGATTCAGGCTGCATTTCACCGCTCTCCTTTAAGCCAGCTGCACTGAAAATCTAATTCAGAACAGGCAGCAGAGGACACTACATTTCTTGGTGGCAAATACTGGGCCTGTACCCACTCCAAGAGTCATTCTGACTTTATTATCAAACCCACAGAGAAAGTACAAATACGACTCTGAGCGTGGATAATAGAATATGATGGGGGAAAAATACACTTATACAGCTAAATGGATCTTTCCAGAAGATGTTGGGAGGATTCAATCAGGCTAAAAACCCGGGGAGTTCTCAACACATAATTCAAAGCTAATATGAAAAAAAAGACCTGAAATTAATGACAGGATCATTGTTCTCTGTGTCTGTAGCAGGCATTGGACACAATGGGTAATCTTTTCAAATTAATGATTTTCCATTTGGCTTGGTCAATGCAGACATGTCAAGCGATAAAGCAATAATGGCAAAATTTGCCGTACGCGGTTTTAGCCGTGACCATGCCTGATGGCCTCAAATGCTTCACCGCCGCAATGTTGCACCTCCTGCTTTTCCCGTAAACTGATACAGCACGCATTTGCTGCACCCTCCGCTCCATCCACGGACCCAGTTGGTGTAGCGACTGTGGTGATCGCCGTGTCGACCTATACCGGGTGACAACATGTCGCGGGGGGATTGGATTGGATGCCCACTGGTATCAGGTGTCCTTCTGGCATCACTGACCAATTAACATAAAGTGTCCCCACACTTATGACATCAACTCAGAGCATAAGGAGGCCCAGGCTGTGAAATGATGTAAATAATTGGCTCCCGTGTCCATGGTGATCCCAGAGACATCGCCGCTTCATACTAGGATACAGATAATGAAGACCAAAGTTCCTTTTTCACAAGTATGGCAAGGCCCAGCAAACCCTCTGTATAATGATGATGATGATGATGATGATCAATATATAAGTATATATAAATAAAATATATATATAAATAAAATAATAACAAGAAGAAGAAGAACTGGATTATTCCCTCCGGGAATAGGCTCTGAACCGCCACGACCCTGCACAGGACAAGCAAGTATGGAAAATAAGAATAATACTAAGAAGATGAATAAGAATACACCAAAATTTCCTTGGGGGGTAAATGGGTTTTTGGTCCTCTTTTATTGACCACTGAAACACCACAAGAAACACCAAATGAGCAGAAGAGGGCGCTCTCTCCAGCCTTTGGGCTGCAGACCAAATGTCTTGTTCAAAGAATCTTGGAGGTGGGGAAGAGGCCGTGCAGAATTAGCCCTTAAACCCCTGCCCTTCATCACCGGACGGATCTGACAGCCCCTGATCCCCCCCGCTAAGCGTAATCCCCCATCTCATTCCGAAGCGATTACGATCCCCCATCTTCCTGAAAGGATTTTAATGGTTTTAATGGTTTCAGTCATATTCCTCGGTAACCCCCTTTCCTTCTCCATAGAAGACGCCTGCTGGCACGATGCCTGGGATCTTAGACAGGGTGTTGAGAACAATATCATGCGACCGCCAGTGCTGTGCTGCACTATGATATGGTTATTGGTAACATTACGGCGGAGGTTGGCGCTTAGGACATAAAGCAACAGAACGGCAGACCGCAGAGGGGGTACATTCCACAGCACGAACACTGAAAGCGAGACACGACAAGCCTCGGTGAGACAAATAGCCCATTTTGAAATGACAGTAATTCCATTCGCCGGCCCAGCCTTTCGGGGGGAGAGAAAGGGAGAGAATGGGAGATGCCCAGACAAACAGGGACTGGCAAACTGGATGTCGGTGTCTTTTGTTGTGCCTCTGCAATGAGCCCGGAGCTTTGAGCACACCTACAGCAGACAAATGGGGGGAAAACAGGCCCATTTATAACCTGCAGAAAGCAGCCGCTGTATGCCGCAAAGCCTCAATGGTGATTCCGTCGGGCGCGAGCGCATGATGGATGAACTCTGGCCGTCGGACTTGACGTTCTCATTAGTCTGTGGGCAAGAGGGAGTGAGGGAGCCGAGGCCGGGAGCCTGAGTGCATGAAATGCCGTGTGCATTTGAGGGGCATGCATGTTTCATGCAAATAGCAAAGGCCTACATGCTCCCCACAGACCAATCTGTTACCTAGCTAAGCAAAAGCCGGCCTGCCTATATCGATCTGATTGGAGTAATATTTCCACAAAAACGGCCGTGCATGCCAACACGGGCCAGACCAGGTAATGCGTAAGCAAGCGAGCACTTCGTGTGACCTTTAACGGAAAGCTCCAGAAAGGAGGGAACCGGAGAAAAACATGGGGTAAAACATGGGGTAAAACATGCCCGGTAAAGCAGCCCCAAATGACATCTCCTGCCAAACCACGAACGGAATCCCCCCTTAAAATTTAGCTTTTGAGGCTTTCGGGGGGTCTCATGGGTTAAACAGGGGTTTCGGACCCCCCAGTATTTCGCACACTGACTAAAACGCACCACGGATGAGTACGAAAAGCCAGATGGGACGCCGCGACTTTAAACCAAATAGGCCGGCAGTGTAGATACGGCAACAGAGTCCGTGGTCTAATCTAGCTTTGGGTATTTCTCATGATCATCGCCTATGAGGTGTCACGTTAATTATTCTGAGTTGACA
>JAODLD010000052.1:12570189-12581929 GCA_026781065.1 Mormyrops boulengeri | reverse complement strand
AAGTAACCAAACAAACTCCAGAGTTTTTGCATTTTTAGTTTTTTCATAGCAGTCACCGATTTTTATGAAATAGAGTTTTCCCTTTTGGGGACCCGGAAACTGGTCTCCATAAGGGAAAAAACAGATATTTATCACGTTATAGGGACATTGGGGATAGGGGATAGGTATATATATATATATATATACACACACAGACACACACACACATTTGCACAGGTTTCTGATTGATTTAATGGCGTTTATAATCTTACTCCAAAACAGTGAAAAACCTACATGAACTAATACTTTCAGTTTCTTCGAAGAATGTGGATGAGGCTGTAAAAAACTAACCGTTTCGTTACAGACAACAACAAAAAGAAAGTTTGACTCCACAAGAACAGCGAAACCTGTACACACGCGACCCAGCACACACTCTGCTGGTGCACAGACGGAAGATCCAGATCTTCCCTACCAACCAGCCGCTGGATCCAAGACAAGCTGTACCACGGACCAGGGAGTATCTTCCAAACATGAGTAATACACCCCTGCGCTTCACACCAAATAAAAATTACAAAAATATCATCATCATCGCCTGACCCCCTTCCTCTGAACCTCTCGTTAACCCTAACCCCCCACAAGACCGAGGGTTAGGGTTAGCCTTCTTCCCTGAGGCCGGCACTGACCTTCCCCACTGCGACCTTGACATGCCCTTCCCCAGTCTACGAAGACCGCCGGGCTGTACGTTCCACGCAGACACCCTGCCACCACCTGTCTCTATTGACCTCCAGAGCAAGACTAGGCAATTGCAAGTAGACCCTCGCAGTTTTTAATTACACAGGAAAATTCCCAATCGGACTCCGCAGAAGCAAAGCAGAGACCGTCGATAGATCTGCTGGCAAACGTTCACGGAAGCAGCGGGACCTCCTCTGCCGTATCAGATATGTCTAATTAACGATGATTTAATTGTATGCCCTGCTAACATGAACCGAA
This sequence comes from Mormyrops boulengeri, assembly GCA_026781065.1. Classification (NCBI taxonomy): domain Eukaryota; kingdom Metazoa; phylum Chordata; class Actinopteri; order Osteoglossiformes; family Mormyridae; genus Mormyrops; species Mormyrops boulengeri. Next base: position 12,580,960 of record JAODLD010000052.1, on the reverse strand, counting down.
ATGTCACTTGGGCCACTCAACAAGCGTGAATAAAGCATGCGGTCGATGTGTGCTTCAAAACTCATTCTTGTCTACCTTTTTCTACCAAAGAGTGTGTGAAAGGGGTGCTTCTGCTCCGAGCCAGTCTACTTGGGCCTGAGATGCTATTTTAAAAAACCATTATCTATCTCTCATTAGCTTTGTTCCCTGTCTCCTTCCATCTTGCCATGGCCGCTCAAGCGGGTACCGGTGATTAGTTCCCGCCGTGCGCATGGGGGCAGTGTGCAGTTTTTAACTCGATTAATAGTAATTTCCACCGGCCTCACCCTCAAACAACATGCAGAGATCTAAGTCGTGGAGACTAAGTGGACAGTCTTGTTTAGCTTAGGTCAAGTACAGGGGCGGGAACACAGGGATACTGGCCCCAGCTGAAAGCTGATTGGTCCCCAGAGTGCCCCCTCCCCTGTCACTCACCAATTCGAAACATAACATTGGCTAATGAATTAAGGCCCCTCTTATATCCTACTAAAGAACATCCTAGGGACAGCGCTGCTTTATATATACAGTAACCCCTTCACATTCGCACACTTGACATTAGCGGTTTCAGTTATTCATGAGCTGCACTTGAACAATTAGACAGGCAAGCTCCAAAATATTCCTAAGGATCGCAGAAACTCACATGATGCGTAAGCCAAAAACAATACTTAAAATGATTCGGGTCACATGAAGTTATATAACAAATAAATATTAGTGATACATAATATTTGTTGATGTAAGTGCATACTACATCTTTAATATTTAAAAGTCTTGGCTTGGGTACGCCACTCATTGTCTTAACAACCAGCCTTACTCACACGTTAGCTGTCTCTGTGACCGTGGAATCTTGCGTTTCTCTCAGTAACTTTTAAACTTTTCAGTACCGATAATTTCGCATTTTTAATAATGGGTCCAAAACGTAGTGCTCCCATTGCACACAGTAGTAACTTGGTATTATATATTATGTAAAAATGTTTAGATAAGAAATGACAAGGCAATTTAACATGCAAAGTGTACAGTATAGTACTGTTTGGTTTGAAATTGGTAATAAATAGGCGTTTTATTTTCGTTCAGGCTAGCAGACTGTTCTGGTTTGAGCATAGGGGGGGCATCGTATTATTCACAATTTTTTACATTCACAGGGATCTTCAAAATGTAATCTTTGTGAATGTGAAGGGGTTACTGCACACATACACACTCATCTATTTTGTCCATGCTGAAATATACTGAAAACACAGAGCGATGGATGCAAGTTCTAAATGAAGAACTTCATGAAGGTCTATCTGGTAGAATGTCTCATCCGTCGGTCACAGATATCTGCTGTTCTGTCCCCACGCAAGTTCGAAAATAAGCTGCGAACTGCTTCCCTGCAGCAACCCACCCCGATTCTCAGCAGCGACCACGTCTGCCTCTCCCTGGGGCAAAATACCAGCATTATTATCCTGCTGGATCTAACTTGGAGTTCATAATGCATCCACAGTTGGGACCATGTGCCACCCAAGTGAAGACAGGCAACCTAGATTTCGCTGGATGTCTTTATTGAAACGGCATCTCACTACAATTGGGTTGAGCGGTTCATGTCTCCATGATGTGGTGAAGGGCGGCTATATTAAGTCATCTTATTAAAGAGAGAGACAGGACTGGAACAGGGGCTCCCACAAGAACCACTGGGGCATCGAAGCATCCGCCGATACTGTACTACTGCTTGTGGCAAGAACTGACCGCTATTGCCTCCTCCCCCGCATAATTCAAAATGGAATGTCTTTGTTAATGTGATGGCACTAATTAGCCAATAGAATGAGTGCAATTCTGGGACGTGCCAAGTATGTGTGGGGAAGGGGGGTGAATGTGAGTCGAGCATCCTATAAAAATGCCCCGCAAAAAGAGACCTGTGTGTTTGTGTGGGCATTACCTTCCTTCAAAGGGACGCTGTCTCGTTTAGTGCACCGCACCATCAGCCAAAAAGATACCAAAAAGGAGACACTGGGGGCTTTTAGGTCGAAACACTGGTAAGCTGGCTAGATATATGCACCCTCAGGGACCAGGAAACAGACCATGTAGTTGCTTACCTATTGGCCCCAGGAAACCGCCTGCCTTTTACCGGACTGTCTCCACATCTCGAAAGGACTTTTCCCCTTTTATGCCTCACTAGCTGCCACAAGGATGCTACAAAGGAGCGGAAAAACATGGCGTAATTGACGGCAAGCTCGGCGCAGCAGAGAGTGATGTGGGCCGGCGCGGAGATGCTCGCCCACGGAAAAGGGCCCACTACTACAAGGCAAAACAAACTCCTGCTGGCACTCAGATCAAACTTGGAGCCGCTTTTCATTCCACCATTATCAGGGACTGCGATGATCGATGCCTTCGGCACACGGCGGCTCAGCACTGCAATGTGACCGAAGCATTTCTGCTAGGCATGTGCTCACAACGCAGCTGCGCGGAGGGATGTTCAATTTCCGACAGCATGGGCCTCTCACGAACAATGTTAGTGCTGGGATGTACAAAACAAAATGAAGATTCGACACCCCCGCTGCTTTATTTATGTGGGGGCCGTCTCGAAGTGCTAAATAACAAGGCGCAAACGCAGACTGTGGTGTAATGCGAACACAAGAAACGGGAAGCCTATCGATTTCAGAGGAACTTTGTTAGCACAACTATGAGAACAGATACATTGAAACGTGTTCGTTTTCACATATCCCGTCATGCTCTGCTTTTTTAAAGGCACGGATGACGGTGAAGCGTGGGGTCTGAGCACAGGGATCGGCTGTCCATCCAGTACCCCTTCAGCATTTTTAGAAGGTAAGGACCTAGATCAAGGGCCCAACGGAGATGTGGCTACTCTGCCAAGCACGGTATTTGAACCGCCGACCATCCGTTCAAAAGCATAACTTGTTGCAGTGGAAAGCGCCCCCCAGTTCAATCGTGTAAATTGCCACAAATTCTCAGGGATACAGGCACAAATGTGTCAGTAACATAAACGCAGTCAGAAATAGAGCAACTCACTCAGTCTATTTTTCGAGATGTGACCGCCAGTGACAAAGTCAGGCTTCCTCATCCTAAATTCCTCATGTAATCCAGTGAAGAACCTCTGTAAAATTCCAAAACTCACTAATTCCACAGAAATTTTCTTGAAAACAGATCACGTGGCCTGATGAAGGATTATGGTGACTGGAAAGTCAAGAAAGAGTTTCGGTACACTGCTAAGGTACGACCCAACCCCAACCTGGCTCGCACTGTATCTTTAAGCCCTGTCTCCAGCATCTGCTTTGTTCCTGACCCTTAGCCTGAGGATCACCAGCTGCCGTCCTGCAGAGTCTTGCCAAATGAGGAGTGCGGGTTTTGGTGAAGGACAGGCACTCGAAACACTGCTGGGCGGTTGAGGTGGGTGTGGGCGACCTTTTGAAACCGAAAACCCAGGATAAAAACAAAACATCATTAAAGGCGGCCACGTCACCCCAGTGAAAGGAGCGCGCTCAGACGTCTGAATTGCCGCTATCGCCTGCTCCTTATCAGATGGTTGTGGTTGGAAGTCACGCAACGTTTTTCTAAAAGAGCTGCTTTCGTCAGCGTCTAGAAGTAGCTATTTTGTGTCGAGATACAAGTGAGAGATACTCGGGGGCGAGACTGAGAGTCGGAGGCTCGCGTGCTGACGGCGACACGGCGTACTGGAGATTCTTCGAGCCCTCATTCCTTCAGGGGAATCAGAGATGTCTATCCATTCACTTGCGAAAATGTCAGCACAGGTGTTTTGACAGCAGCTCCAGCGTCCGCCCAGCAATCCGCCAAAATACGCCCGAGCCACGGAAAACCACGGACAAAAGAAGTTTCACTTTGTGTATTTTCGCAAAAACTTCTCCGCTTAGTCGCTGGTGAAATTTCCCATAATCCTCTCCTGAATATGCGATTGGCTCTACGAGATAAAAAGGGCCACTTATTTTCACAGTCCCATGCCTCTGTAAATCTGCCATCGGGAGTGGGGGGGTTCCTGAAATACTGCCGGCTGTGGAGTGTTTATCCCAACAGCAGGAGAATGCTAATAAGTCAGGGAATGTTTTCAGAAGGTGCATCATGGATCAGAGGTCACCGTTCCCCTGCCTCCATGCAACGCTGCGGTTAATTAGAGCTGTCCGCGCTCAAAGCGAAACGTTTTAATTTCCGTCCTTGTTCAAGGTGCAAAGTTGCCACAATCCATAGGTAAAGTGACAACATCCGAATATTAACCTTTACCTCCCAGTTGATGACCTGCACGCTAAAGTGACAGCCCAGAAATACCCCGTTGTCCTGTGAAGCGGCATTCCTTCGCCTGACAAGACAGCACGAGGGCGGTGTTGATTTCCGTTAAAGAATGTGGCCGACCGAAATACCACAACAGCAGTTTCCCTTTCTCAGACGCCCTTATGTTTCCACTGTGTAAGCATTAGGAGGGCGTCGATGTTATGGGGGTGCTCTATACACCTGTAATTAAGGTTCTTAAACAGGAAGACTATTAGAAAAAAAGAGCCCGCGGCTCTCATGGCGTTTCAGAGTCGCTCTTTTAAGTTTTGCTCTTTGATTTGCCTGCCCATAATATCCCTAATAAAATCACCCTGTAAAATCGAAAAGCCAGGGGCTTCACTGTCACCTGTACATATGTGTGTCTGTCTCAAAGCAGAGCATGATGGGATACTCAGAAGTGCATTCCAATATTCCTGTACTTCTGCAAATGAAGCTTCATCTCATATGACTTTGTTCTGAATCACTCTCCCTTTGCTGTCCAGTCCAACATAACGTGGGTATTTTCCTGAACTGAATCCTGTTCAGCACACTGGCAGTATTCTTCTCACTCTGTTACTAACGCTGGAGTGTCAGCGTCCGCCATCATGCACCAGTCCATCTGCCGCGGGCTCCGCATCTCGATCGCCCCAAGTCTGAACAAACGCTGTTCCAGAAGCTTCCTGCCCCCTCCTCCGTGGCTGAAGCGACAGTTAGCGCTCGGCAGCCGCCGGAGGGGGAGAGGATGGCAGGACGGCACGGTGCCCCGCTGGACGCTCTGGCCGCGTAGCGCCTGTGCTGGTGGATTAGCCCTGCTTTTTTATCGTTTGCTTTTGTCTGCCTGCTGACTCAGAGCAGCTGCGCAAACAGGAATGGCTAAGTGGGAGGGGCAGCCCCGTTCCTCCTAACGGGATGTGGCATCGGGTTCGAGTGGTGCACATCGTACACCCGGCAGACAGCCATCGGGAGAGTAGGCAGTGAATCCCGTCTCGTGCCAAATGAGCAACTGGCATTCCGCACTTGCCCCGATGACAGCTTTGCCAGGCATTGGCGAATCCTGGAACCTGGAACATTTCTGCCTGTGTGCAGTAGGGGGCGCTCACCCATCATCTCCCCCCCCCCGCCCCTGTGTTCAGCAACCGCAGACTCTGATTAGAGAATTTATATGCTCTCATTTCCCGAATTAAGTGGAAGGGTCAGAAAATCTTGCTGGATGCAACATGGATACATCTGCCGGCGAGGGGGGGTCTGTCACCCAAGCGCCGGGTTCAGCTCTACGTGGTCCCACGCCAGATTAATAGTGCCCACTGTGGAACAGCTATGGTGCCCAGAGATGCAAAACTGCAATGGGGGGGCTGTCTTCCACACCGGAGGGGGGCTCAGGGATGTTCAGAGGATAAGGGACAGGGAGACACGTGATGAAATGCTGCTTCCTGGGATGCCCAGAATTTATGAAGCTTGGGGTGTGGGGTCGGGGGGGCTGGTAGCAGCGTGGGAGGCCCCCGGGCCCCCAGCTGGACCTCCCTGAAAGGTGCCGTGTGGAACCGCAGGGTCCCTCCTCTCCACTGCCCTGAATCTTGTCGCCCGGCCCCTTGGCCCCCGCCTCTGCTTGCGGGCGGTCCTGATGTAGTGCCGTCAACACCGGAGCAGATGGCAGAGGGCGGAGTTTAGCCGGATTAAAAGCTCCCCATTGGCTGCCCGCTCGGCTCGGGGTCATGCCAGGGCACCTGGCCGGAGGTCCGCTAGCCTGATGGGACCAGCGAGACGCAAACCTCGCAGCCTCATTTAAATCCTATCGCAGATGTACGACCGTGGCAGGGAGCCCTCCGCCCGAGACGATGGACTGCAATGGATGCTTGGTGGCGCCGTCTCTTAGGAGATTTGGCAAAGGTGCTCCTGCCTCCGATGTTGCCATAGCGTTGCCATGGCGTCGCCATGTCACGCTGTGGCGGCTCCAGGCTGGATCCGTGGCTCAGAACCTGAGAGGCGCCCCCTGTGGGCAGCTGTGCTCTACTTTGGCGCCAATGTAATAATCATCCTCCTATTTAAGGAATAAATTTAAGCGATTAAAACAATAACAGGCGTGTTTTTTTGGCCCACGACTTCCAACGTTTTCCCTGACGCTTTATTTTCTTGTCTAACCTAGCTGAGGACACACAGGCTGTCACACAGCCCAGGGACAGGGGAGAGCTGGAAAAGGGACAGGATTGGGGGGGGCACAGGGGCCGCACATACGACGTGACTGGAGGGACAGAGGAAACTATTTCCTTTCATCACGCTGTGGAATAAGTGAGGCCTTGTTTACTGACCTTCGCGCTGTATTTTCATGGAGTAATCAGTTCTGTGGTTTGGGCACGGAAAAATAATATCAATAATACTGTACATTCAGCAGTGTGGAAAAACACGCACCCACACACACACACCCAGTGCTCACCGCTGCCCCCCCCCCCCCCAGCATATAAAGAGCAGCCACACACTCGGGGGCCTGGCTATCCATTATTCTTCTGCCCCCCCGACTGCCAAGAGGGATTATGGCCATTGATAATGTATCGATACGCTCTGCGCTGTTTAATCCCCAGTATCAGACTTAAAGCCCTCCTCAGAGGCGGGGAGATCTGGGAGGAACTCCGCTCGGACGTCGGATTACCAAAAATCCAACCGTTTGGTGAAGGCTGGCTTTCAGTGTTTAATGTGGGGGGGGGGGGGGATGTGGTCTGGGGTCTAAATGAGATCTTGAGTCCCCTGGCAGATCTAAGCAAGGGTGAGGTGTTGAGGTTTTCACATTCTGTATCTGTTCTGGCCTGAAGCTCCGCCCTGGTGTTAAAACACGCAAACTCCGCAGGAACGACGCAAGGGGGCGCGAAGACTTTTCTGTCCCCGTGCATTGGGGGGGCTTCAGCTTTCCGTTCTCTGTGCCCCACCCACCCCCTGGAGTGAGCTCAACCTGGCTGAGCGGAGTCACGCAGAGAGGGAGAAGACGGCCCATCTGTAATGCTAATGCACTATGTACATTCTCTGCCAATAAATGAGCATCGCCAGCAGGGGGCGCGCTGTTTAACGATGCAAAGTATTATAGGGCAGATCTATACTGTTTTATATATGCATGCATACATACTTAGAAATTCAGTTTAACTGGACTCCAAAACATTTTCTGAAACCATTAATCCCATTTGGGGTCACAGGAGTCCGGAGCCCATGGGCACAAGGCAGGGAACAACCCTGGCTGGGGTGCCAACCCATCGCAGGGCACATTCACACACCACTCACACCTACAGGCAATGTGTTAACTCCAGTCAGCCTCAGCGTGTTTTTGGACTGTGGGGGGAAACCAGAGGAAACCCCTCGATGACACGGGGAGAACATGCAAACTTCACACACATGGAACCCTGGAACTTGAATCCAGGTCCTGGAGGTGTGAGGCGACAGTGCGAACCGCGGCACTGTCCACGGCACCACCATGCCACCCCAAATTATATGGGAATTAGATCCCCAATTCTTTATATATACACATCGACGGAATTCAATCAATCACAGCAAATCACAGCAGGGCTTTCACCATTCACCTCACCGTCCCCTGATTGGCTGGCTCTGCTCCTTGGCTTGCCCCCTCCCCCTCCCATGGGAGTGCGGCTGCCGACTTCACACCTCTCCGTTACCCTGTGGCAGTTTTCCTCCCGGCCGCACACTGAACTTTCTGCCTGGGGCTGTTCTATCTCCGACCACTGATCTCTCTATTCCGACGGCACACGACACCCTGCAAGGTACTTGTGCCAACATCCCTGAACAATCTCATTAAGTAGTTATGACCTGTTCCGTACTCACATGTCTCCTTTCCGAGAATAATATATGATTAGCTGCCATAAACAGTAACTGCAATATTCCTTTCCTCTTCTTTATGTATTTTCTCTTCACTTAACGCCTCCCTATTCACGCCCGTCTTGGATTTAAAAAGGGTGTCTCCCAGCATCAGGGAGCAGGGATTGTCGGTCGTCTTAGGGCCAGCTGGGCTTATGGGATAGCCGTGAGACTTTCAAACCTCCAGGCTCAATCCCAACATCCCCCAGAAAGCCGCTCCCTGCTCTGCCGTAATCCCAGCTTTTCCCGTTTGCGCTGGGAAGCCGCGGCGGTTATCCGATAAGGGTTCAATCCGGTATGCCGAATGACTTTGTTTCTTTTGCAGACATTCATCTTCCTCCTTAAAAAATATTAACTGTTTCAACACCTTGAAGGTCTATGGGGTGATACAGGATGAGAACTTATTTCACAGGTATAAATATGGTGCCCCCCCCCCCCCGATTTACACCTGGAATCCATCCATCCAACCGGTTATCCAGGACGGGGGGCACCCTGGATGGAATGCTGGGCCGGGGCAGGGACACCTGAAATCATCCTGTCATGTTTGGCTCCTCCAACAAAGGTCCCCAAACGAGTCTGTACACTCAGTGACACATTATTTCCAGGGTGGTGAGCAAGCAGGTTCCAAAAGAAGAGTGACTTCAGTGCTTCCTGAAACCGAACGGCTCCATCTGCGAATGCGTGTGCCCCCCCTCCCCCACCATCCCCCAACGGGCGTGGCCCTCCATCCATGACCTCACTCTGCATCATAAGTGACAAGTAAACAGATGCGCCTTCAAGTTAAATTAATTCGCGACAGCAGGGATGGGGAGTCGAGGGGAGGGTCACGGGGGCGACTGCGCCGGAGCCCGTTTCCGCCACGATAATCCCCTTTGAAGTCGACTCGAAGATGCCCTGCTGGATCTGTGGCCCGTCAAACGTGCTTCCGTGTAAGAGAAAGCAAGAGTTGTGCCATCTCCTTGTTACTACCACCATAATTATGTACTGAACATCTCGGGAAGGAAACAGAGACTGGGCCGGACCCGGAGGGTGGCCGACCCGGGGACTAAGTGGGAGGGGCGTATCTCTGACCTCCCTGGACACCCTTTGGAGAGCTGTCCCACTTTCCTATTTAACAGAGTCCCAATAACGTGACTGGGCTGCTGGAGGACCCCTTGCGGTTGGCTGTCCAACTGCCCGAGAGCAAGTTCTCCACAGGTTGCACAGTATGGGGCTGTACCTTCAATTTCAGATGCAATGAAATGCGATATGCATCTATCAGACAATGCCCAGATTTAATCAAGCGGTCTGATGTTCAGCCGGCAGCTCATGGGACAAAGGGCAAGTATGGAATGGCCTACAGGGCGGTGACACCATCAGCCACAGGTATAGCATCTGAATGAATGTACCTGCCCGCCTCACATTTCTTAAGTGAATTCTGTTTGGCAGACAACACTGAAAAACTGAAAAAGAAAACAAAAAAGAAGTACATAAGGAACAAGGAGACCGAAAAGAATTCAGTCAGATCAAGGAACTAATTTTACTTCATCTCTTTTTAAAGGGTCTTCGAGCAACTGGGCATTGAACATGCCTTGTCTCGCCCTTACTGGCCTGAATCACAAGCTCCAAATTCGGACACAGAAGAGCATGGGCCCAGCAACTGGACCAGACTTCAACACCTGCCTGGAGTCCGGTTACTCCCCAGGGGAAAATCTGGGTGGCCTCAGCGGACAGAACCGCATGGTGCAAGGAATTCGGAAGCGAAGCGGAGGTTTATTCAGGGAATTCCCCTTCCAGGGACATACCGCAAAAGGAAACCCAAAAGAAAGGATAGAAGCAGGATGAAAGAGCAGTGAAGTACTGCACACTTAAGCAGGGCAATGCCTGGCCGTTTTGGGTTTGAGAGAATGGGGGTGGGGGGTGGTATATGTGTGACTGTCAAAACAAAACAAACAGGAACGAGTGTCCCCCCCCCCCAAAAAAAAAAACTCAGAAAAGGTCCATCCTTGCAACTTTAAATAAAACTAAGGCTGTAAAATTAGATTACCCAGAATACTCCACTAGATGTATTACTGCAATGGAATATTCTATAGCCGTAATTAATAAGGAAAGACTCACAAGCCTTCGTGCATGAGCAGAGTTTCAAGTTATATTTGTTGAATACATTAACACAGACCTGTACATTTCTGTAGTAAAATGCTTCACTCGTGAGCTTCCGATTATTACACTGAAATAAAGATGTTAGATTTATGAAACCGAGTTGCAACGATATTTTAATTTCTATTGCTTAAGTAAAGTTTATTTTCTATTTTAGGTTTGGTTTATTTCTAAGGTTGTGAAAAAAGGTTGTAGGTTCATGAATAAAAAAGGATCTCGGCAAGTGAGAGGTCCGAGTGGATGTATGTATGATTGTTTGTTGTTATTTTCCGTTGTTCTCCTTGCCTTTCCTGCTCACGTTTCTGCCTCACGAATATATTTTCATTTCACACAGCCTTTATAACATACATAGGAGTGAGAATCAGGCACAGCTGAGCTGTGAGCGAATCGACTTGGGGGGGGGGGGGGGCAGACACAATTGTTTTTATAGGAAGAAAAATAAACTTGGTGACTTTTCACCTTACGGTAGCAAATGTCTCTGTTCCGTGGACGGCACTTGACCACTTGGCTGAGA
>JAODLD010000052.1:12550802-12563383 GCA_026781065.1 Mormyrops boulengeri | reverse complement strand
CCCCCCCCCCCCCCCCCCCCCCCCCCCCCCCCCCCCCCCCCCCCCCCCCCCCACAAGAATGAACCCTCAACTTCAGTAAAGCCTATTAGGCAAAGATACAGTTTATCGCTGATGAGCTCGTTAAGCAGATAACCGAATGCTGTCTTTAGCTATTTTGCTTTGCACAGGATCAGGGAACGCAATCCGGAATTGCCCCAAATCTCAGAAGAGGAAGAGTAAATATCATCAGGCATTACAACGTACCTCACTTAACGCAGGTGGGGGTGTTAGCAAGCCCCCATCCTGTGATGATCTGAAAAACATCATCATGCAAAAAAAATGGTTTTTCCCTCGACACACTTTTCCAGAAGTAGGTTCCCTCTAAAATTTTTGCTACTCTGTAAATTTGCTCGGACCACAAGACCACAAATGGGAAAGGGGCTGGGAATGTCGGGCTGGTAAAGCCACACACGTATTTCATTGGCCCTCTCTTCTGTGGAATGCTCTGAAGTGTTTCCTGAGAGGTGGCAAAAGGATGCGGAAGATGGCAGAAGGAACCGGGCTGCAGTGCCGGTAAGCACAGTTGCCACCGATCTGCCAGCTCTACGCGGGTCATGGGATCCGGAATTCTCCGCGCTCGTGACAGGGAGGTAAAGCGGCTGCACTCAGTGCTTCCGGAAAAAAAAACCACAGCCCAGCATTTGCGGTCCGGGTAACAGAATATAAGGGAGAGAGAGGCAGAGAGAGAGAGAGCGGGCAAACAGCATATGATACAGACCACACGAGTCGCTCATATAAGACAGGAAGTGGAAAAAGAAGCAATGAATCCACTTTAGCTAATTAATGTAGCTAATTTTTTGTGTGAATAGTGGTCTCCCATTAGACATATAGGCACACGAGTGCCTTTGCATCGGGAATAATGCTTACTTCTCCGCAATCATTTTCTTTATTCTAATCGGGGCTTCGAAGTAAAAGTCAATATTGGCTGTGCAGATGTACAATGGGCTGAGTTAATTAAAATAGCTAAATATCTAACGGAAAAAGAACAAACACAGCAAGGAAGTGAAACGTCCTTAATTCTACTTGGCTGAAATGGCTGAGAATAACGACAGCCCTGTTTGGGCCATTAGATGAATTACTTCGCCTTTGGGGGCCTGTTGAGTTAATGGTCACCGGCCCTCTGTCATGGTCACTGTGTCACTTCAGCACACGTCACCCGGTGCCACCCGGTTCAAGGCTCATTTGATCTGAACTAAGATTCACTTCGATTATTAACCCCGTCATGACAGAAATGCTCAACGTTGTTTGCTGAAATGGTGGCGGTGAAGGAACTTTATTGAAATTCTATTAAAACAAATTGTGCAGCAAAATAGAAGAGGGAAGGGAAAAGGAAGAAGAAAAGAAGAAGAAATGGAGAAGGAGAAGAAGAAAAGGAGAAGAAAAAGAAGAAGAAATGGAGAAGGAGAAGAAGAAAGGGAGAAGAAAAAGAAGAAGATGGAAGAGAAGAAAAAGAAAAAAGGGAAGAAAAGGAAGAGAGAAGACGAGGAACAACGAGAAAAGAGAAGATGATGAAGAAGAAGAGAAGAAAAAGAAGAAAAAGAAAAGGGAAGCAGAAGAAGAATTCCCTCTGGTAACCAACAGAGCCACACTCAGCTGCCCCTTCAGTGGGCACCCCATGCAGGACACCCTTATGTCTCCAGAGAAAGCTTTTGCACACCCTGAGCTGTTATTTTTGCACTAGTCCCCCCTGATAGCTTGAATGACTCTGGCCATTCTCCTCTAACCTCTCTAATTAGCACGGAGTTCTCAGACACAGAAATGCCATTTACAGGGTGCTTTTTCTTCACTTCTCTGTAAACTCCAGACACGGAAGTGTGTGAAAATCCCAGCAAAGAGGCAGTTTTTTTTCCCATGGTACCACCAACAACGTCACATTTATAGCCACTTGACACCCCCCTCCCCTCCCGGCTCCTTCTGGTTGTTGTATATATTCAATCGCAGTCACGTGATTGGCTGCTTGTAGGGGCAGGCTTTTTGCATTAACGAGCAGCCGTACTTAATAAACTAGCTATTGTGTGTATAATCAGGGAGACCTTTAAATAATGATATAATTATATCCATCCATCCATCCTTCCATCCATCCATCCATCCATCCCTCCATAACTGCGTATCCAATACACGCATTCTAACCCAGGATGCACAGATGATGAGGCGGGTGGCGCCTCAGGCGGGATGCTAGTCCATCGAACATACGGTCATATGTGGAGAAAAGTACAATAGGCAGCTGGTGAACAGGAGCTTCTGCAGCAGGGTTCCCCGCAGTTTGCAGACTTCCCTGCGCAAACACGCCTTGCTCAGCTCACCAGCTAACTGCCAGGTTTAGTAGGTGTGTTTCCAAACTGTGTTGTAGACTGGCCTTCCAGGATCAGAATCAGGGAACCCTGTTCTATAGAATAATGATCAAATGACATCACACATCCAAAGGCTTTAATGTTCACAATGGCTTTCAGAAGGATTAGTTTTTTTTCTCGTCGGGATTGTGGATGGGTGGGGGACGATGTCAATCAAAGTTAAACAAGAATGTCGGTTTGAAGCAAGCATGTCCTCGACTCAGCTGTCCCTCATTTACACGGATGACGATGGGCTGCAGGATCGACCGCGTCTCCAGAGACCACCAATGCCCATGCAGCGCCCTGCCCTCACTTCACTGCCCAAATTCTTTTTGTCTCACTTTGTGTCAGCGCCCCCTCAGAAGATGGCACACTTGACGGCCACCTCTGCTGCCTGATGGATGGGTGGACCAGCCCTGTTGGAGGTAGTGGTTTTGAAGGAGCAAGCTAGACTGTGCCACTGGGCAAACTGGGAACTGTACAAACAGCCAATAAGTGGGCTACCCAGCCACCCAAGCTGGCGGAGAATGGAATATCGCCAGAAACACAAAAAAATCCACCTATCTTTGAATTTCACACTCTCTATATGTTTTTGCTGGCTTAAGTGGCTATTTTTCCTTAAGACTCAAGATCACCAGTTATTTATATATCTGCCATTTAACATGAATAAGTTTAATGGAAGGAATCTAAGAAGGATTATATTTAAAATGTTCCTGTTATTTTAGGCTGAAGCCAAAGTGGACTGGAATCAGGGGAAGCTTTCCTGGATCCACGGCTGCTCCACGAGCGGTTTCGTCAGCACGCCACGGCTGCTCCACGAGCGGTTTCGTCAGCACGCCACGGCTGCTCCACGAGCGGTTTCGTCAGCACACCGTTTAAAATTAGACTAGTTTATTCTGGAGTAAAATAGGGTAAAATAGTAGGGTAATTTCAACTGATTTATTGGGACGGTTAGAAGCTCAGAGGGGGATCTTCAGAGGCACCTTTCAGAAACCTCCAGCAGAAAATGGGGAATGTGAGAAGTAGAAGTGGGAGGAGCAATGGCGGGGAGGGGGTGGGGGGAGCTGTGGTACAGGAAAAGGTGAAGGTCCACCATACCTATGAATTTACTCAAAGTGCCAGGCACCCAAGAACATGTACTATGGCCTCAGCTGAAAACTGATTGGTTCCCAGAGTGCCCCCTCCCCGTCACTCATCGTTTAAAAACAAATCATTGGCTAATGATAAGGTTGGCCCCTCTGTATGAATTATGACCCCTCTTTTGCCTTCCACCATAAAAAGAATCCTAGAATCGCCCCTGCAGCCACCATAAATTGTTCTGGATAGAGCCCAGATCTACCTCGAAAGTGTCCTGACAGCCATTTCACACCACGTCCCGCCGCCTAGATCCATGCGGTGACGTGAGCTGACATCCCCTGTGACCTTATCCCTCTTCGCCGTCAGCAATTAGGTCACAAAAGCAAAGTGAGCTGGTCATTTCTCCCTTAAACACTCTCCTCTCGGTCCTTCTGTGATGGGGAGCAAAGCATCTAAATGGAAACATGTCCCTCCTTCACTGCAGCAGCCCAATCTTCCTCTCAAAAAGAGGGCAGCATCCTCCTTCTCAAAGAAGACGAAATGCCATCACGTCTGTCCTCCTTCTGTCGGGTCTTGCTCGGAATTGAGGCTCAGCGTGAAGACTGGGGGGTTAATCCGATCTGGGGCCAAACGAAGGGCCCACAAGCCTTCTGCTGACTGCAATGAGGAGCCGCTATTCTTTCTGCTAGTAAGCAGTTCCCTTAACGCACCAGACTGCTATAGATCAACCTCGCTTATAACAACCGAACGGTTTCTCGACAGGGCTACCACGACAGAAGCCCTGGAATCTGCACCCAGCCCAGAGCTATCCTTTCGTCCACCCAGTGTGACAGGCACCGGGATGAGCGTGCCATCAAAGGAAAAGCACTAACTGATAATTTAGCATTAATTTTCATCTCTGCGTACTCAACGTGCAAATCAAGTCATTTTACAGGGATGTGACAGAGATGCCAGTCACATCAACGAAAGAGCAGCTCTCTTCGAAACAAACGATAAAAACAAGCACGTCCTTATGAAGATTGTTCACGTTTCTTCTCTGTCGTGGTGAATAACCATCATGCGCAATTGTGCTTTTTGTAAGAATTTAAATTGTGCTCCGACTCATCATAATATGATTTTGTTTATTTAATCTTTTTTGACAAAGAAACAACTACAACAGCCCGTTTACGATGTGTTTCAAAAAAGGAGCAGAGCTGCTCCAATTTTCAGTGGTGGGAAGGGGTCCCCGTCTGCTGGAGGGACTGTCCATTCGCTTCCCGCGGCGTCACGAGCTTTGATTGCAGGACTCAGAGGTGGCACAGCTCAAAACCAATCAGAGTCTGGTGGTTTGCTGCTTTCCGCAGTGCCGGGCGCATCCTGATTACCGTCATCACCATAGAAGGTCGGTAAATTTTTGGTGTAAATACTCAATTTTTGTCAGTCGCTGCTAAATAGCTGCCAGCATGTGGCATCAGAAAAACATGCGGAAGTCGACTCAAACAGATCACACTGGGCCTACGCACAGCACGAGTCCATAGCCCTAACCATAATCTGATTTCACCTCATGCACACGTTTCAAGGAAACTTTACTCCAAGTGCAAAATCAATTATGAGGTCCTTTTCATCCTCTACCCCGTATGCTTATTGTGTCAATCTAATAATAAAAACAAAAGGCCCAAGATTCTCCAGCTTTTACAGCAGCCTTTCCTTTTTCAAGCACCAGGACGTGCTTTCAAAGTGTCTGTGTCGTATTTGCTTTCGGCAAATTCAAGCTGACGTTTAACGGAAAGAGAATGAAGCACGTGGATGAACATGGGTAGCTCCGCTGCTCAGAGCTCCTCCCTGCCTGCTGACGACCCAGAATTCCCCTGGAAGTTTGCCACAAAGGCAGGGAGGGCAAAGGATTCAGGTGGAGATTCAGGTGGAGAGCCAAGCGGTGACCATTTTCTGTTAAACGTGGGTGAAACATCAAGCGATCTGTCATTGTTTCGTCCTTGGTCTTTCTCCAGGACCAAGTATCCTTCGGAAATTGCGATGAATCCTGTGGGGTGTGTTGACGACTTGGGGATTGTTAACGAGCTAAAACTTGTTATTATTTTTTATTTATTAAGCCAGCAGACAGAACTGCCCAAGCCTGAACGGCTCCCCAGAATCCAATTTGCAAGCAAGAGAACTGTAGTGTCCTCAGCATTTGATGCGACTAAAAAACATTCGGAGAAGCTTACATCGGAAGCTTTACCCTTGAGTTTAACAACAATTTTTTTATCAGATTCTGCTCCATAAAGATGTTTAGTATCTTTATTGCTGTTGGCTGTATACAGTAAGATACACAAACTTTAATTCCTGTCCCTGTCGAACAGGAGCTTGACTGATTGCCAACTAGCTTAATTTGCCCTCCGTTGTGATGCTGTCTGCAGTCAGACACGACTTTTCAAACCGTTTTAAGGAGGTGCCACTTTCTCTCACTGCGTCAAACGTCATTGGCTGGAGTTTATTTGGCGATAAATGGCAGCAAGTCAACACAGAGCGCGATGAGGGCCTAAAACACCTCCCCCCAGCAACGACAGCAGGTAGTACGCACAACAGACGAGATGACATTGTCAAGAGTGTGACAAACAGGGGTTGGCCAACCCTCGAAACGTGAAACTGCACTTAATTGCTGATTGTGATTCAACATCACTCGTCAGGGAAACCAATTCCACAGCTAAGCAAGAGAGAACTCTAAACAAACAATTATATCGGCAAACAATATTATATTGTGACAGGTGACAGAGGGCAGCATGACAACCACAGGGCATGATCTTGATTGAGCTGTTAACTAAACATGACTGAACCCACGCAAAATATATATGAGCCAAAACATTATGACCATCCCCATACGAAGTGAATAATGTTGGCTATCTAGTAAAAATGGTTTTGGAATATATTAGATGTTAAGTTAATATTCAGTTCTCATAGTCGACAAGTTGAATGCAGAAGAAATGGGCAGGGATTAGTGCTGGGCGGTATACCGGTTCATACCGAAAAACGTTTTTTATTTCTGTTATGATATGAATTTTTCTTATACCGCAATACCGGTTTAAATAGCCTACACAACGTTCGGAAAGCGGTGCAGCTGTAAACTGTTAAAGGCGGGACCTATTTCACTGCTGCACCGCTAAAAATGTACCGCGAAAGATATAGTTGATGCTGGAGTTGAAAATAATGAGACACTGGGGTTGTAAAAAAATCAATTCTCAGATACTAATCGATATAAAGAATTATTATCTGATTAGATACTCATTTTCACCATTATTGATACCAACAGAGCGGTTTTCATCTCATTCGCCACACTTCACACAGCACCACTACAGCGCCGGCGCACGTACACACACGCACACACTTGCGCAGCCCCTCCCCTCCACTCAATAGCTGCATGGAAAGGCTAAGGATGTCGATCAGCCTCTATGCGAACAGTGCTAAACTTGTGGCGACGAAGTCAAGTAGCATGTCAAACTTGGCGAAGCATCTTAAAGACCAACATCCCGGTCTTTATGAGATATTTCGCGAGGTCAGTAAAGCTCGCGTTCCAGCAACACTGAACTATTAAACACTTATCAAAAATGTTAACTTAGCCGGTGCATACCTTAAAATTACCCGTTAATCTGTAAGCAGTTAGCCAACAAACATGTTAGCTGTTAGAGCAATGACTAATAATAAAATAATATAGTTAACAATGTAAAAACGTAAAACAAAAATGTGTCCTGTAAAATCCTGTCGTATGATGTAAAAATACCGTTCCATACCATGAAACCGATATAACTTTGAAAAATACCGTGATATAAATTTTTGGTCATACCGCCCAGCTCTAGCAGGGATAAAGACCTGAGTGACAGTAGCCAAATAATAGCTAGACACCTGGGTCAGCGCATCTCCGAATCAGCAAGTGTTGTGGGGAGCTCATAGTCAACCGTGGGGAGTACTGACTGAGAGTGGACTGAGAGACAAACCACATTTGTTATTAGAAAACATTAAGTTTTACTGATTGTAAAATTGATTGTTTAACAGCAAAATAAAAACAAATTTAGCGAAAATGTATCATTAACTTATTTAATTTTTATTTCCGAATGGTCACAAAAAAGAAAGAATTTATTTTAATAAAAAAAAAGTCCATAGCTATTTATCAATTCACCTAACAGGAAAAAAATTATAGCAGCAAGAGACATGAATGCAGTTTGACATAATGGACCAAACCATTTCAACGACAGCTTGACAGGGCATCATTCGTTAGGAGCCCGGTGTAGAACCGGGATCAGAGATTGAAACCACAGGTTTAAACCGCGTCGACGCCACATTCCGCCAATCTGCCCATCTGCACACGCCATGTGCTGACAGGGCTGCTCTACATATACACACATCAAACTGCTCCAATTTCAGCGCACTCAGAAGGCCAAAATTACGATAAAGAGCCGTCCCCCGGAAAATGACAAACTGAGGTCGGCCGCAAGGCTCATTACCTCAAACTCCCCATTGCAGGTTTGCAGATGGAACGTGGGCTTCCAGAGTCTTCCGGAGCTTCCGGAACTCCTTTAAAAACCAGCTAACTATTCCCTACTCACTTCCAGTGCTGACTTTATAAGAGCTATAAAACCCTACATCTGTTAGCGCCACATACGGAATTTTCTGGTTTTTATGGCACAGTTGTGTTCCTGGGTCTCCTATTTGTGGATCTGAAAAATCCCGGCCACATTAATTTAAGAGGCGATAGATTATTGCCCGCATGTGTGACGTATTATTCTGCAGATGCCGGTCCACTTGCTGTGTGCATCTCATGCGTTTAACTTAACCCGTAAAGAACCGCGACCACGGACGCAAACTTCCAGGGAAGTGTCCTATTCAGGGTCGGAACTGCGGACCAGGCCATGTTCTTTTCTCTTCCAGATACTGACGTGGATTAGCAGGCATTTATGCTATTTTGAAATGTGAATAAGGGTAATGGACAAATGGCATTTTGTCCTCTCCCTGGACCCACAGATTGTTTTTAAAGCAGCTAATTAGCATTAAGCTAATTAAAACGGAAAAAAAGGCTGTGGTGAAACTCATTATGTACCTTTTGTGGATGTTTTGACTGCTAATTCTAATCATGTTCGATCTCGTCCTTCAATGTGAACAGTACACCTGTCGAGATGCCCCTGGTCACGTTACGATACCAGGCAGATCCTAAGAGGTCAAGTGCTGAAAAGTGAATAAATGAAAAAACTTGTTCAACTTCAGGCAACACTTCAGGGCTATGGTGAGATTGGCTCAGTGGGTTAGACCTCTGTGCCTGTGATCAGAAGGTCACTGGGCCAAATTCTGTCCTCAGCTGTATAGTCACATGACCTCTGGGCCATTGGGCAAGGCCATTAACCATCCCTCAAAATGCTCCAGGGGTTGCATCTAAATGGCAAACCCCAAGTTTACTTTGTGTGTGTGAGAGCATGATGGGATATATGTAAATAAGCACTTCATTGTAACTGCACTTGTGCAAATGAAGCATCGCCATAAACTATTACTTGCCATTTTCACTGAATTCACATTTTTCCAAGAGCTCTTAACTTTTGAACTGACAACAAAAATGGGACACCATAATTTTCCAGCCCTATAAGGAAGCCTTCAGTTGACACTGAAATGTTTTGCTAAGTAATGATAAAAGTAATTAAGCATTCTGCAGAGTAAAGGGCCTAGCGCAGATGGGGGAGATCAGGACGACGTGGAGCCCTGTGCGTAACACGGTCGCTCGTTGACGCACCCAGGCGCGCAGGGCTGCCCTCCTACGTGCGGAAACGTGTGTGCGGAATCTCTCTTTAAGCACCCGGCATTTTAATTGTTCCTGTCTGTTACGATTGAGCCTTGGGGAGGGAGGCGGGAATCGGGGGTTACGGTGGTGCAAGAGCGGCAGAGCGCAGGACCGACACGCACGCTTCAGGAAGCATAATAAAGTAACTCTTTATCTCTCCTGGGGATCTGCTCACCCCAATTACGTGCCTGACATTTCTCTCTCTGTCCCTCCTTGCTGGGGCCATCTAGGGCTGCGATCACACGGAAAAAGGGGGGGGGGGGGCAGCTCAGAGGTTTGCTGAGGAATACCTGCTTTCTCCCTCCTCTCGGATGCAGTCGGGGCAAGAGTAAGGCGCGCTTGAGAATCGTCAGATCGACAGAAGTTTGACTGCTACCTAATCTGGGCAAGCCGTCACATGGTTTGTTCATTTTTAGGCTATACCGGTACCTGGCTATGCCAGAAATACAATAAAGCTATCACAAAGACATTCAGAGACAACACCAAAATAGGTATGTGACACGCAGGTTATCTTAAAGTGTGGGTTATCCTTCAAAATCTAAAGAAATAGAGGCAAATGACCACTAGAGTCAGAACTTTAAAATGATGAGTCATTGCTGAGAACTCAATGAGTAGTCAAATTATGCGTAGATGATATGATCTGACTTAGGAATTAGGAAGCGCAGAGCTCTCACAATCGGCTGTCAGTGTTACACCTTGGCCCTGTCTTTCACTGCCCTGAAGTCTTTCCCCCGAAATCCCCAGGAACTGTCAATCACGACTGACAGTGCTGGATTGCAAGGCCCGGTGAGGCTGCGACTCTACATTCTCACCATACCGAGGCTAAAATCTTTGCCAGGCACGTTTGGTCACGTGACTACAAAAAAGCTTAGGAGCCTTTCAGAAGGAGAGGCATGGAGTGTCACTCGTGAGGTCTTCACCTAAGCCTTAGGCCTGACAGGAATTTGGTGTGAAGACAGGCTAGATTTTATGAAAATAAACAAGACCGCGATAAGAAGCAGAAGCTGTGAAGATCCGTGCCATGCTTGTTCCTCTTTAAGAGTGCTCATCCCTGAGAAGAGCTTAGGGAAACTTGGAAGAATCTGACTCCTAAATAGAATCCATTAATAACACTGTCACTATGTGCTCCTAAAATAACCCAGGAGAGCTGCTATATCGATCTCCAGGAACAAGCCACCCCCCCCCCCCCAACCCCCAACCAGCTTGCTTCATTTCGGAGCTCCCAAATCATATGCCATTAAATTTGTTATGGAAACATATTTCGCATTAAGTCGGTCAGTGAAAATGGACCTGGGGAGAGCTTTAATATTCAAGACATGGGAGGCCCCATTTCCCGGAGTGGTGCTGATGTCACCTGTAAGCTCGGGGACAGGGTCCCCCTCCTCTTCCTCCACTGCCGAATCACTGTTTGCATAACATTCATGTGGTGCAAACTGGGCTCATAACTGCTTATACAGCAGAAAGAACCCACAGAAGTCCATTACGTACCAGAGCAACAGCACCTACCTACGCAACTAGCCATTGAGTGTTACTTTCAAAATATGCAAAATTTGCATACCAGTCTAATATTAGATAATAATTCTGTGTCATCCTTGGCCTGGACTCTGATACAACACATTTTTAAATGAGAGATTGTTTTAAAAAGGCAGGCCAGGCATATTTTCACCAAACTCTCCTTTCTGCAATCGAAGCCTTCGATGGTGGTGACCCTCTCACTATCTGTAGCACCTTACTTGTGCTTCTCCGGCACCCAACGGCAAGGCTTCCGACAGTAGGCAGTTACGGGATGGAGGTTGGGGACGTCTCCAGGCAGACGGGCAAGGCACACCTCCCAGGCATCCAAAATCCCAGGATCAATCTGTGGAAAGAAGACAAAGAAAAAACAAAACAAAGAATTACATTTGGCAAATGAAACAGAGAAGGTTGTAGGCTATGTATCTTTGTAGACTTAACCCCATTCTTGAGAAGCGGTTTGTTGTATAAAGGAGCCAATTCCAGAAAGTTCTACAAGCGGGCCCCCTGGCCCTCTACTGACACCAGTGGTTAATCGGCTTTGCGACTGACAGGAACTTCCCAGCACCACAGTTCACATTAAAGGCTCAATTTACGAGTGTCCCTTGCTGATTATCATACAACGGTCCCAGAGACACAATTTTTATTTACACATCCTACCCCAGGTTGTGGCTTTTATGGGCCCCCGCTGCCCCGTTCAGGCAGGAGCTGACAACAGCTAGGGGGCCCGGCACAGAAGCACACCGTCGTTCAGCCTGTAAACTGCACCCTGCTGTTTACTCTGCAGAACTACAAATAGCTGCAAACAGGAACCTCGCAGTCTAAACTGCCAGCTTCGTTAAGTGCAATAAACATCCGTCTGTCGTTCGAGGAAAAGTGTTCCATCTGAAGCCCCCGCTTTCGCCCAATGTTTGGAGCAGCTTTCTATCAGAGTTCCCCACTACTGAAGTACTGGTTCACATCCAGTTCCCTAGCAGGAAAGAAAATGCTTCAAACCATCGCTTTCTCCTCGAGCTGATTCGCTCCGGCGCGAAGCGGGAGACCACAAATGGCATCGAAAGATGGGCCTACGCTCCAAGATAAACAAAACGGGGCCCCAGTGTTTGCATTCTGAGAATGAGCGTTCCTGATTTCCAGCCCGACGAGTTTAAGCAGCTTGTTAAGTGTAGCTAGCTGGAAAAATAACTCATTTCCTTGGCTTATCAGAGACCAGGGCTAGTTGGTGGACCAAATGCTGCCAATGTGATGGATAAGCTCAAGATCGCGACCAGGAAGACTGCAGAACACTCACGAACACCTGAACTGAACTGAACTCTCACTGGCAATACATCGTCTCCTCACTCAATGATGAAGTTCAATTCCAGTGTCGCTAAGTGAAAATCATGGTAGCCTAGGTGAGACCGCGACTATGTTTACGATTATAGTTCAGCCTTCCATACTCAATTTGTTTTATCGTTCATGAAGTGGACTACAACACATGTAGTACATTCTACTTCAAAGATCTCAGTCACGCTGGTGTGCATAGTTGCCACAAATACTTGTGTTCATGCTTGACCACGCCGAAGTACATGCATCGTTATTTTTTTAAAAGATGGCCCATGGACTCTGACCGCCGCCTACTTGTCTGCAGCTTCTGAAACATGTAGCTGCCATCAGCGGGGCATCATTTTCCAAAACAAGACACCTTCAGGTGCACTTTTACGGGGGCCCCCCCCCCCCCCCGGCGGCAGGGGGGGGGGGGGGGGGGGGGGGGTTGGGGGGGAAGGAATAAAAAAAAGTAAAAAAAGAAAAAAAAAAAAAAAAAAAAGAGTAGAAACAAACAAAAA